>CM060950.1:99929936-99937436 GCA_030765055.1 Mantis religiosa
ATGCAACAACTAGAAATGCTGAATTAAAGCAATGATATCGAGGATATTGTGTTTTAGTGAACCTTTTCTCTATTTGATCAAAACTTGTTTCTGATTCATTGCAGCTGGTTTGCACTGTAACTATAAAAGGGACAGTTATAAAAATAAGATATTTTCCACATTCGTTAACATTAAATCAATATTATAAACAAGACGAAATTATGAATGTGACCCCAAATTATTTCAACTTAATCTTATAATAGATACCAGGGCTCCGAAAGTCTGTACTAATCTGGTCATCGCTGGCACCAGCTCCTCACATTGCGATGTTTGTGATGCATTTAGCTTCACCGCTGTTATTTTACTCACAGCCTCTAACAGAATAGTACAGAACGCCACTAACATTCATACGTGTGGCTGTATTGCATTTTTAATTATGCTTTTGTACCTCTGAAGTACCCACCCAGCCCTTTACGTTTCGTCGATAATAACGTAACCTCACTATTTATATCCCGACACGACCTATGCCGGCGCCGTCCTTAGTTTATGGGACGATGTAACCTAAAGCACATGTATGTGTAGGCTGTTTAGCCCAGTAAATGTATATGGATGAAAAATATATTTCGCATATCATTTTTAAAGACTTTGCATCTTATGCAAAATATTGTAACAGGAATTTGTGTCCGTAGTTAATTTATCTTCGTCTTCATCAGCCGTTCGGGTGCAATTTGGGACAGGATTTCTATGTTGAACGCACAATCCTTTCTCTGCTCGTGTGAGTTTTTGCGGCTATCTATTTCTTCTGGTCACCAATTGTATCACCTTATTCTAAATAAGAGTCATGAGACATCTGTGTTTCAAGGCGTGGTTCGGAATAAAGAAGTCAAATTCTGTAATTGGTTATATTTATACAGATTCAAATTATAACTTAAAATATTCCTGATCTAGTACCAATATTCATCACATTCCACCATTACAACAAAATTCTCTCTCTCTATTTAAAACGAGATTATTGATTTATCTCTTACTTTTCAAAACTTTTATCTTATCCGCGTCATTTTTCCACCATGAAACCAGATTATTGATTTATCATAACGTAACAAGACTGAAGAACATATGTCTCCTAAAGATTATTGACTTATCGTAAGTATCGTTACTTCTACTTAATTTTGTGATTGGCCGATCCAATGGCACGTCACCACATTACGTCATATTACGTTATACCATTACTACTTCGGCCAATCACACAACTACATATATTTTTATAAATTCGTAATCCCTTCATAATTCCTCCGAACATAACCCAAAAAT
Source organism: Mantis religiosa (assembly GCA_030765055.1). Lineage (NCBI taxonomy): Eukaryota > Metazoa > Arthropoda > Insecta > Mantodea > Mantidae > Mantis > Mantis religiosa. The sequence goes on from CM060950.1 coordinate 99,931,227, forward strand.
ACTGTTACAATATATAAACAACTTCATACTATTATAAATGCAGCAGTCAAGCAGTAATTATCTAATTAGTATTTTATTTGGTAAATGTAATTTTTATGTATTAATCAGAGTGCACACTGCACTTGCGCAGTTTAAAAGATAAGGAAGTGAGAGAATCAGTTTAAAGCATGGTTGCTTCCGTGGAATATCTAAAACATCTCAGCGGGGAAACCGTTAAAAAATGGTGAAAAAGAAATTAAATTGAAGGTGTCTTACAAACTGTGTGAAAAATACCCAACCTTAGCAATTGAGGACGTTGTTAATTTGTCAGCATTATATATCGGTGTTTCAGCTCTATCAATGCAGCTCGAAGTGAGGTTAAAACGACCCGGTTTTCCACTCCAGGAAGAAATTGAAACAGAAAGAAGTCAATTGTGGAAGGTGAATTGGATGAATTTGTTAAAAGTGCTATTCGTCGCAAGGTTTATAGCTTCCTTGAAAGAAACGAGTCACCAAAATTACAAAAGCGCGCCATGAAGTAAACAATTATCCCGATTAACTGAGGTTTGAAAAGCAGCTTCCGCACCATTTTTCGGAACGAAGGTTTTGAATTTGTGAACAGAAACCGAAAAACTATAATTTTTTAGCGTGAAGATATATTGTTGTGGGGAAGGAATTATCAAAGAAAAATTCGGAAATGGTAGTCGTTTAAGGAATTCGTCCGCTGTCAGATTCCAATTAGGTACATGACCTCTTTTTTCTGCAGTTGCATGCCAGTAGATCTTTACAGTCATCGCTAAAGTCGGTACACGCAGTTATTTAGCACTGTTTTTTGGCAGAAAGAACCCTGCCTTAATTTCTAATTTCTATATGAGTTGAAGTTATGTGAAGAAATCAAATAGTAGAGTAATTATTATGAGCATTCCGTCACATTTTAGTGTACAAAAGGAAAAACTGTATTACACAGCACGCACACCTTTGCATAGAACTTCGTTGACAGCGCACATGTTTGCACGTGGAAATAAAATAGTCCGTATATTCCCTCCAATCACAGTCCCCGGCGGAGTAACACATTTTTCCGACTTTGTTTACATCTCCCCATAAACTAAGGATGGGGCTCATGTAGTACTGAATTATTGCACAATATTTTGTACTAAGCTTGGGTAGTATTTACTGTTTTCATAAAACTAGATATATTTTGCTGATAATATTCTGGATACATATATTATTTTAAGCTTTGACTTTAATAACTACCTGACCTTTATAGGTATAAAATAACCATCAAATAATGTAACACGTTGTCATTTCTCACATCCAATCTCGTTACATTCGACCTCATTTATCAGACCACCTCTACAACGGTTTTTATGTGCTACCTGATTCTTAATAACATATTACGACGGAATTTGTTTCTAACAGACAAAATTGTGCCTAATAACCCAACAGCCATTTTGCTATTTTCATTTTATACTTTATTCTGGTATAACGGCAACACGAAATTAATTATTCGAGGTTTATTCTCCAGATAGAGAACCTTCCAGTGTCGTACAGCACAACTTAATGCCTAATCATGGAATAACGTCTCATGGAGGTTCATTCCGAATTCGTACAACTGGCCCTAAAAGTGATATGGATTAATAAAGTGGAATACATAACCAGCAAATTAGATATTTGAACAGAGGTTTTCTAATATGCACACTATAAAGAAAACAGGTTTTAAATGTTTTAAATATGTATACAGAGATTGGTGACATATTGAAGAAGCGAAGTAAGAACAAATTAAATGTAAATGTCATTTGAAGAAACATAAGGGTTCTACTGTAATTTAAAGTGACTATTTGAATCCAAAATAATGGACAACGACCGCCCCCATATGGTGGTGATTATGAGGTTCAGATATTCTTCTAAATATGGGATATTGCACAACTGTGGCGACTGATGAATTCAGCAATATGATGATTAGCAAGGGCGTGCACGCCACTGCAGTGTTTGCAGCCAGATGTTGCCATGTCCAATGTCCACACTGTCCCAGTCCACCTGCGCCCCCCACCCTCCGACGCCGGTCTTCTCGACCCGGGGAACTGAACCGTTGTACTGAGCCAGCTTGTTACATTGGGAATTTGGTTGGACCACTGCGTCCCGCCAGCCGTTCCTCCATTGCTTGCTTCTGCTTGATTCCTACCTTTATAATAAATTTATTTTCATACACATTCAAGCTGCAGCTCGGTTGGGACATAGCACTATGTCTGGAAAGCAGCATCATCAAACTACTTCTTTTCTGCAAGTGCATTGACCCTCGTAATTTAGAGCATAATTTTGAGAAGGCCCAGAATGCTACTTCAGAACAGCAGGTAAGCCGGCAGTTTTAATTGAAACGGTACTTCGAGAAAGATTGTGCAACTGTGCTTCACTTCGGATGATAACAAACATCCTCGAGGTTACGGCTATTGACTCTAGACTAAAAAGAGTCATCATTCGTTTAGTTTTAGCCCAGCTTAAAATCACTATGTAAGCTGGGGTACGGTCCACCAAAATTTCCTCTTCGGTACTCTGCTTCATCTGTCATTTTACTCTTGGCCTTCAGTTCACTGATGAAGCAAGCAGCTAAGCAATGCGCTAATGAGACACTTCCTTACCATACTTAGGGTATTGGTGACGCTTACTGCATATTCTCCTCGTTACCTTGAATCAGCTACGTCTCAGTTTTTTTAAGGTTCATGTCAATACTTTTGACACTTTTGTGCAACCGGGTTTAAACAAATAATTTATAAAGTTGAAACGTTGTAGTCAGAACTTAAATATAAGGGCTTAATCCTGTGCAAAGATTTGTGTGTCATCAAATTTCATTTCCGAATAATTTCTTTCATCTCGAACTTCATTAAGGAGCAAATTCCTTATAAGAATTTAAGCCCAATTAAATTATAAAATAAAACTCAGTTACTGGTGGCCTGATAATTTCATTTAAGGAATGAACAAATTGCCAAATGGTTTATTTGCAGACAATTTTAATCCCTGTGCAGATACATTTAGAATAACTAATCACTGTCTTTCGAAATAAATATAGTTTCAACATGTTTAGTGAAATGGAATCTTGTATACTTGATTGGTCGTTCATAACAATATTCCTGAGAACAACTGCAGAGAAAATAAGTACTTCTGGAATAATAAACTGTAACATTGACCATGGTACCACAGGTAACAAGCACAAGATGTCAGGAGTATAAGTGTAGCTAGTTTGATAATTCGTAAGTTAGTAGGTACATTTGCACTTCGGGGTGTTAGTTTTTTTCTCTTCGTCTAACGGATATCTCACAAAATAATCAAAATGGTGTTCTGCCTGATGTTCTTTGCATAATGGTGATTGCACCGCTAAATGAAGGACGCCTTTCAGTAGAGGCTGTCCGCTTTGCTTCTACATGTACACTCACACCTTCTGCTGGCTTAGCTGGTGTGCGGTCGTTGTCCTTTTAGAATGTACTGGAACTCAGTTCATTCGTAATCGCGGAACCAGTCTACTCTGCATTTCATGTACCACTTTATCCTCTTGGGCAAAATAAGTACGTATAGCTTTTGTGGACCCCACCTACTTGGACGTATTAACTAACCTGAAAGAATATTTCTCTTTTAAGGGAGGTTGTTATTTCACAAATGAAGCAAATTTTGACGCAGTATTCTTGATTATATTGCACTTAATTACCAGCTCAAAAGCCTGCACTGCTACCCATAATATCCTGTATACATGGACCGTGATATCAGGACACCTACCAGAAATATTGAATAAATATGCTACGGCACTTTGTTTCCAACAGCCTACAGGGAGCAATGTAGCATGTGATTGTGTAAGGAATAGCTCTATGTATGCCATTTTTATATAGCGAGGCACCATTTTCCCAGTAAGTAGACTCTCTTCTGTTTCTCAGAATTTCTACGTGGAGTGTATCTCACAAAATACCATTTATAGTTGCAGAATTTCATACTGATACCGATGATAGAATACCTGGAAGTACACTTCTATACTGCTCTAGAACGTGATATTTGTACTTCTTTAGCTTTCCTCACCATGTGCTAATAAGGCTTAAAATATTATATTCTTTAACTCATATTCAAGTAAGATTGAAAACACAGCCTGAGAGAGACAAGTAAGTGAGTCTAATTTGCAAACACATAAATATTCTTTGAATTATGTATATAAGTAAAAGGAAATACATGGTAAGAAATTCAATGAAATTACATTTTGACAAGCATGCAATTAGTTTATTTACACAACCGTGTCCAAACATACATGCAACTGGCTCTAATTCTGTTACTACTGTGAAATATATTTTGTTTCCTAGGATTTATCCGTAAGTTTCTACCATGTTAAAGTCATTCTCACACCTTCCTTCGTGTTAAGGACTTAAGAATATTTAATACGAAAATGGGGTAAACTTGATATGGCAATGGATCACCATATACGCTTTCTAGCAGAAATAAAGGCAGTCAAATTCTGAGCATTACTTATAAAAATTTACTCTTAAAGTGTTGTGATCAATTAGCTATGACAGTTTCAGCCAACGAATTGCCACCGACTATGCATTTCATCCCTTCCAGGATACGATATTTATGCCGCAACCCTTATCTTCAGTGGAATATACACTTATACATTGTATAAATATGTAAGAAATTCCTTTATTTACTCGTTGACGACGCGGCACAAATTGAAATCGTTGAGTTAGAAGAAAAAAGAAACACTAGCAAGGACATTGACAGATATAACAAACAACACATAAACATCTTAAACTTTTCAATGCTCTTTTTACTTCTGGCATAGTGGTCTCCGTCACAACCTTCCCACCTGCTAGAAAATGAAGTCACTTTGTGCCTTGGTTCTTTGTCAAACTCATTTATGCTTTCCTGTATCACCCAACTCCTATATCCCTCTAGAGACTTCCTGGGTGAAGAGCGATTGTCATATTTCCGCTTTTATTTCTGTAACAATGGAACACGCTGCCCCTACGTTTACCCTATACATCGAAGTTCGTGAAGTGAAGAGGTTATTTGAGGGTAGTGTACTCACATAGTTGCTCAAGTACCTTAAGACATAACGCAGTATATAACGTTGCCTACAGGGTATTTTGGTTTCTCTACCGTGGGTTTTGGTGATACTTTATCAGAACTAATAGGAAAATAAGTGCAATGACTTAAGGGATAGTGCCTGTGGGCCGTCTTCTGGAAGTTCTATAGATTCAAACCCATGGGTCTCCCGATAATGGTTTATTCGCACTTACCTTCGATCGCCAAGATAAATTATCCGCATGGATATTTAATATCACGACTCAAAATTCCACCTGAAGTCTATAGCAATAGCAAGCATTAAAGTGGGTAATAATGGCGAATGCTCTGCCATTTATTCATTAATAAAAGCGGATAGCTGCACAGCATTCTAATACCATCTACTAGTCAGAGAAGCAGAAATATGGTTTTCTAGCTTTAAAATCTGTGTGGACATGTGTCGAAGCTGCGATCTGCCAGTCACAGAAGCACATACAACTGCCTCGCGCTAAGGCCTCTATGGACACTTGAAGAAAGTGTCCTTGATAGAAGCATAGGTACAATTTCCTAACACTACGGTTCCGGAAAACGTGTCGAAGCTGCAAAATGTCTCTCACAGAAGCAGAGGTACAGTTGTCTAACAATGCTGTCTCCGCGTACTTGTGTTCAAACTGTAATCTGCCAGTAAAAGAAACATATACTTCTGCCCATCACTAAGGCCTCTGTAGGCACCTGAAGAAACTGCTGAATAGGAAGAACTCTTAGGAATAAAAAGAACTTGAATAAAAAGTACTTCCTTCACTTATTTACGTGTACAATTGAAGTTTTGCTGCATCACGGAGTCCCAAAAGATATCTGACAGTTACGAATCTCTGTAATATTAGTTCTGTATATATATTATAAACAATGCTTTAGGGGCACACTTTAATATTCATTCCGCTATCTGAGATTTTGAAAAGCCAGATAAAAGGGCTATAAAACATTATAGTAGTGCATTACATATGTAGGTAAATTTCAAACCTTAATTGTATTACCAGAGTTTCCAGCAATAAATTCTTTCTAAAGAAACTGCACCCGTATACTTTGTTCTGAATAATTAACTGCAATTCTAGACTTTTGTAACTTCAGTATGATTAAAATTATTACCACGATATAAGCTAAATTACATAAAGGATTTCAGGGTTCATTCACTTTCAGCCC
>CM060950.1:99942436-100157436 GCA_030765055.1 Mantis religiosa
TATGGGTGATATTAGTAATGAACAAGGGGTACGGTTTCATCAGGAAAATTTTGACATGGAGAAAAGGTACCGAGAGGTACAAGGGGCAATCACATGCTACCAGGTACTTTCAAGGAGAGTTAACAGGTCTATCCCTCAAGTATATACTCCACATATTATTGCATGCATGTAAAACAGCATTTTGGATTAATCTAATTCCACCGTGATATACACTACTATACCATATATCATATGACAAAAAATGCACCTCCAAGGTGAGAACCTAATATCTACATATCTTTTTAATCTGACGCGATAGAAGATTTCTGTGGTAATTTTCAAAATCAGCACATCTTTTTCATTAAGAATCGCCTACTTTTATCACAGGTACGCAAAACGTTTATATTTGTTGGAGAGGTAATCATTATCATTATTATGCACTTCCTATAACGTTCAGTCATATCGGACAAGTGAAGTGGGTGAAATGGTGCTCAAACGAGCCTAGGGTCCGTAGAGCTTAGAGGTACTAGACGTCCATTTTTCAGAATAAGGGAAAACCCCAGAAAATCGTTATCCAGGTACCTTGCCCTCATAGAAATTCGAACTCAGGACCTCTTCAACTTGAAGCAGACACGCTACCACCTGCGCAACGGAGATGGGCTAAACACCTTTTTTTCATGACAGCAGTCCGTAATATATTAATTATATACAATTAAGTAAAAGGGGACAAGACTGTATGGAACAGACCTTAAATATATACTTTCGTAATAAGAGCCAAGATAGCAATTTATAAATACGTTCTTAAATAAAGGAGTACATGTTATCCTAACCTAGTCATGTTAATAATTAAGTTAGTTTTCAGTACTAACTGTGTCGGCTACAAAAGCTATATATAATTAAATATTTGAATGATAATTTTAAACATCTCATATATTTGCAGAAAGTTGCGGCTATACGCCAGAATAACTTTCTCTGTGAGAGAACACATCGCATTGGAAAGCATTTTCAAAAGTTGCATTATTTTGCCGTCCTAGAAATCCCGATTGGAAAATGCAATACTTACAAGACTCAGTAAGAAGCTTAGATAGAACTAGAGAAGAAAATAGTCCATGTCAGTCTTCTTGTTGGTTTTAGCAGGAAAAGGTAGTCATGAACCACTTCCTGTATTCCTTACTCAGAAACTTCTCTACTTTATCTTGCCAAAGGCTAAAGCAGAAAGAAAAGAGAAACAGTGATGTTCAGGCAGAAGGTGAGGGAAGGCGAATGTTAATAAAAGTTGCAACGCTGGCAGCAGACTCTCAAATAAATTGGATTACTATAATTCACTTACTGCTTACACCATTTTGTCTGTGTTTAAATTGTGAACTGTTTGTTTGATTACTGAACCATGTGAAAAATAAATTAAACCAATTTATACGCAGCATTCTATCATTCCCAGGCTACTTCAAACGTTCAAAATTGTTCCTTGAGCCCAACTGCTTCCGCAGCTAAAGGTCGAGTGTGCCGTAGGACGATTTCTTTTGCTTTAAAAACGGTTTAAGCAATACAAACTTTCTTTTATCTTCTAAGAATTAAACACACCTTCAAACAAATACATGCTAGAGGTTGAGTGCTGAAAAGTTTTTAACAAGAAATACATTGTTTTTAAAACTTATTATTTCATCGTGTTCATATTATTCAAAATATAATTCATAAATTCGACAAAAATCTTCAATGAATTGTATGTTTTAGAATTTGATACTTAGGTTAGCAAATTAGACAATATTAACAAACCGGGAACAAAAGAAGGAGTTCCTTTATCTTGTGAAATCAATTGCATTCTCGTAAAATGTACCCAGAATTACTGGGTTATATATATCGTTATGCGTGGCCCTTTCGGTTAGATACAGACCTTCTGGTTCCAAGATCACGAGGTCCAATCTGTCCCAAATTTTTAAATGATCCTAAAGACGACCGCTCCTTATCAGTACGTAAAAGTACTCCCTGCGGGATGTAATTCCGTCACACCGAGGACGCTGATACGGTGTTGGTAACTGGCAGCGTAGTTAACTAACGAAACATGTATTTATTTGTGTCACTGGTTCATTAAGTACCCAATTTTGTTACACTTTGAAATGTGATGTATACATCGCACTTTTCGTGGTACGGCTTGTCACCTGCTGTGGAATGCAAACCATTGAGTTGACTGCCACTCACTGCAGACATCGCCACCACTCCGTAACACCGCCCGTCGCATTGCTATGGTTTTAATTTACCACTGGAACGGAAAGGAGTAAGATTAGATATACATAAAATATTGGAATAAAGTATTGTATAAATATTTATTATAAACTAAAAGAATACTGACATATTTAGTTTCACTCCTTATCATTGCTTGGCAGGACAACGGTTTAAAAGTACTTTAACTGGTAATATTTTGCTTTGAGGCACCTTACGTCTACAAAGGAGGAAACTGGATTGATTTAGGTGGAGATAGGATTAGGATGGCTATATGAGGTGACGATAGAGTTTGTTTGTTTGTTTGTAATTTACGTCCTCCAACATTAAGTCATATCGGACGATGGATGGAATGGATGAAATGATGCTCAAATGACTCCGGGGTCCATGGAGCTTAGAGTTACCCGACATTTGTCTTACAGGATAAGGGAAAACCCCGGAAAAAACCTTATCCAGGTAACTCACCCTGACCGAGATTCGAACTCGGGACCTCTTGAACGTGAGACAGACACTCTACCACCACGCTACCAAGGCGGGCTTGACGATAGAGTAGAACATGGGAAGATGATGATGACACCTAACCAATATGTGGCCATTTGTTAACAAAATATATCCTAAATATTAACAAAGTATTCCCTAGTTTTTAAAACCTGTGACAAAAATGTTACTTAAATGATTGTTACCTCAGTATTATATCATTTGCGAACTTCTAAAAACATTTTGGTTTCATTGTGGTTACTCTTGTTACAGCTCCATTCCAGAACAGCATGCATATTTCAATAGAGCATACATATTTTGTTGGTTCACAGATCCGTTATTGTTTAACGTGCCTTAGTGACTGAAGGGCATATTGCTTAAGAACCCCGCGTCATTTCACAAGTGTTCCTATAACAGTCACAAAAACCCACTCAAGCTTGATGGTAGCATTCATCGCGAGCCTTGCGTAGGTGTAGGTGTAGGTGGTAGGAAGGCATTTATTGCGATGTAATATTCGCATGACTGATGTCTGCCTACTGTTAATATCCTGTCACAAATCTGTACAACTGGTGTACGAATGGTTTTCAATTGCAATGCGTACAGTTTCTTCATTATCTCCAAGAGGTCACTGGAGCATCGCAAACAGGAAGTGCCTGTTTGATTGACCGTGTTTCATGGGAGCGCTTTTGAACCCTTTGAAACGCATTCCCAATTGATCTCTTTCCTGGTAATCTCTCTTAGAATAGGATTCTTGCTTGTATGTATTATATCTTGCTTCACCATGGAGAAACAGCCTATTCACAAGCTCGTAGGTATACATTGCTATGTGTACCATACTAGCAACTGAGTCTAGAAATTTCAAGAATATTGAACAGAACACGAAAGGTTACTACATACGAGACTTCGTAACCTGCCTGGATGCTTCGCATTACCCACAATTTTGTTGGATGGTGGACATTTATTGGCCACTTCATAAAGAAGGTTAATCCGGGAATTTGTTTCCACGTTCAGTATATTTTTAACGTAACAGGATGATGATTGAAGTTGATGTAATTATGCTCAAATTAGTCCAGTGTCCATATATCTTAGAATTACCCGATGTTAATCTTTTAGGATAAGCGAATAGCACGGAAATAATTATCCAAATAGCTCACCCTGACCGAAATTCAAACTCCGGACCTCTTGAACATGAGGCAGACACGCTATCCTCCAGACACCTTCCGTGTTAAGTATGCATGTACTACAACAATTTATAGAATATTTTCAGCTGATTAATGTAAACTATTTTAATCTTATGCTAACTCATTGTTCAAAAAAAGGGTGAAGTAATGGGTAAACAAAATACTGACCTACTACCGTAAATTCAAACGTGTGTTCTCAGAGCCCCGCGGCATCCGAAACGTAATTCAATTCCGATCGAGCATCACAAGCCTGTAGGGATCAGCCTTTTAAACTCCAATTCTAGCTGTGATGTAATATGTGATACTAGCCGTTGCTTTACAACTTTACTAATATGTTACAACCAATTAGTGTAAGTGTAAGTTCCTATTGGTATTTTATCTTCATTAAATCATGGCCTTAGCTATTACAGTTGCTATACAAACTAGCAAATTCTGTAATTCATGCCAGTATTAATTAAACTGTTCAATACTTATTTACGTGACCAGGTGACTTAATTATGCATGTGGGTATCTATTTGGTCATAATCCGCCAATAACGCTTACCACAACTGCGTCAGCTTGGTTTTTACTTATTTTGAGAACGAATCTATTACGATGGGTTATCATTCAACAGGAGTTTCGAGAGGACCTGTGTGAAATTTGTACTGTAAACAAAAGTTTATAAATTGTGTAGAAACCTGGAGAATTTCTCAGCGTAATGGGACGATATGTCTGTGATGGTTTACCTTGCGAACACATTTTGCCCCTTAGATTACTTCATCACTGGGGTGTTAATTCATCATCACTCATTTACATATATGAAATGAACATTGTTCGGTGAATTATATTTCAACCTATCACTCGGGGTTTCAGCTAAATAAAATACACGATTGACATATAAGGGTATTCTATAAAGGACCAAAATAAAGTTTGCTAATAGAACCGTAATTGAAATACATTGTAGTTCCTGTGGAACTGAAGTAAATTGTCACAGACGAAGCGGTCCAGTATCTCTGTGTATTAGTTTGTCTAATTATATTATCAATATTATTATAAAATAATATAAGCTATTATTTTTTGAAGGAGTTAAGTACTGTTAGTATCATCTGCTTGTAACATATAACGGTGTCTTTCGGGGCTTATGGACTAATAGCTCGTTATCTTTCAGTTAATAATACCTTTTAAGTCGATTAATACCCTTCCCCTTTTTAACTTAAGGAGAAGGAAATTGAAGTACCAAGTTTTATTTTGTTTGCCATAATTTTCAGGATAATTCTGCATTAAGGCAATACGCGAATAAAAAGTGTCAATATGTTCAAAACATAAAACATGTGGCACACAAAATCTTAACAAATATTTAAACCATTGTTGGCATATTTAATTATAATTAATCACTTCTGGTTATGGTTATGTGAAATCCTTTTTGGGCCCTACAGTATATCGTATTGTTTCCGTCACATTTAAGCTTAATTGATACACAGAAATTAAGAAATACTGGTGTAGGCAGTTCTTAGTGTTAATTAGTTTAAGAGGAATAGGTTTTTTTTAATGTTTCAGTGTGTTCGATATAAGTTGTCAAATAAATCAGTTTTGGATAAATAATTTTATGTTTTTCTTTACGGATAACAGTTCTTATTCTTCTTTCCCTATTTACTTTCCTCGTATGAAGAACTTGCAGCACACCCATGGAGTTCTTGGGGTCAGTGCCTGTCAAGGAGTAAAGTAACTATGCATGAGACAGAATATTCAGGATAAGCGATGAGTCCGATGCTGATAGGAAAATGAATAAGTGTATAATATGAAATGATGGTAAAATGGATGACAGGAAATGTGGTTAAGCAGCTTTTGGTGAAATAAATGATGGGGATAATCGGAGAACCCAGAGAAAAACCACCCAGGCGCACCTTTGTACACAAAAAATCCCACCTGGGTTAGAACACGGCCAATGTTAAAATGAGTTTCCTGGTGCGCTTAGCTCAAGAACCACTGAACGCATCAATTTAAAACTTTTGCTTGTTATTTTGGAGTTTTAATAAAGGACATGTGATTTTTTTTAAATAAATGTCTTGAACTTACCTCTAAAAATATTGCAAATTTATTTTTTTAAATTCGTATTTTCAGGTATCTTTCTACAAGTACCTTTAAAGACAGTTTAAGTATTGCTTTAATTTCAGAAAGATGTAGACTTGTATCTGCAGTAGTTTTAAGATGAACACACCCTAGGTTTAAAAAATATGAAACAGAGAAAAACAGTATTAAAGCTTTGCTATGTTGGAACTCAGAATTTCCCCATATTCATAATCTGCATCCTTTTCATCACCAGCATCCTTCCTCTTTCGTCTATTATTCCTTTTATTCTTCCTGGAACCCATGGTCACTTGCTTTATCGTATTGACCGTTTTGTTAAATATGTCTGGGGGGGGGGTGGTTGTGAATTGAGAACAGTGGTCAATGTCTTACCTGCCTCGATTCCCTTGCCAATGCTCCTCAAGCCATAAGCAAAACTTACATTTACTTCAGCACCACTTTCAATAGTTCTGGATGTTTCAAATTTATATTCTTTTATACACTTTTGGCAACTGAGTACTAAGGTAGCTAATAATCCATTTCTTTTGTTGGTATCCTCTGATATGAAAACATTTTTCATTTTCACAAAATTTATACTGTGCAAGGTTTCTATATCTACTAACTGAAAAATTATTGACCTAATATCATTATTTACTTTAGTTTAATTGTCATCACTGCCATTACACAATGCAGAAAACACATTTTTCCTTGAACCAATTTTCACTTCACATTCATCGCTAATATTTGAGGTTGGGTTTGGCGAAGTCAAACTGTCATGTATCATCAAAATTACCACGAGTTACTACACTTTTTCATTTTAGGGATTGTGACTGTATAATTATGTAATCGGGATTACTTAAACTGTTTATGCTGGTTCCCATGCCAATTCCTTACACCACATTTATTGCTTCTTCTCATCTTGAAAACAATACTATTAATTCAAAGCATACTAAACAAAGCATTGAAGAATTAACATCATATGCACAGAATAATATTAATAGAAAAACAAGGACTTTCTTTCCCATTAAGGCGATGCTCTGGAACATAGCTTCAATAAGGCTACAGCCAAGGAGAAAAAATAGTTACAAATGTCTAATAGGGGGCGTGGCACATTGTGCAGCCTTTACAAAATGGGTCTATTTAGGAATTTTAAAAATATGGGACAGGAACACAAATATCGTTATTCGCTTCTACAAACATCAGGAAAGATTATTTTGGCAATAACTCATTTTGTGAAATTTCACCCCAGAATGCCTTTGTGGCTCCCCTTAAGTGAAACTGTACAGGGCCAGGCGTCCTGATCCATTTTTGATTTAAAAGGTGTTAATATTAGAGCACTTGTATAGTTTCATGCTACATCTCTATTATATTAAAATGCAAATGACGGAAGAAAAAACAAAGAAAGCAAAAAGCCCAACATATCTTAGCAAATTTAATATATTCATTTCCTAAAGGGTTAAATAAGGGATTCCCTTAGATTACTGAAAATCTTTTTGTAGGTTTTATCAGGAATACTTACCCCTACTGCTGATAACAGCTGACATTGAATGCACAGCTAGAAGTAGTGTAAATTTCAACATTCCAATTATCTCTAATTTTTATAGTGGCGGAAAGTTTCTCTTGGGAGCTTTAGATCTATGCACAAATATATTTTCATTTATAATATTTGACTGCTCAAAATTGTATTCGTGTGACAAATTAATCTTATATATCCCGCCTCTCGTACTTTAGGCCGCGCCGTGGCTCAGTGGTTAGACCGCTTGGCTCTCACCAAGGCGGCCCGGGTTCGATCCTAGGTGACCGCAAAGTGAGATTCATGGTGGACAACACGGCGCTGGAGCGGGTTTTCTCCGGGACCTCCGGTTTCCCCCGCCATCTCATTCCACCGGTGCTCCATGTTCATATCATGTATCATCAGTGTCACTGCCTGCGGTGCCGTATGTAGTAAAAGCGGGCGCTAAACACTGCACATTTCATTTCATTCTCGTACTTTATAAAATTAGTGTCTATATACGAGTTTTATAGTGATCTGCCTCTTTCCCCCTCATAATTTTGATTGACTGTAGAACATACTTGAGCTAATAAAAGATGAGAAATCCCTAAATTTGTGTAAAAGTTTGTGATATATCAGCCTTTTCTTAACATCGCCCCATCAGTCTTCCAATTTCTATAAGTTCTGCATAGTTTACAACTGTATGCCCTTTGGTTGAGGAATATTCATTAGTCCGAAATTTGCTAATTAATTAACAGCCAGTGAATTGTTAACCTTTATCACTTTCTGTTTAACAAATAGGGATATGGCTTGTTCAAATACAAAAAAAAAAAAAAAAACAATAACAGATAACAGATCGAAATAGGGTAGATCTTGGTGAACATGGAGATTCTTTAGCCCCCGACACCAGGGTAACCATTTTTTAACACAGCTATAGCCTAATGCCTTTGGGTATAACAGTATTCCCATTTGTTAAATCTAAAATATGCCGTAACGATATTTCTTATCGATTTTTGCTCTTGATGTAATTATTTAGCGTGCCCTGCTATTAACTCCATTTAAACTTAAGTTAAAAATAAATAAAGAAAGGTGTTCTTACATGATATTCATTAAAATAGCTTGTGCCCTATGTGTATTGTAGCCTAATGAACAGATATGGTTCATTTTGCTTTGATGACTCTTAACTGCTAATATATTGTTTGGATTAAGAATTTCCCCATTTGTCTTGTTTTAATACGCTCGCCACAAACAGATTTTTTCTCTTTGTGGAATTAGTGTGCATTTGAAACAGGTATTTTCTCGAAAGCTTTCCGAGCGTTAAATGAAACTCAAGACACATTTTCTGATAACCCTTGTATTACAGCACAGATTACTGAAAATCGAAGCATATAGCTAATACCTCTTTTACCGTTTCTGTATCTCGTGGGAAGGCGATGGAGACAGAAGATAGTGTTATCACACTACTCTATTAAGTACAAAACGTGCTCGGCTTCAGACATTAAGAATTAGGTCGTCTACTAAGCTCTAAAAGGGAATATAACGCATGCTTTGCTCAGAGCAAACAGAAATGTTCTCCTAACTAAATTTTTCTTGTTAAAGTAAATATCAATTATCATCAAAGATATAAGTCTTACAGACTCAATATTCCATTAAAGGTTCAGTAGAATGAGTAGAAAAGCGACTTACATCCATGTAGGTCAGCTATGCCTAGACGTTTTTAAATTTATGCATTGTGCCAAGCAACATGTGTACCTTAAGTCCATCTTGAACATCTCCTTGCGTAGGGCTTTGTAGGGAAGGGATGGATAATATCCTAATCCAGTGCATAAGTGTTTTATGGGACAGAACACAATCGATATAGATGTCCATTCCAAAAGCTTTATACCCAGACACTGGGAGTTGATACGGCATTTTAAACTTTATTCTGTAGCATACTTCCATACACAAAATTGTTATTCTAAGCAATTCGGAAAGTAAGAATCTTAAGACTAATTCATCATATCCTTTTCACATATCTTTGAAAATTCCATTGATATAACAATCTATGACATTCATTTATTTACTAAGTATTTAGACATTAATGCGAATAATTGGAGATACGCTTCAGGTCAAAGGTGTACGCTTCAGAAATGCTAAGGGTAATTTAAATTTTGTCACAAACTATAGAAAGTTACAGCTTATATGTTAGATGTAATGACTGTTGCAGCTCACTACATTACTGGAGTTATAGCAACCAAATAGAAATGAAAAGTTGTGAGGTGAGTTTTACTGATCATGCTATTTGTTATACCATATTTATATTTAAACTGGAGGAAAACTGATATTGAGAGATCATTATTAGATAATTATTCTAAGACAATATAATGTGTCTTTTTAATTCCAAATCACACGTCTCAGCACCTGTGTTATAAATAGAAGAAACAATAATTTTGTTACAAACATTTTAAATCTATGCCTGACATTTATTATTAAATTTGGTGTCGACCACAGGAATAACGAAATCACCATCAACGTTGGTGTGACCTGGGATACATTACATACACTGGAGACCCCCCAACTAGTGGTATGTGATTGGCTGGATACCTGCCAACCACGTCTGTCGGAGGTCTTGGCTCAACAGAAGCTTCTCTGGCGTGGCCAAGTGGTGGTTCTGGCACCGTGCGTTTCCATCGGAATGTTTCATATCTCTCATAAACTACCTTATGGCTCGTCTCTGGTTACACCGCGCTCCCCAACATCACGCAAGAGAAAAATTATATTAGACGTCAAATACAGCCTCCCTTCGCTCATTAAAATTAAAATCCTTCTGAAGCGCGCGTTTCGCATAAGTCACTGGTGCAAACAGCCGGTCGCTGGGGTCCTTTATATGATCCATTTCATGTCTTTGAGGTGCGTATTTGTATTTCATCTAGGGTATAAGTATTACTTGTTTTCTTTACATTTGCCGATAAAGTTGCTACAGCTGCTCAGTTTTAGAATAACTTATATTGGCTTTCCGTAAATGCAGAACGAGAAAAATAGGTTCTACACCCAGCGAAAACTGACATGGAACGCTCTAAACTTACTTGTGCATTTTTCATTCCACCAGTGATAAATTAAAATACATAAAACGTAAAGGAGTAGGTTACACACACCCATTTGCAAAATTCCTTCTTCTCCTCTCATAAGCAATGGCGAGCTTTTAAAAAATGTGGTGTACCCATTGCATTAATCATCAATTAATTTTGTAGGTGGATACCTATATGCATGATTTGGTTACATTAACTACTGTTGGTATGCTTTTGAAGATGAACGAGGGTATACAGTTAGATTTATATCGCCACCCTGTAAAATGCTTTTTCTATGACTCTAGGGTGCATATAAGGTATATCTTTAGAATAGTCCCAGGTTAAAACGCAATATAATAATTTGCTGCAAAATAATCCAGAATTATCTAATGCTAAATCGCTATTAGGAGGCAACTGTTCCAGATTTCTCAGTTATTTACTCTAAGCAGCCTGCTACTAATTAAATCAGCATTTGGTGTCCACATTTGCTTATTTCCAGCATAGTACCCAAAATTTAGACTCATGATATAGAATTCCTGTTGAAAACTGACACATAAGGGATGAGCTAAGAAATATTCCTCTACACTATAGTGTGTTAATACGGTTCCTATATATTTGAGATTATGTTTTGTGCAAAAATAAACCATTACATGGCTTTCATAGTAATTAGCGACAGATTATCTGAAGAACGGGTAACCTAGCACCCTAAACCCAGTTTGGATCTCGTGCATACATCTCCTAGAGTAACGGCTGA
Source organism: Mantis religiosa (assembly GCA_030765055.1). Taxonomy (NCBI): domain Eukaryota; kingdom Metazoa; phylum Arthropoda; class Insecta; order Mantodea; family Mantidae; genus Mantis; species Mantis religiosa. The sequence continues at coordinate 99,953,630 of CM060950.1, forward strand.
TATAGAAACGTTCGGAGCTCGCCTACAGTTGCTGGCTTCACCAGCTGTCTGGGGCGCTCGATGGTGACTCGCCAAAATCGCCGAAGGGGGGGGGGTTAAGGTGCCATCCAGCAAGAAATCAGGAAATCTTGAATTGGCTGGGAAGGTTCGAACGGTTACTCTCTAGTGAATCCTAGAAGTTCCAAAGCGCAATGCCTCTGCGCCATCTGCCCAGAGTAATGACTCCGGAATCGTCCTGGGAGACGAAATGAAAGGAAATGGGAGAGCGGAGAGCCACAGTAGAAGACACCACTCCCGCATTCATGTAATGCAACAGAGAAAATGTTGGATAAACCTAGAGTCAGTGTGGGATCGAAACAGGACCTCAGAATTGCGAGGCTCATGGCTCATGTGTTACCGTGGAACCATCTCTCTCGGTTTCTTAGCATTTACTGACACATTTAGCGCAACTATGCCTTAATGATGTTCCAAATAAACATCGCATCGAAATTGTAACTTAATGTTTTACACTCTATTCAGCAACTATGAGCGTAGCTGAAAGAATAAGGGAGTCAGATTGTAGAGCTAAGTGGTAGAGCAAAGCAGGAACAAGATTAGAGATAAGTACAGAATACACCGAGATCTATAATATGCCACTTTACTATATCGTAGTTATTATATGTTTAATGCGAAGTCCCACAAAGACTTGAAGAGATTTAGGGATAAAATAATGATAACAATTACATAATTATATCAAAGAACCATACGGGCTTATCTTGGAGATGCATTATCGTGTATGGTTGTGGATCTTGCTGGCTGACCGATTCTCTAACCCACACTGTCAAATTAACACTCTCTCTATCCTCTCGATCCTCCCGCTTTGAATTGTAAATATATTATTTTTACAATTATATTGTAGTGTGTTTTAGTATAAAAAAGTAAAATCCATGCAACTGCAGTCAAATGATACCCCATCTACATCCAATCATACCATCACACCGGTTATTTTACTTGGGCCCTCGTCGTCCTTTACCACAGGCAAATTTCACTGCAGTTGCTGAGATTCGTAGCCACGAGGTTTGGCTTTGAATGCTCCATTGTATAGCGCTTTAGCTCATGAACTGCGTTGAGGCATCGCAGAAAGCGCCATAAGAAGCTGTTTTGCATGTACAGCAAAGAGGAACAAGTAGCAAAATAATTCGTCCTTTAAAATGTTAAATATGGATTCTATAAAGGGCGTCCTAGTGCCAAATCAGCATTCCCACGCTACAAAGAGCTGCGTAAGCATTTCCTACGCAACGTCAGCATTCCCATGACGCTTAGGACATTTTGACTGACAAAGGATGCCGTTTCAACATCCGGTAGGCTCAGGTTACTTATTCGGGAAAGGCCGTATCCGGTCAACTGCATGTGGTTGACATGAGTAAACAGTAAACTGATTCCATATGCTAAAGTCTTGTGAAATCTCGCTATACGCTGTTCTCATAGATCAGCAGAATTAAGAACTTTAGAATGTTCAAAATGTGCCAACAAGTCACGCCAGAGGAAATATGCATTAAATAACAAGATTACAAAATTTGTTATGTTCCCAAGTATTCCTCAACCATACTCGTGACGATATGCATGAAGGAACTTTTCCTTGAGCCAGAGGTACAATGACATTTTGAAAATGTTAGGTATATAAAGGAGTAGAGGTCTCTATGACCTCCTATAGATCATATCTAAGTGCCTGAGTGATTTTCACTATTTTTTTATTTTTATTACTATTTAAATCGTTAAGAGGCTTAGTGGTTTGAAAGCAATTGTCTTCATATTATACACCTACACTCAAACACAGTGGTATCAAAACTTTTCTTTAATTGGTTAATGATGTAAATCTGTCACTCTATCTGGCTCCTTCATTAAGTACATAAAGCATCACCACTTCACTCATTCATGTAACCAAGCACTCATTCATGTAACCAAGCACCCATTCATGTAACCAAGCATCAAAAAGGTTTGATTTTGAGTATCACGAATGCATCATACCTCCGTGTCACTGTTCAAAATTTAGCACCCGAAAAGAATACAGAGCTAGAGAGCCTAGGGTAACAAGCCAGTAAAAAGTAACCGAGTGGCGTCTGCAAACGCTAAAAAAATTTACAGGGGATGGAAATCATACTGTACGTATAGCCCATACTCTGGTGACTTTTCAGACTTCATTCCATTTAATTCTAGTTAGTGTTAGAAATGCCTGTGTGGTTAATAATAATGATGATGATGGTGGTGATGGTGATGATTTTCTTTTTAATTTACGTTCTCCAAAGTTAAGTCATATCGGACGGCGAATGAATTGGGTGAAATTGTGCTCAAATGAATAAAAGGTCTATGGAGTTCAGAGCTACCCGACATTCGTCTTGAAGGATAAGGAAAAACCCCGCGAAAACCATATCCAGGGAACTCAACCTGACCGAGATTCGAACTCGGGACCTGTTGAACGTGAGGCAGACACGCCTCTATCCGCGCTACTGAGGCAGGCAATGATGATGATGATGATGATGATGATTATGATGAATAGTCATTACTATTATTGTTAAAGCTATTATATCAATATACGTAGAACAAAGCTAAACTCTTAAATGTGTAGACATATATAGTGAATAAATAACTCTCATAGTGCCTTTAGCATTACTATTTAATCTCAATATCCGATCCAGCAAATTTACCACTACCGGCTTTGTGAGATTTATTTGCGATGGCGTACGCATGTGGTTTAATTACCTACTGAGAAAGTGGAAATCATAAGGCGAAGCTAATGGCTCCAATGTTGATTCGAAGTTGTGAATTTCCCGAGTCTTTCGCAGTCACGCTTCACTGATGTTATTTCTGGTAATCGGATTTCATTTTGCTTTCGCAATCCTGTTTTGGCAAAGCGGGGAATGATTGTGTGTGGCTCATTTGGTCAAAAGTAAATTATTTTATTTCTTTTCCTGAAAATTTGTAGTGGTATAAGGAATTCACAGAACACGTAGGCGTTTGGGAATCGAAATATTTGTGGCCTTGCTTAAGGAGTATAAGGAAGCTGGAACAGAAATATTGAGGAAAATGGCTACCTACGAAATAAGGGATTTTACATATAAAAATATTTTTAAAAATATACGTATTTATTACAGGATTTTTTATTCTGTTTTTAAAGGTTCAATATATTGTTGAATTGGACTGTTGGAACACCTTACAACCCGTCAATTTTACTTTATTTCGTGAATCCATCTTTCATATTCGCATTAAGTTTTGCACGTGTACTTTGGTCCAAGCAATGATTGTGCTTGTTCCAGATAGTTTTGCCCATCAATATGGCTACTATGTTTCATTTAATTATTTTACCAACATAGTATTTCTTTGCAGACACTTAACATAGTTTATATTTAAAATTTCTTTACAGAAGCTGAATGTCTAAACAAATAAATAGGTAACCTACGGCCCTAAGTACGAATGTTCTTTGAAGCTTAAAATACTGAAAACGTCAATTAAACTTGTATTTTCCCACCTCGATAGCGTGGATGCCAGCGTGTCTGCCTCACGTTCAAGAGGTCCCAAGTTCGAATTCCGATTAGGGCGAGTTACCTGGATAAGATTTTCTTTTTCCGGGGTTTTACCTTATCCTGAAAGACGAATGGCGGGTAACTCTAAGCTCTATGGACCCTGGGCTCATTTGAGTATCATTTCATCCATTCCATTCATCGTCCGATATGACTAAACGTACGAGGACGTAAATTACAACAACAAAACTTGTATCTAAAAATGTTGGCGATAACTACGATAAATTATTGATAGAATATTTTATTTTAAAGGGGAAATCATAACGTGAAACTGAAACGTTTATGATTTATCCCTGTCATAAGAAATGTGTGTTGAAATTTGAAAACAAATTTTGAGGCGTCAGGCGTATCATGTAAAGGCACCAATTTTTCTTAAGCTCATAATTCGATATGTTAACGTTAATTTGTTCAGATAGTTTCCTTGGAATATTAGATGCAATCACTCTAATCTGGTACCCATTTCATTTAGTTTATTTGCATTAAAAGTTCACCTAGAACGTTTATCGTCTAACACCGAATGCAAAGCTTCAAATTTCGTAAAGTGTTAGGAAAGATTGAAGGATCTAATAATAATAATAATAATAATAATAATAATAATAATAATAATAATAATAATAATAATAATAATAATAATAATAATAATAATAATAATAATAATAATAATAATAATAATAATAATAATAATAATAATAATAATAATAATAATAATAATAATAATAATAATAATAATAATAATAATAATAATAATAATAATAATAATAATAATAATAATAATAATAATAATAATAATAATAATAATAATAATAATATTAATATTAATATTAATATTAATATTAATATTAATAATATTAATATTAATATTAATATTAATATTAATATTAATAATAATAATAATATTAATATTAATATTAATATTAATATTAATATTAATATTAATATTAATATTAATATTAATATTAATATTAATATTAATATTAATATTAATATTAATATTAATATTAATATTAATATTAATATTAATATTAATATTAATATTAATATTAATATTAATATTAATAATAATAATAATATTAATAATATTGATGCTCGCAGACTAGTGCAAAGCATTATTTCAAAATAAAATATATTTGGTATTATTATTATTAATATTAATATTAATATTAATATTATTAATATTAATATTAATATTAATATTAATAATATTAATATTAATATTAATATTAATATTAATATTAATATTAATATTAATATTAATATTAATAATAATAATAATATTAATATTAATATTAATATTAATATTAATAATATTAATATTAATATTAATAATATTAATATTAATAATATTAATATTAATATTAATATTAATAATATTAATATTAATATTAATAATAATATTAATAATATTAATATTAATATTAATAATAATAATAATAATACCAAATATATTTTATTTTGAAATAATGCTTTGCACTAGTCTGCGAGCATCAATGATTTTCTTTGTCAGCCCAAAACATCGACTCCGTGATTTTTAATGTTAGTTGAAGTAAAGCATATAGTTATTACTTGACTGTTTAGGAAGTTCGCCATTCAGCCTTCAGTGCATAGAATTAGAATAACGTTTATTCTGAGGTTATCACTTCATTACATACTGCGCTGCAGTATTCAAGAGGTTGTGATCAAAGAAATAAACATAACATAGGATCGATTCTCTCTTTTAAACCATTGTTTTCTTGAAGTGTCATCATCATGATGTGTATTCCTTGCAATATATGTAACCGGTTTTTGTTTTAGACTCTGAAGTGTCGTGACTATTTTATATGAAATAGCAACAATTAATTATTTTCTAATGCATGGCTTCCATAAACTAAAGGTCAAAGCCTTTCTCCCAGCAATGTTGTTTTTTTTTACCTCAAACGTGTTCGTTAACCGTACAAAAGCTAGGAAAATCGTTTATGACTTCAGTAATTTGTGAAATGAAATTAGGTGCTTTGTAGTCTCTCCGCCGTCAGAATGAATTGAGCCTTTCAATAGAGAAAATTATGGAAATTGGCTGAGTGGTTTTTGAGATTATTGTTAAACACCCATCCTTTCTGAGATTATTGCTACAATATTAGTAAAAGTGCAATTTTTATTTAAGCACTTCCTTCCAAGGTTAACTTTGGGCTTATATTTAGTATGTCCGCATTCAAAATTGTCAGTTTTATGATGTTTAATGCTCATTATTACGAGACCACCGATTGTTACTCTGGTCTACATGTTTAGGTTTAGAGTAATACAACGGGGAAGGATATCCCACATAATCAGACTTGTGTAAATCCACTGCGACTCCAACTCCACAGAAAAAGGGATCAATTGAAATAAGCACAGGATGCAACCGACCACAGAATCGTGCTCTTCAAACTATTCCAGGCTCAAAAACCCGCCACAATGCTGGGGATCTCTAGAAAGAGCGAAGAAAATCTTTTCGACAAAGCGGTCACCTGATATCACCGAGGAATACTCTTTCCACTGAACCAGCATCCACACCATCTGTCCAGCACCGCCATACACTACGAAATGTGAAAATACACTAAAGGTTTTAAACAAAAGGGAAGGAAAGGGAAATGTTCAAAAGCAAATAGTAGGACACAGAAAACCATCCCAACATTCGTCTTCCGACCAGCCGAAACCAATTAGAAATACAGTCAGAGTGAGGAATCGAACCCAGGACATCCCAAATTTGGAGCTCGCACATTGCTGGGGAGCCAGCTCACTCCTTATATAGATAGGACACCCAAAGTAAATCTCCGAAATTGGACGTTAGGGCATGTTCCCTAATGCCAGTGGAACTAAAATTTTGGATGCCTTAAAAGAGATTCGCACTGTAAGGTGCCTCCAGACGCAAAGCCACTTCAAGTCATGACTTGTAATCAGCTCGCAGTTTAGCTTAACTAGTGAATCCCGAAGCTTATTACATGTAGAATTCGGTTGCATAATATAAGGTTTTCTGTGACAGCTTAAATAACGGATTCCGTGGTCTGGTTCGGAATTGCAGAGAAACACAACTTAAACAAAGTAGAAACTTTTGATGTGATCGAAAATCATCGTTAATGCTAAATATAGGGACACTAATTTAGAAACAAGGTGCAATACATTGCTTTGTAGGTAGGAGATGCAGCAATATCTTTATAATTATATTCATTTAAAATCTTCCCTCAACAAAAAATAAACATCACAGTTACAAAAATATAAATTATGCAAGCATTGCGGATAGATGATATTGAACTACAATTTTCACTAAGTACCTGACTGGAGATAGAATTTTCCACTGAGTGGGTCATTTCTCATCATTGCAGTCATATATGTAATTTCTAAAATCACAATTTCCATCAGATTCTTTTAAAGCATACTACATAAATTAGGGCTTGCTATGTAATATATGCACAAAATATTATGCACATACATATTTAACTAACTACGAACTTGGAAAAAGTTTGAGTTAACAAAATACAGTTATTTTTAAACAACTAATATTTGGAACAACATAGCGATGTATTTTACTATCCTATCAGTTTGTGCCAAAATAAGAGTCATATATAAGATCTGAAGTTTTTGCTTAAACATATACACAGAATAAATATTGATTAATATATCACATTCATGTCTGTTATAAATTCATCTTGTTCTTATATCCATTTCATTTTAAAATTTACACAAAATGTAACTAATATTATATTAATATATTCGTGTAAAACGGTTAGAAATCGAGAACATCATGATAAATGAATGCCGATAAAATTAGTTAAAATATTGGAGCAGTAAAATAATTCGGTTCTAAGTTTATATTGTTTGAAAATTATATATTTTCTATACAGACCTTTCTTCATTTACTTCTGCTCTTCTGCTGCTAATTTAGTATATGATGAATGTTGAGGTCTCTCCTTGGTGGTTTATATATTTCAACGTGGGCAAAAATTATGGCCTTCTACTACAATTTTATGGGACGTTCAGGTAGACGTTGAAAGAAATATGGCATGTTTTAAAGGGCTATGCATATATAAAAGCTATTAGAATTTAAATGGAAAGTTTGTAGCATTTTATAACATTAAACGTCTTTTGTTTTGTCAACCTTTTGCTATTTCACAGTTATGGCAAAATTACCTAGATATTCTTTAGTGTCAATATACAAACTACAGGTCATTAACTTCACCACATGAATGCTTGAACTTGTGTTCCACGTGTTGCTTTAACTAAAAAATATTCAGCTGCTCTTTTTCCAATACTTTTAGCAGTTTTATTAATTTTTACGCTCGACCTAGCAAAACTGTAACTGTAGGTCTGAGAGCTGCACTCTAATCTGTCTCATTAAAGTGCACATCTTGATTGAAGTGCAGGTTTGCACTAATTAAAGGATCCACATGTAACATCTAGTACATAACACAACCTTGTCAGCTATTTCGCCACATAAGCTAAGTGAGTGTCATTATTGATTCAGGTAAATATAATTTATTAAGAATAATTCACAAATATTTGAAACACATTGAAACGTATAGTATATCAGACATATGGTCGTCCACAAATACTCGAATGGAACATGGCTATGATGGGAATAAACCTGTTCGTAAGAAAATAATGAAACTCGGATCTTAATTCAGCTCAATTCATTCGCCTTCACTTAATCATTCTACTCATTTGAACTGCTTTCATCAAGGTGCTTGTAACTGGGATAGAGGAACGGTTCAGAAATGAGAGTAACAGCTCAATATGGAGCAAAATTATTAACACAATATATGGTTGAGATAGAATTCTAATGCCTTCTTTCCATGCACAGTTCTGACGCTGTACTCTGTTATCGACTACCAATAAATCGTATTTCTCTAAGAGTAGGTACATCAATGAATTGTGCTCTATCTGCCGCTACTTTATGTTTTCTTCTTGAATAAACTACCAGGAATGGCGTCAATTAAGTGAATGCTCGTCGACAATCAGGTCACTTCTTGCTTTCGGGTTTTACGTAACTGGGAAACTGCGGTAGGTGAGTTAAGAAGATTAGGAAAGGTTTAACTGATTCAGGGGAATGTAAGTATAATGTACCCTCTACTTCGTGGTTGTAAGGCAGACATGCTTCCTTCCCACTGCCAGCGATTGTGGAATCTGATGCTGACGTAAGAGTGTAATATGTTACAAAAAATTAAGTGAGATAATTTTTCACATTCTATCAACTATTATTTTATTTTGTGTTCAAATCTTTCCCATTCTCTCCCCTCCAGACGGTAGGCAGTTTCTTCGTCTCCGATTTTCCTTCTAGTTTCTCTATAGTTCTTTGCCAGTTTCTCACTGTTGCTTCTTGACTAACACTTAAAACACTACTCTGTCTCCGATCACACTAAGTGCTCAATTCTTTTAGTGTTTTCTGTCATATTATGGAGTTATTGTCACATGGATGTCGCAAACTGATCTGCATTATTTCCTAGGAAATTATATCAAGAAGACTATATGTCCTTTAGCTTCCTCTGCCATAGGGTCCCTATTTGTCAGGAATAAAGTTTTAAGTTGTAATGTCTGGCTGAGGTCTGTCTTTCGCTCAAACATCAGCTACCTGGAACGACATAATAAACTTTGCTCTATACTGCAGCTAAAAGTATCTGCGTCCAAGACCGCACTAAAGATACAGTGTGCCACAGCAAAGAAAGTTCCAGGGGAATGAGGCGCAAGGGGGGTTAGATACTGTTCCGATACCCTGCCTGGTAGTGTTAATGACACTTAGGTCAATTCAGTTACAACCCATTCCAAAACATTCTGTAGCCTTCTGCTTTTGTGAATAAATCTTCTCGGTTTTAATTTAGTGATAAAATAGGGTGCACGTTTTTCTAATGGGTCTACTTCTTGTGTAGCATGTATTCTCTCTCATACACATTCACTGTCCATGTCGGACTTTCTTTGCGTTGGCGAACATCTTAGTGAATGCATGTAGCGAAGGCAAACTCGGCCGCAGTTATGTTTAGATCTTTTAACACAATAATGGATATCTTCAAAATAAAAAACTGTAGAAATAAAAATAGCACACAGATAACAAGGAATTGTGTATTATTAGTGAGCTATTGTAGTTTGTAATTTTTTTCTTCTTGACAAGAAGAATCTCGGGGTCTCGAGGGAGAAAGCCCACGCACGGGTATTTTTATTCTCGATCTAATTTCGCTAAGAAATATTCCAGCTTCATCTGAAATATTAATATAGCAATGGTCTGTTATGAGTACTCGTCTCTTCGTTCAATCTTCAGTGGCCGAAGTGAAGGCTTTTATTTTACTAAATAAACCTTTATCTCTTCCATACTTTGCTTGTGTTGTTCACGATGACTAATATTACTATTTATAATACATTGCATCCCAAAACCAAAAGGATGCACTTGCTGATTGGATCATTTCAAATTTTTACGTGTGTCATCTTTTTGTTTCATAAAACCGGGTGTTAGCATATATTTTAATCTTCCTCGCGGTTGTTACTCCTCATGAGCATACTACCTCTTCTGCTACCTGAGGCACGGTATCAGAAACTCGTTTTTATCTTACTCTTCTGCTTAAACTGCAGTACCTCAGTTCTGAAAGCATTCGATTTTATAGTATCACACACGTATATACTATAAAAACATTATAACATTAGTTCCTACGACTATAAAGCTTAGAGGAACAATTTTCCTGACCGAATTTAACACCCACGTGCACTTAAAACGATACTTACTCAGTGTTGTTGAAGTAGTGCATTGTTATGAAAGCTATTACGATTTTGCAATTCGGTGAGATATTTTCACTATTTTCTTTTCGAGCTATGACTTATGATAAGTTTCGGAGCAGGTGCCTAGCACCTTGACCTAGTGATCTTTCGTACCAATGTACGATTGTGATATTGATAGGGCGCACCCCAGGAGAGAGGAGTGAGGTGTGAAGTGACACGTGACCCCGGGAACCGAGAGACACGACATCAGAGAGTAGCGTCATTACAGCTTTCAGGTATAGACTTCCCGATGGTAGTTCGTATACTTGGACACCCCTTTCCTCTGCAGCTTTAACTTGTTTCCTTTAATCATGAAATTAAAAACCTTAATTTCTGCAAAACCGTAATGATAGAACTGTACAAACACTGAATCATTTCAGCATATTGCCTCACATTCTGCAGTATTTCAACAAAATTTCAACACATTTATCGTCTTTTACCCCGATATTGGTATTCAGTAATGTAATGTAGATATTTTGGACTGTAACTTTACTGTAAGATTCCAGGTTTAGGAGAATTAGGCCAAGCGAATGTTGTATAAGTCTTGTGTGGTATGAAACTGCTAGACAATAAAATTTCCTACCGCCACCGCCACCGACCGAGATAGCTCCAAGACAACGTGTGAAGCTCGCATTCAGTAGGTCCCCATTTCGATTCCTGGAAACCATATTTCTGAACATTTCTCGGCTTGGTAGGCAAATGGCGAGGTGGTTCTGATTTTACCACAAATTTGCTATCCATGTCTCGTACCCATTATTATCTTTTATCTGATCCAGGGTTCGAGGACCAAATAATTGCGTTTTTTTTAGTGTTGTGGCAGAGCAGCGAATTGTACACGTAAGAAAATTTTCTCCAAACAGTTTGATTGATTTCCTTTCTGGGAAATGTGTCAGGCCCCCGAGACCTCCAATCCTCGTGCAGATAAAGCGTGGTTAGCCGGTGCAAGGATATACTGTGTATGGAAATGCTAGGAAACCCATCCATACTGTCGCACAACATTTTCCGGATATGTTTGCCCTTTGAGCCTCCCCACCATGACACTCTCGCAGCAAAAACTGTCATTGTGATCTACCTGTGACACTACGCTTCAGTATATGGAGGCCCCTCCGTCTATCTGCTGCTGCTGCTACCGCAACTGCACTATACGCTTTTAATTTTCTTTGCATGAATTACACCAATGCGACGAAACATTTGGAATTCGTTCTTTTCTGCTGAAATACACATTCACAAAAAGGTGGTTTTATAGTATTTTTATTCCTTGAAAACAAAGCACATTCGAAGAAGATTACCTCCATATCTCTCCATCCTATTTACATGTACCAAACTCCTAAGAATTCTGACACTGCGTACGTTTAATACACTAATTTCTTCCTGAAAGTAGAGGCGTTTTTGTTTTAAGTATAAGTTGGTACAAAAGACTACGAAGTTTATACGCACCGTCAGCAGAGCCAAAAATCTCTCCAAAGAGTAGGTAACCTGGCACATACAAGTTGAGACAGAAGTGAGTTCGACGGTACAAGAAGAGTGTGGAAGTCAGAGCAGCTGCTGCGGGTGAACAAATCAAGTGCGAGCACACATACACACAAGGGGAAGGTAGCAATTGTTAGCACAAGAGCGTACAGGCTGAAGAGGTGCACTCTAACACATCGATAAGGGCAAAGGGAGGGGGTCTATTGTGTGTACAATATCGACCGACCGCGACCCTGCTGTCATCATTGAGTAACATTTTAAAATGCAGAGAGGGATGGTGGGAGAAAGTGGAATAATATTCTCTTTAACTTTGGCTAATTCTCAAAGACAAGCACGGCGCTTGGAGAGGCAGCAATGTACAATTATAGAACATCAGCGGACTAAATTGGGGAAGAATAGCCACTTTAACGTCACCCCCTTGACAATAGTTTCTACTTTCAACATATGAGAAGAACGTATTTATATCCAAGTCTTATCAGTCAGTTTTAGTCCTTATCTCATTCGATTTCACATCAAATGATAGTAGGTATATGACTCACTGTTATGTGGTGCTTTAGGGCTCCACGAGCTGTATGTGAGATTGTCCTATCTTTCAAGGTCAGGTACAAGAAATACAGTCTTTGCCCTTTAATTTACCAGCTATACCTACTATCTAAAACGTTATTTTGGGGAAAAATATTTATTTTACATTCCAAATTTTCTGCCTTTCTTCCAAAATGGTATAATTTATGACTAGTGGTTTTCTTTTAGCACGAAGAGTATTAAATAAGGAATCTGGCTTGCGCTTTATACTTCTTTTTGCTATTATATGGGTACACGTTCCGCTTCCCGTGTTAATTTATCTATGACTTTATATCTGTCTGTGTAGACTACAAGGTTTTACAAGCTATCACTTTCAGTGAGTTGCTGTCTTCATCATTTCAAATGACATATTGATTCCGACTAAGACGTGCCAAATTGGCGAAGATGGCGTAAAACATTAAACTTTTATATTTTCTGCACTAATATCATCATCATCATCATCATCATCATCATCATCATGATTATTATACAAAAATTCGCATCTGATTTAATTTTATTCTCATTAACGTTGCAAAACATAACGCTACTATTTTAATTATATTTTGGAAATGGCAGTGTCTATGCTAGTTTTAGCTGCTAATTGTGCAACATTCCGAAAGAAGATCTGACAACTACACATTTTGGAACTAAGAGGTACACTTTATTTTATGGAAGGTTGAGAACTTTTGCTGTAGAGATCGTAATTTAAAGCATTTCAGTTTGTGTTACACGTCATGTGGATGTTTCTTTCCCAATATATACGAGCTTGTTTGCTCCATATTGGCTTTAAACAGTTCTTTCCCCTGAGAGGACGTTTTCTTGTATAAGGAAATTATCCTTAGAAATTTCTGAATTTAGGTGAGTTAAATTTGTTTTAAAACTTATGTCTCACGTGCTTGCTGATATAAACAGGTGTGCTTCCTCAAGAAGTAATTATGTGTGCATTTAATTAATAATACAGATAATATAGTCATCTTATATTTCAAAATAAAGAAAGTTAATGATTAAAAGTTCGTCAGTGAAATTAGAAGTCTTATATCTCAATCCGTAAATCTGAAGCAATATTAAATATTTTAATTGATAATGGGGATATTTTTCGCAGTTTTAACAGTATCACTTGTATTCAAGAATACGAATTTCTAAATATTAAACCTAAAATGAAAGGAAATAATATTGAGCTGTTAACTAAACTTTACACAATGGCCTCTATCAAACTGGAGGTTATTTTACGTGCCGTAAGTCTACCATATGGGACCACCGGATTTAGTTTCCTTCCAAAAGAACTTATGTTAAAGATTTTACGCCGAAAAACACCCATCGCTCTCGGTCGGGTTTGATTCCGCGATCTCTGTAACCAGAAATTAGCATGGTACCCCTAAGACAATGGAGGACGTCTTGGAATGTAATGTAATTATTGTAATTCCTAAAAATTACATAGTTATTTTTGTCCCTGTCGAGAAAATTTGCTATGCGATAAGCTGTTTCGTATTGCTGAATCAGTTTCTTAGAGAAACCTATTTAAACGTTATTGGCAAGCTTATTTTAATCCAACATTTTGTTAAAGCATCAAAACACTTTTCGCATGCTGTAAGCGTAGAATATAACTATTACATTCAACTCTACGTGTAGACCAGTTTTATTCGCAGATATGGACTTGGGCATGTAAATACGTACATTATATTCAACATAAGCTTGTAGCTATACCACGTATAAAGTGATTTCATATATATACAATAGGTTCTATTTTTAATGGTTGTGTTGTATGGTACATGGAACTGCTATTCTGTTTCCTTGCTAGAGATTTGAAGTCATTTTCTTCCTTTCGGGAATCTAAGTACCTGGCAAACAACTGGAAACTTTTTTCAACGGCACGCTCCAGACATTTTTGTATTACAGTTATTCGTTGTATGCAGTTCTACTATATGTGATACATTTATCCTCTAACTACAAGAATAAACCAAACTACAAATAGAACAATGTGTGATATAATCTACGGTAACCACTGGCAACCATATATACCATAAAGCATCTAAACAACTATGGCATTACAACTGCTTTCCCGTTGTATGTGATGCTGGAACTACTGCATAGATTATCAATTGTGTAAATATATGGCAGGGAGACATATAATCAATTGTAATAAGTAATTTTATGTTAAAATAAATGTATAACGGAAACTTACAACGTTGGGTGTGATTAAGGAAGCATTAGCTAGGCAATTTAATTGTTTAGGAAAATCAGTTGGCGATATGTCAGTGCAGCAAAGACAATTTGCTAGTACTTAGACAACAAGAAATACATTAGATTAAGTTTCAGTTAGTTGGAATTGAAGACGCTCAAACTTTCGTGAAAACAGTAAATATACATTCAGTTTTCAAAATTAGAAACAAAGCTATTCTTAAAAGATCAGAGGTAGTAAAACAACATGATTTGTGCTTGAGTGGCACGTAAGGTGTTAATATTTGCAACGAATGATGTAGGAACTTTGGTGGTATAGTAGAAAGTAAGCGGAATTGATAAAAAAGCATGTATTTTTCAAACCGGTGTCTTTTCTTTCGTGTCTTACGCACGAGATCTATTATCGGCAGTTTGTAGCACCTAAACACCATGGTCGCAGTTTTTTTTTAATTTATGTCCTCCAACGCTAGGTCATATCGGACGATGACTGGAATAGGTGAAATGATGCTCAAATGAGCCCAGGGTCCATACAGCTTAGAGTCACCTGAAATTCGTCTTTCAGGATAAGGGAAAACCCAGGGAAAATCTTATCCAGGTAACTCTTCCTAACCGAGATTCGAACTCGGGACCTCTTGAATGTGAGGCAGACATGCTATCACCACGCGCCACCATGGTCACCGTAAGAGATTTCTCCGCTCTATATTTCTGCAAGTCACGGTAACATAGCCTCTCATTTATTCTGGGAGTTTGTTTAAAACCCTCAGTTTGTTGATACATCATAACGTATTTGACATAATACCTAAATATTTATACTTTCTACTCCTAACGTTAAAAAGCAGTTTAACTTCTCCTCAACAGTCGGCACTCGATTCAAACTGCTGATTTATTAACCTCTATGAAACTATAAACCAACTTAATTATGCTGTCCATTTTCACACTCTTAGCATGTTGATAGTTTGTCTATTTCACATTCAACAGACCCCAGTTTCAGTCTCGGTCAAGGTGAGTTATCCGCATAAAGTGTTTGCCGTGTTTTTCCCTTATCCTGAAAGATAAATGTCTGGTTACTCTAACTTCTAAGGACTTTGGTTTATTTGAGCATAATTTCATCCATTTTATCCATTGTCCGATTTTACTTACGTTGGGATGATGTTACATTGAAAAATAGTAAAATAAATACAAAAATAAACCTCCTCGCCACTCCTTCCAAGTGCTCCTTATGAAGGATTATTGAGTTTAGGATATTAGTGTCTCTGCAGTTGATGCCACGTGTCCTTAGCCACGCTGTTCCTGTGAAGTGGACTGTATCAAGGTTTCGCAATTCCAAATTCACTTGCATATGCAAAATATGGACGTTATAATATTTGCCCAGACTGTTGAAGTGGAGCCTGCGATATTTCGCCTCTTCCACTCATTTGCAAGATCTGCTTGCTGCTTGCCGCTGCTGTCAGCATACGATTGTAATGCATGGGCTGTGTAAAGTTAATATATACTCCCTTCGCTCTTTTTGTTTTGCTTAGTTTTGAAAATGATAAAACTTTTCAGCTGGTTTGGACGTTTCATGAATTGAGTTCACTGGGGTATAATAATAATAATTTCTGGCCTAATATTAAATGCTGGAGGTATGTTTTACATAAGGTTTTCAATAATTGCACACCACGTTGTTATGCTTACTACAAAGGAAAGTAAGAAAAAGAGATATAGTGAGATGTCACTTTCAATCTGCTTTCATTATATTTTATTAACACAAAACTTTAACATAGGAGTGTATACAAATTAATCACAACTATAAAATGACTGCTTCACTTACGTTCAGGGAATATTCACTGTTCATTAGAATGGATAGCTGAAAAATACAAACGTGATACTTTTCTTCCTTGCCGCAAATTGTTCACATTTATTCTGCTATTCATGTACACAAAAGTGTATTTTCTTATTTTGCAGTCACAACAATTTTGGGAGCATAAGAATCTTTAAAAAAGGATAAGTATTGCCTCTTAACTTAATTTGGATTATGTATTACATAAGGATAGACATAAACATACTGGTTAAATTCTACATTTATTACCATAAATTTGTTTTGAAATTTAAACCGCCATAACACGACAGATTATCGCATGGATACAATCTTCATTGTTAAGTGGTTCTATACTTGTCATTTATTTAATTGTTGAAAATGCAATTTAAAATTGTCTATTAGATAAAAAAACTAGAATGTTACTAATATAAATTCCTAAGGAATATTTAAAATAAATTTTGGATACAAGCTTTGTACCGATGCTTTAGTTTTGCAGAAATACTACATATTTATGAGAAACAACACGTTTTCAAACACTTTAATGTATTTTGTGTATGTTTTAATTGATTTTACTCTGAAGATCAATAAACAAAGCTCACTTCCAGCAGTTTATATCTAGAGAGATGGGCATATTTCTATAAACTTTGAAGGGAATGGAGCAAAATTTGCATTGTAAGAAACATTTCGATGCTTTAAAATTGTAGAAAAATAGAAAACATGAAGAAGAGCTGAGCAATTCTAAACCATTATCTTCTTTTGTGCAAAGGTTCCTTTTAAGAGCTCCTGAAATCTGTTATAGCCAATAACGTCTATGTAGAGAGAATGACAGAAAATGAGTCACTACTAAAAAGAGGATTATAAATTAAACATAATGGTTTTCTTGAAATATGTTACTCAGGTTTCACCTACAATGTGTACTTCTAAAGAGGCTTCAGGAGGGTGAACCAATTGCCCTTATTTTTTTTTAATTTACGTCCTCCAACGTTAAGTCATATCGGACGTTGAATGAAATGGGTGAAGTGATGCCCAGATGAGTCCCGAGTCCACGGAGCTTAGACTTACCCGACATTCGTCTTTCAGGATAAGGATGAACCCTGGAAGAAACTTTATCCAGGTAACTCACCCTGAACGAGATTCCAACTCGGAACCTCTTGAACGTAAGGCAGACACGCTACCACCTATGCTACCGAGGCGGGCGAGCTACGTGTTGGAATACCCTGAACCATAAAACAATATTTTTTACCAACATTGAGGGAGAATTTTGTGAGAGTGAAAAGCCTTAATACCTGTGAAAGCATTAAAACAAATTTCAGATTGTAACAGATATTTATTTCCATTTGTATATATTGATAAATTACTTGAAACGTTATTAACTTGTTTATGTGCCAGTCGGAGGATAACGATTGTACAGGTCGGTCCATTTCAACTGACGTGATATTTGGATATTGTTTATATATATTATTAGAAATATTAAACCTAATAATTATCAACTTTAGGTATCTATATCATTCATATCTTCTGTAATATCCACTAAGAAACAAACAAATATTTAAGACCACGTAGTCAACCGACAGAATTTCAGTAGCAAACCGTGGTGTGACGTTTAAGGAAAGCGGCTCCTGTATATCTGCAACACGTGGATTTGGGTTCGAAACTTGTTGCCTGTATACAGTTAGCGCTTCCATAAACGTCATACCAAGCTTCCCCCCTGCTAAATTCATAGATAGCACGATAATGTTTACGGACCAAGCTTGAGATTATTTTGTTTATTTTCATGTAAGAGGGACTTTATTATATTAACCTCATTATCAGCTTTGGAAGAAGACAGTTACCTGAGTTGCAATAAATATATAAATATAGGATTTGAGTATATTGTAAGAATTGTTAGTGAGTAAGATCACTTAATTGATAAATAAGTTATGTGAAGATGGTTAAATAATTGCAATCGATAGTTTTCCTCCTATAAAATAAATGCATAAATTAAGAAGCGGGAGTTAAGCCATCAGCCAGGTAATTTAAGTGTTTCTTCCGTGTCAAGGATAACAACCTTTAAGAAAATGTGGTGCAACCAATTAAGAGTTTTAGTGAAATCATTGAGGAGGAAAGCGTTTTATCAATGTGTATCTGGGAATTAGTCATGTTCAGAAGTAAAAGCTGTAAAGACACACGTAGACAAAGGAAGTGAGTCGCTGTATTCTCCCATGAACATTTGCTATTCACATGACCGGGAGGAACAAATCTTAGCAGCTTAAACCTTCATAAAAAGTGCAAAATGATTTAAAACCCAAGCCAAAAACAACGAATAGGTGTAGTATATTAATGCTAAAATATCCTAATAGCAAATAGTTAAGCATGAAGCATTTTAACTAAGATCGTTATACCCCATATTGGGAAATATAAAGATTAGGCACATCTTTCAATTCAAGAGATAGTTTAGGCTATGGATATGCTCCTGAAAACCTTATGCCGCATACCTGAAGAAACTAAAATTTATTTCTTTGCATTTCGTTATATATATATGCAGTTCAGACTCACGCACTAGCGTGTGGTACTTTTCTCCCTAATTTATACTTTTATTGAATTTTGGTATTGAAATTATAGATTGAATTAAATATTCATTTACGTACCTATATTATAGGCAAGTGATAGAGGAAGTAACATGACTCACAATAATATCAGGAAATTCCTTCTTTGGATTTAACAATTTGGGTAGTATAGAATATTTAACAAAAACATGTTCTCTTGTACTTTGTATTACTTGATCTCCAAGTGGAAAGTGGTTCAAATAACGTGTTAAGCCATTGGTCAAAGTTTAACTTTAGATTGTAACACATTTAACGTACGGACAATAGAAAACTAGAAATCTCACTTCACAAATCTCTTCGAATGGTTCAACTGAGCATGTTACCTCTCTTACTGAGCAAAATGGCTCGCTGTGATTACTATCATCATCATTATCATCATTATTATTTTGAGTTTTTGGGCGGTCAACTATAAGGTCATCAGCGCCCTTTAAAAACAAGCATGGCAAGAGCTAGATATCTCGTAGCCGTGGTCGCTAGAGCGATGTCTCTGTGGTTCCAACTCTTACAGTGTCACGGTTTCGAATCCCGCCTTGGATACGGGTGTTTGTGTACAGTGAATATGTGTAAAAAGTACAGAAAAAACAGTAACCATACGGAAACAATAGAAAACGGTAAAATAAGGGAAAAGTATATAAAAGTTATAAATATATGTATCGAATATGAACATGAATGAAAAATAAAAATAAATGTAAACAACTATGGTAAAAGCAATATAAATATTAGTATTCCATATAAAATATATAAATATAAATCAAGTAATATAAGAAAATATAAACAACAAAGGCTAAAGCCAAGGATAGACTATGTAACAAAGATAACAAGTAAGAAATACAATAAAAATTATAGTTATCTATAAATCTTAAAACTTAACTCTCGGGATATATCGAAGAACATTTTCGACCGATCTGTTATGCTCACTGTAGTGTGTTACTTGAACTTGAAATGTGCTTGGTTCGATAATCTGTAATCTTCCACACTGACCCAATAATTTTACGTGGGCCGGTAGGCAAAATGTGTTGGAATTCCTCTACTATTACAGCTTCCCTGTTACTGATATCCTTGGCTCATTTTGTTAGGCATAATGATTCCACGATAGCTGTCTGAAACCTGGTCCAAACCTATAGTTTTTAACTATCCTTAATAGGGACAATAGCGGCACATGTGTGACGTGTGGATGTTTCTTCCGTGGCGCTCGTCGGGACGGCCCAGCGGGAGCTGCTTCCGGTAGGAAACTTCTGGAAAATACGGTACGGTGGATGGACCCAAAGGTTGAAATCCGAACAGCACAGAAATCGCTAATAAAATTCAATAAACCGCTCATAAGCTGCTAAGGCACAAGTTATTTCGGCCAGACGTGCCGGGATTAATACGCGATTATCATGCACCAAATAAGAATGCTGTGTGTTTTGGCACCGTCCATGCTGGAAAAAAGGTGGCGGGGCAATAAAGGAAAATGAAATACAACATTCGATCTAACTGCCACCTCTGAGAAATCGTCCCCGTTGTCTACCACTGAACCTTCCATTCTGCTGAGCTGGAGAATGCCATATACCGTTGCGCTTTTCATGGTGCATGATAAATCAACATGCAATTCAGACTGTTTGCCACATACTTGTAAACAGACACATCAAGAAAATGGCAAAATTTAAACTGTTGTTTGCAACTTCAAACTAAGTTGTAGATCAGATCTTCATTTTAAACAATAGTAGTCTTCTTAAGGTACTTACGGTCAGAAGTTTACATATATATTCATTGATTTGAATAAAGGAAATGTGTGTAAATATTTTTTCAAGGTATTTGGATTTATACTTAATCCCATACCAAGATGAAACGCAGGAACATAAACACTTAGTGGAACAGAGTTGATCTCACTAAAGCAGAGCTTCGGAGATAGTAAATTTTATTTATACATGTTAAGAGCTTTTTAGTTATGTGGCCGCGCCGTGGCTCAGTGGTTAGACCGCTTGGCTCTCACCAAGGCGGTCCGGGTTCGATCCCAGGTGACAGCAAAGTGAGATTTGTGGTGGACAACACGGCGCTGGGGCGGGGTTTCTCCGGGACCTCCGGTTTCCCCCGCCATCTCATTCCACCGGTGCTCCATCTTCAGCTCATATATCATTGTCACCGCCTGCGGTGCCGTATGTAGTAAAAGCGGGCGTTAAACACTACACATTTCACATTTTAGTTATGTAAAGGCAGCGAAAGTGATACAAGTGGAGGTACGTTCTGTTGATAAGTACAGATGCCTCGACGCTAATATGACAATTCATTCACAGCAATAAATAGATCATATCATTTATAAATTTTTGGTACACAGTATCTACTCACAAAATCGATATCAGCTATCCTTTTTTTTTATTTCTCAAAGTTGGCAAAACTAACTTTTTCTGAAGAATTCTATCCTACTTTGCTTCTTTCCTTCTTTCTCTCTTTCTTTCTATTTTCTTTCCTTCTCTTTCCTTCCTTTTTCTCCTTTTTCTTTCATTCCTTCTTTCCTGCTTTCTTTCCTTTGTTACTTTGTTACCTCCTTTTTTACATTCCTTCCTTCTTATTTCCTTCTCTCCCTCCCTTTCACTTTCTTTCTCTCTCTTGTGTGTGTGTGTGTGTGTGTGTGTGTGTGTGTGTGTGTGTGTGTGTGTGTGTGTGTGTGTGTGTGTGTGTGTGTATGGGTGGGTAAGGGAGAGGGAGAAACCGATAGAACATTACTCCCTGAAATTAAATGTTTTAAATTACGTAATGTGGCAGCTTTACGTAGCCAGTACGATCAAGTTGATTGAATTTCATTGTGGGAATTTCCTGACATCTCGACTATTGTTAGATGGAAGCCAGTTTTATATTTCCGGTCGGTCAGCGAGAGCCAATCAAAACCCCAGGCATCTACTCAGAATTTATGGTACTAGTAAGGCGAAGAGCGCGCTCTCTGGGGGAGCAAGACAAATATTGGACCATGTCGAACAGAGGAAATACTATTGGGACGAGAAGAACAGAAATTGCTCGTGTTCTTGAGAACCTTTCGCCTGGTATTTAATGTGGTTTGTGCCAAGTGACTGTACACAGTTTGTCAAATCAGTTCTTATGGTTTTATGCCGGTAACATTTGTAGCATTTGAACTACAGGAAAGCTACGAGGTAATACTGACAAGTACTGACTGCTCATTTTATGTCCGTTGTCGAGCATGTTTGACAGGATATGACGCCAGTGCTCGCACAAGTCTTCAATTGAATACGTACGCGAGATAACTGTTAAATGAATAGATGGTAGGATGGAAGGAAAATGGGGAAACCGTTTGAAACCTGGAGTTTATTTCGGTCTTAATGAAGCATTTATTATCTTTAATTACTGAGATAAGCGAATAGAATGCTACAAAATTAAAAATCTTTACTTATTTTAATATTAAATAAAGATTTTTTCAAGAAAGGCAGCATACTCTCAAATTTTGAGAGGTTTATAGGTATTAACATAGGAAGTATTTAAACGAATAACTCAAAGTGACACCATTCCATTGAATGCATGTCCTCGCTCGCTCGCTCGCTCCTTCGCTCGAAGTCGTTTGCTTTGACTGACAGAGGACGCTATAGGAATGAGTGTTGCTGCATGACTGTTACGCCGTGGCAACTTCGACGCAACTTACTCAGCTTTTGTAACCTCTGAGGAGATTAACTACTGTTCACCAACGCTAAGAAAGGTATAAAAATAGGGACGCCAGAGCAAGAGTGGACTAAAATAATGGTAATTTAGAATGAACTTCCACTAAGTGTGACTTTTTGTAGTGGTACACATGAGGTCGTGGATAAGCAACTTGAAATGATACTCTAGGGTATATTTCACATGCAGTTTTGCGGGGTAGTATAAAATATACCAATTGGGTATATTGCACTTTTGGAGAACAGTGAAGAAACGTAGTACTTCTTAAGAATTCAGATAAAATTGAAGTTGACAAGATTTACACAGAATACGTTAGTTGTGACATGTTACAGTGTGTGAGTGGATCAAGCTAATGATGTTTAAGCTCTCTATTTTCCTAACAAGAAAATTGTCCATACTGGAGATGTTCATTGTACAAAATTTAGTCACTAATTTAAACCAATCATTGCTTCGAATATATATATATATATATATATATATATATATATAATATCCTGTATAATGTCAGGCCACGCCGTGTTCGAGAGGTTAGACCACTCGACCTTCGCCAAAGGGGCAAAACCACATGTGAGATTGGCGGTGGACAAAGCGGCGTAGCCCGTCTCGATAGCGTAGATGGCAGCGTGTCTGCCTCACATTTAATAGGTCCCGAGTTCGAATCTCGGTTAGGGTGAGTTAACGGGATAGGGTTTCTTTGGGGTTTTCCCTTATCCTGATAGACGAATGTCAGGTAGCTCTAAGCTCCATGGACTCCGGAGTCATTTGAGCATTATTTCACCCGTTTCATTCATCGTCCGATATGACTTTACGTTGGAGGACGTAAATTACACACAAAAAAGCGGCGTAGGGGAGCGTTTCCTCCGAGTGCACCGGTTTCCCCGGCATTTCATCCCACCGTTGCTACATCTTCATTTCATACATCATCACTTTCATTTCCTGCAGTGCCGCATGAAGTAAAAGCGGGTGCTAAACGCTACAACATGTATCACATGAATACGGTCGAGTGAAGCCGTATTGTACTTGCCTCTTTTTCTATGGCCTGTAGCTTCCTTGATGTTATAGCAGATAGCAGCCGTAACAGATCTACATATTGTGCAGAGCGTGAGGTGTCTTACATTTTATAACCTCTAGCTCTCTTCCACTTTAAGAATTACAAAAAATGCATTAATAGTGTAGAGGTATTCTCAGCCTGGTAATGGTAATAGCAAATTACTGTATGCTCTTGTTTAACGCTAAATATAGGCACCGACCTATTTCAGCTCTATTTTAGCACATGAATTCCTAACTGTAATTGTACCTGCTACCCTAAGAATATCCTCCCTCCCCTGCAAGCAACCCTTTCCAGAGGGTTTACCCTACACGAGTAAAACGTGTAGAATGTCACTGTTAAATCTGCGGCCTGCATTCGGAAGGTCTGACGCAGCCCCTGTCACCTAGGATCCCTGAGACGACATATAACCTGATATCAGAAAGACACTAACACAAACAAACGAATAAACATAAATAAATGACGTATACTGGAATAGACATATGCCATAATGCTAGCATATACTCCGGAGACCGTCAAAGTGACAAGGCCACTCTGCGAAGGTCAGTAAACTCCCTTTCCAATCCCTGTAAACAAAAAACCTTATTCTATTGTCTGTTTTGCCCTCAAGACAAATTTGGTGCCTCCCAGTTGGGAACCAACCCATTGTTCAAATCCCACGCGTGCTTCTGACAACAGGCTATAAGATTTTGACCGACGCGCAGAGCGCATGCTTTAGCATACATTTTTGCATGCGGACCGTTAGAGAAAGCGTCTCTGATGTTAGGTCTGAAACTAGAAATTCTGAACACTGATCTCAAGTGGGGACAGTTAGCAGCCAATAGAAAATTGATATTCTTTCATGTGATTTGCAAACTCTGAGAAAAACCTAGAGTGGGGGTAATTCAAAGTGATGGCGGAAAGTAGGTTTTGCTAGTAAGAGCACTTCGGTCCTGAGTTCTACGCGAGACGGACGCTCATTTGGCGCCGCCTAACAAGTATACTTCCACGCTATGCACGGAGACAAAGTGCAATATCTAACAATCTCTCCAGTGAGAGTTGGCACAAAGGGTAATATATAGGGAGGGCGATAAATATATCCAGTTTGACTACGCAGTGCTACTGCCTCTGCGCTTCACATCACAATATTGACCGTGACGCTAAACACAGCAACCACACCGACGACGACTTTACTGTGGCGAGCAAGGAGTCTAAGGATAACAATAAACTTCTGTCTACCAGATTCGAGCTGTCATCATTCAACCCACAACCAGTCAGAACGCACCCACTCCTGAAGTACAGATGATAGTTCTCAAGCGGGACCTACAAGTCACCTCGAAGCGATTACAATCTCCCTTTCCGTAAACTCCTCACGCCACCGATCCTTAATTGTGGGACGTTGAGCATAAGGGAGAGCTCGACGTGGTTCGCTATGGGCCGGACCGCCTCAAGTCGTGGCACCGATTCTCGTGGTCAAGTTTCCTGGCTCACGGTTTTATTTGCGGACATACCCGGGGGAAGATTGGCGAATGCTGGGAAGGTTTATTGCCCAAATTTCCTTTCTTATTTCCCCTCACTACTCATTTAAATTCACCTTTCATCCGCTTGATTTTCTTCAGGATTAAATCGACGGATATCTCGGGCGCTTTATGGCAGAAAAAAATCGTACTTTCTATAAAACTTCCATCCGCTGCTGAATCCGAGTCCAAATTCAGAACTACCCATGAGGCATGTGTCCATCTGCAGTGGTGGACGATACCGGTTGTATTACATGCCACTTTGAGAATCAGTCAGTAACGGTTAACAACCTCTCTATGATTTATCAGGGTTCCAGGATTGACCTCCCCATCTCCTCTCACCTCACCCTTCTAACCTGGTGCATTCCTCTTGGGCGCAGATACAAAAGAGAACATAGTCAAGCTTTGAAGTCTTCGTCCGTTGGAGTTATGTTACCTTACTCTTTATTTCTAAACTCAACAGTGAATTTTAGATGTTGGAAATGTACCCTTATTTTATTGTTACAAAATGCTTTAAGTATTGAAGGCTGGCCGCGTCTCGCACCAAGGCGGCCCGGGTTCGATACAGACGACCATATATGAGATTAGTGATGTCCAAAGCGGCATAGCAGCAGGTTTCCTCCGGGTGCTCCGGTTTCCTCGCCATCTCGTTTCACCGGTACTACATCTTTATTTCATGCATTATCAGTTCACTGCCTGCGTAGTCACATACAATAAACGCTGACGTTAACCACTACCAAAAATTAGCTAAATTGCTAAATAGAGAAGCAAAGGTTAAGAAATTAGAAAATAAAAATGGATGCTCTATATACAGATCTTTGTGAAATAATCATACATGACCTACTAAACATTTATGTCCATACATTGAAATACGTAAGCATTCATGTAACAATTAAACGATAGAATGTCATTAAATTTGAGACCTGGTTATCATATATGGTATTCTAATTGTATACGTTTCACATACACGGGTGTCAGGCTAAGGGCATATCTTATTTGTTTTATCATCAAGAGAGTGCTTTGGTAAACGCATACCAGGGATCAAGCAGTCTTTCTGAAAACAATACACGCCAAACAAAATATGGGAAAGGAAGCTAGGAGTATGTAAAGGCTCCTCTCGGGTCAAAAGAACTTGGATGAAAGTGAATCAGATAGAAACAGCACTCTATGGCGTTACATTTGCTGAGTATGGAGAACTGTTACATCTATCAAAACGTGGAAAGGAAAGCCGTTTCAACCTTTGATCGCATTCACCGTATCTCCCTTTCTCTGTCGCAGATCCGGTC
This sequence comes from Mantis religiosa, assembly GCA_030765055.1. Taxonomy (NCBI): domain Eukaryota; kingdom Metazoa; phylum Arthropoda; class Insecta; order Mantodea; family Mantidae; genus Mantis; species Mantis religiosa. The sequence goes on from CM060950.1 coordinate 99,980,004, forward strand.
CTTTCAGCTGTCGAGCAATAAAAGGCAGGCATTCAACGTCCACTATAAAATAAAATTTGGGACGGCAATGACCATAAAAACGAAACCGTCAAAATTTGATACTTGCAGCTTCTACAGTTTTTCACGATACGTGTGCTCATTTTGAAGCAGGATAAGGGATGGTGCCTATGGTATGATTAAGAAATTAAGTTAAAGAGACCGTAGGACATACCTATTTATTTCAGAAGTACGTTTTTGTTGGCCATTCTGAACTGAAAGCTCCTCATTAGGAGAACGCCATATAAAATATATTGCTTACTTACTCTATTCAAGTCTTGAGACATCTTAGATTCTGCGTTATAAATAATTACCCTACACAACATAATGTTTGCGTAGTAGTCTGCATTTGGGTTAATCTATTTGAGTATTACGCCCCAATGCAAACGTTCTATTATTTGTGGAGCTATACTCACTGGAATATTTATAAATTTGAATATTTAGTAAAATAAATTTTAAGATTCATAATTGCGCTTTTTACTTTGGAAAACACAATTAGACTTGATTATTTTTAATATGTATCGTATACTAAAACAGGTAAATGATATATTTTTTTAAATCTGTTAGCATTGCATATGTTTAACAGATTACTTTGAAATATCTGTGAATTAACATTAATTTACTTGAAGATCCATTACAACAGTAAGCTATACATATTATTTCAGTGTAGGTAATTAAGAGTCTACGTAATGCAGTATGTTATAATAAGGAGTTATAATTAAATATAATATAATGTTGTCATGGTTCACCTTTAAAATAACGAATTAATTAAAAAGCTAATAAATGATGTTTACAAGTAATTTTGTTACCTTGTGTTATTGAAGTTACGGAACCAAAACATGTGGAAGAAAGTGATTTCTTACTTTGAAATATAGCGGCAGGCCTCGACACAGGGATTTACACTTACGGACATCCGTCGTCAAACGGGAGAATTAAAACCGAATTCAAAATTGAAAGTGCTTCAAAGAGTAAGCGATACAAAAAGAGATTTCCATTAAAAGAACCAAACAATAGAGAACTATGGCATATTTTAATAATTTTTTTTATCCTTTCACATTTGCTGAAATAGTGAACGCTGATGGTCAGTCCTCAGCAGTTAGCTACTCCTGGTAGTGGTGCCACAATCTACTATTGTGAGATGGCACTCGACGTGTTCCTTGGTACCCATTCCTTTTATGTTTCTAATCTTTGGAGTTTATTTCATAGTCCTTATTTATTCCGTTGTATTTTCCTCTCAAGATGATATACAACATGCTTATCTGCAGACAAAAGTTGTGACGCGGTTTCCAGTTTGATTCTCCAGTATACTTGTTACCACGGCTCTAGGATTTATTGTTTGTTACTACGCTGTCAGTTGCCAGGATCATATATCCGCGCCGCCGATGTGTCGAAATTTCCTACCGCAAAGAATTTTTTGTGTCAATATACTGATATGGGGCTGTCGCTCTTAAAAACACTTAAAAACCGTCGGTGTGGGCCGCATAACCCATGACCTTCGGATCAGTAAGCCAGCACCTAACTGCCCGTGAGCTGCTCCAGGGATAACTATGAGATGTTTATCTAGGGCATGTGTGTACGGGTATTAGCCTAAACAGCTGATTAATGCGTTTAATGGAGGCTAAAACCATATACCTGAAGTGAGTTGCCGATTTTTGAGGTTGCATAATTAAACTGTTTCTGAATCTTCATCACTGGAAGCCATATTTATTTATATCTGCTAACTTCTGACACATTCAATCTTTACTCCTTAGAAGTAACTGTTTCCATAGTAATGAGAAGCTGGAACTTTGATTGTAACCCTTAAACGTTTAAAATCTATAAGCGATCCTTGAGCCTGAGGCTGCGATTAGAGTAAACAGTTCTGTATGGTTCGAAATACACGACAGGAAAGACGCGAACGTTACAAATACACACCCTTATATAAACACCAGTCTCCCCATATATGTCTACCTAAGTGTTCCAATCCTAACAAACAACCCATGGCACGATAGCCCATATAGGGCCAAGGCCTGCCAACCCGACTACCGGCCTCATGCCCATATATGCAAGGTAGAGGTAGACGATCATCCAACAGATACGGGGAGGAAATGGGGTCAGCATCTTGTCAACCCCAGCCGGAAAGCTGGCTTTCTTGACCAGAACCGCTTACCTGTCGTAAGCCTCTCACTTTCCACGCGATACTGAGGTTCCAATCTTAAAACTATTAATTCATATATGAAACGCCATTCTTAATTTGGAATTTGCTAAATGTTATGAATTGCATTTCTACCCTTAACCTTCAGGATTTTCTGTGAAAAATCTCTGCTGTTGCAACATCCCAAGTACCCAAATACACATAGTGGTAATGGTTTTCTTCGCTACATTAACCTAAGCAATTGGCTGTATCCGAGCCAATTGCTCTGTCAAAAGTTTGCATTACCTAGCTAATGCCTGAAAGCCGGAGGCGTGTGCGTTTCTCCATAGGTATACTTCACATAGACTGTACTGTTTTCGCTCGGGAATGTAAACTACTACAGTTAGGTATAGCCTGACCATGACAACTGCCTCACTTCGAGAAGAAACAAAACAGTCGCATTATACTAAGGTACACCTTGCATCTACATACACTTGAAAGTAAATGCTTCATTAGTTCCGTTGTTTACGATGTTTTCACATTTGATGACCGTGCTGTACATCTGACGTCATTAATATCTAGCTAAATTGTATCGATGCAAACGCACATCTCTCTGAAATTTACTAATGACTAACTCAGGGTTATTTCATACTACTCTGATATTGACATATGAAAATTATTTATTGCATTTATCTATGCTCCTATTCTTTCGTTATAAAATAATAAATCTTTGTACAGCAATTCTGATATCAAAATTTGTCACGATAAGTATAAACAAAACAGAAGAATAGGTAACTATTTACAGGAATAGCGCAAAAGGCGTAGATTAAAAAACTTTTTGACTGTTCTTTCTTGTGTAATATAATACGTTCTCCTAAAACTTTTATCACTAAATCGTTTTCGTTCTAACTTATTAAACACTTCACAGTGTTTTGGGGCACTGGCATTACTGGAAGTGCTGCCCTCTGTTTCTTCAGCACTATACTGAAAGCTCTTAATTCCAAAGACGCAGATCATCAAAGGTTACTGACAGTTACGTTTTCGAACAACGAAATACTTTAGTTCTATTTATAGACCGCACTTCTCACTCTATTTAGGTACACGGAGGAAATATGAATGCTGCTACATTGCTTTTACACCAAAATTACTGCAAAAGTACCATTCTAAACCTTTACGGTATCGAAGCTATAAAAAGAAAATTCCGTGTTGGTCACGCGAACTCTGTCCCTTGATTATCGGCGTAAAAGCCAAGGATGCCTGAAGAGGTCCGGCGTCCAATGCTGGGGAAGAGATGATGAATAATGAAGTTCGGGAGACAGAAGAACGCACGAGTTGGTCCAAATGATCCCTCTTCAGTTCTGCCATGACAAATGAGAAAAGTGTCACATTATATGAGTGTGGAACTGAAGCTTTGCATGCAGAGCAGTCACGGAAATACTCAATCGATTTCATGAGTCGAGGCCTACGTGACTTCGATATAGCATTCTTAGTGTTCGACCCTCCCACAAAAAGAAACGCGTGACACCAAACTTTGGCACGAAGTTCTGCCTCACGGCAAGCAATCGACAAAATGGTCTTGGGGGGCGATATATCAAAACCGCTTATAAGCACTTTAATGAAGGTTAATCTTTACATGCCCCGCTCTGGAGTATGTAGTGATAGAAAAATGAGATAACGAGTGATTTTCCTGATTCCTTTTTAACTTTCTTCACACGAAAGCCCAGGGTTTCCAGTGATAGAACTCCAGTTCAAGTTATTTTCATGCAAAGGCGTCCCTTAGGTGTACTGCGTTCACGCATTCATTTCTTTTTGTTTAGTGGAAAGGGGTGAGCTTGCGTGTTAAAATGGCCGGTTTCATACAAAACTTGAACAGCTCTACCTCTTGTGTAAACTCCTCCTGGAATTCCTACTTTAAAACTCTGAACCCACACTAAATTAATACAGAGGCAAAAGGTTGAAATAATAGAGAGTATGTAATGTTTTCATTTCAGTTTACAGTGAACAAAAAAAGTTTCAGTCTACATTCTCTCTATAATTATCCATCCATGTTGGTAGTGGTAGTGTTTTACCATTTCGCATAGTCAGGCGTTCTTCGAACAAGAAGCACAGTGAACATTAATATGGTCTGATAACCAACAAAAGCATTTGCTTTACATCTATATAATTCCAAGAACTTAGTATCGTAATACACAGGTTGTTTCAAAATGATACCGAACGATTATAGCCGTTGCATGGTTTATAACTTAACTAGTCCTAATTTCGGTGTCGCAGCTTTAAAGTTTGTTAGGTATAATTTTATGCAGTAATAAATATTACGTGATTTTGTGATTAGGCAGCGCAGGAACCACTGGTGTGCGAACCTCAAAAGGTGTTATTGGGATGTACCGAACACGAAAACAAAAGCTTTACTCCTTGCTCTTTATTAATGACCCTAGCCTACCTTTCACGTAATGGGACAAAGGGCAGTTATTTGTGCAAACGTCGACTAATAGCTTGGACAGTTGCAAGGTTGCTCTTCAGGGAGGATTTTGAGCCTACTTAGATGCAAATTCAAGCAATATGGCGCTCTATACGAATGCCGGAATGACGGATATAGTTTTGATTGAAGAAAGAGCTGAAGGGAGTTTAACAGACACTCAATTAACTTAGTTTCATTAAAAATATGAATTATAAAAATAGTTACACCAATGATAATATTTATTTGTTTAACTTCAGAGCATTTATATGATCTTAATTGTAGTGTACTTTCAACCACTTACGTAAATATCAACAGCCTCCTCTTTCAGTTATAAATGCCTTATTTAGTATTATCAAACACATGAAATAAGATGCTAGTTTCATTGTATAAGCCATTTAATTTTGCTTAATTTAGCTACAATGCTTTGATGCTGTTTACTGTTCTGTTTAACATTTAATGCTTACATTCTCAATCTCACTAACATTAACTTCCTTCTAAAAGGTATATGTTGCATATGTTCACCAGCTTATTTGCCATCACGAACTGCTATAGCGGAATGTTGGAACACGTTAAACACTCATAAGCAATAATTAAGCAATAGCTTCTTCATTGCTACTATGCAGTATGCCGGTATGTTTACAAGCAGCTACAGCACGCGACACGGGTGTGACCTATACCTGCGAGGTCGACAGAGTGAGGCACGCGCATAATCCACACTCATTCTGGAGCATTTTAATGCGGCTCTATTGACGGTAAAAGACTGTGAGAGTGTGTGTGTGTGTGTGTGTGTGTGTGTGTGTGTGTGTGTGTGTGTGTGTGTGTGTGTGTGTGTGTGTGTGTGTGTGTGTGTGTGTGTGTGTGTGTGTGTCACACAGAAGCTGAGCAACTACTCCTATATGTTCGCTCAGTGTCGTTTTGAAACCCTCTGTATACATATAGCGATTTATTTGATATCCTCAATGTCACTTCATTTCACTACTGTCACTCAGATTTCTCTTTCTTGTGGTTTACTCGTTCAAGAAGCGACACTGGACTTCTCTAATCCTACGCGAGAAGAATTAAATATACTCGTACATCATTGCACCGAATAACATTTTGTGTCAAATCAACAACCCTAAAGCACTAACTCGCTATAGACTGTTTCACCTAATTGCAGACTCTCAGGTATGCCAGCCTATAAGCAAAACTGTCGACGGCTTACGTATACGCGACGTGAAGCAAAAGAAATACTAGAATTGTTTGGTATCATCAATAAGGTGCTTCCAGTATTTGCAATTGGGACAGTCGCTGGAGAATACTAAAGGTTAGAATACTCCTTTGACTGGGTGGGGCTGGTTTCGTCATATTGCACTCATATAATACAGAATATTCCATTCTATATTTTTTAGTATCGCATACACTTAGCTGTTCCGCGACTTAAATGGATGTGTCCTCTTACGATGCTTCTATCTTCTTTGCTTATTTCCAACCAGCTTTAGCCCTTTAGGCTTTTTAGCAATATTTATTTTCCGGAGTTCAGGAAATTGGCCTGATGAATCAAACAACACCATTCCTCAGATTTCCTTTCTCTAATATCTAACCAATGACGGGCTACAAGGCAACAGTGTCTGTAGTCCTAAACTTAGAAAATCATTGTGTGCTGCCAGCTGAACCTTAGTTTCTAACGAGATTAAAACTTAAATATTTGATAATTGGAGAGAAATACCCCAAACGGCATTTGCACAGATCAATAGATAGAAACCCTAACTAATATGGGGGAATTAAATTAACATTTAAAATAGAAGTTATCTAATAAAAAGGAATTTTTACAAAATTTGAAAGAAAATATAAATTAGAAAAGCCTGCCATCAGTAAGAAATAGAAGAGATACCACTGTTCTGTGATAGAGTATGTAACATATAAATAACTAATCTAATATTGCACGTAAGAGAGTACCAAAGGAATGCTTACCCAAAAACATTTTTGAGTGTTGTCCGCCTTTAAGAAGAGTGGGTGCTAGACATTGAAGTACTTTGATGAATAATGGATGAAAGCAAAAAATATAGGAGGAGAAAGGAAGGATGGTATGTTATGGATACATACAGAAGAGAAATACATCTTTCTGAAGAGATATGTTGCAAAAATTACAAATGTGAATGTAAGTAAATAATAAAAATGTATAGATTACATTAATTGCAGCTCATTTAACAAGAGTAGTATCCCACTGCTTTAACTATAGAGTAAAATCTTGATTTGCATTTGTAAGTTTAAATTAGATAATATATCTCTGTCGGAAAATGGTACAAGTTATTACGCAAAACAAGTGTATGTATGTTTCATCCAACAGCATTTTATAAGGTAGCTAAATGTTAAATAACAAAGTACAGAAAGGATAAAAGAAACCCATTCTTATTATTCGAGCAAATTCATCTAGCTTCGCGCACATTAGCCAAGAGATTTCTCCTTTTTTGGTGGTTCTTCTACTCAGCCAGTAGATGCTATGAAACTCCTTCTCTATTTCTTTTTCTATGTTAGTTTTTCGACTTTCGAATTATAGAAGCAGTGAAATTTTAGGTAATTGGAAGGTAGTTATTTATCTAAATTTTCAGATAAACTTCAAGACTAGCAGTAGCCTTGAAAGTGAATATATTTAATTTTAAAACATATTATCCTACAAATTCGACGAAACAATTTTGAATAAACTTTTCTCCAAACTATGTACTTAAAATCTTTTTCAGCAGTTTGGTAAAGTTATAACAAATTAATCATATAATATGGAAATTATTAATATTTTAGTTATTAAATATGTGATTAAGTATTCATATAAATATGAATGAAGTAGTTTATATTAAAGGCTGCTTCTGAAATTTGTAATTTAAGTTACTTAAATTATCCCGAACATCGTTAGTAAAATTACAGTTATGTATTTTTTTGAGGTTTTTAATTCTTCTTTATTTACATACTTTGCTAAAGATAATATTATTATATCATATCCACTGTAGAATACTCTGTATTCGCTCTCAAGTTTAAGAAGGATGCACTCTCCTTTCTAAGCCATTTAGGTTCACAAATATAGTAAAATGAGTTCTCTGTTTTGAAACGAGGAAGATAAATACTTCATGTGGTCAGTTTTCTTTCAGATGACTGTCCGCTTATTGGCTATATTCGAATTGTGACTTTATCCATTACATCAAGGCATAGTCTAATGCACAAAATATCAATTCTCCTTCTGGACGATTCAGTCGTTGGTGGGTTTAACACAAGACTTCTCCAATTTCTCTTACCGTAGGAGCACTTAAATACTACATGTCACGGCAATCGTCATAAAGTCTCTCCCTAGAAAGTTCCCTTATATCGTGGCCTTCCCTAGTTTATATGGGCGATATAAACAAAAGCACGAGTACGTGTGCGACATTATTGGCCATTTTAGCCTTGTAACTCTCTGCGGATGAAAAATGTAGTTCCCATATCATCTTAAAAGCTTTAAAGGTAATGCAAAATATATAAACAACTTCACATCATTATAAATATATCAGTCAAACAGTAATTACTTAGTATTTTATTTGGAATGTGTAAGCGTAATTTGTATGTTTGTATTAATCAGACGATTTAAAGGGAGAAGAATCAGTTGTGCAGCCTGGCTGCTTCCGTGCAATATGTAAACATTACAGATGAAAATCGTTAAAACGTAATGTATGTATATATATTTGAACGTGTTTTGTAAGTTGTGTGGAAAAATGCCCAACTAGAGCAATGGAGGACTTAATTTGTCAGCGGAATAAACTGGTGTTTCAGTGTCCAGTACATATTAATGGAGACCGAAGCGAAGTTGTGAAAACGGGCCAGCTTCCCACCCCAGGAACCATCGAAACAGAAGCCAATTGTGAAAGGTGAAAGTGATGGTGCAAGTGATGTTCTGTTCGTGCAAGATGCATGGCCTCTTTAAAAACAACGAGCCACAAACAATTACAAAAGTGCTTCAAGCAGTAAACATTAATAAAAACGAGATTCCACACCTCACACCCTTCTTCGGGACAGAGGTTTTGAATTAGTGAACATAAACTGAGAAAATATAATTGTTGAACGTAAATATATATTGTTGTGGCTCAAGAGTTATCAACGAAAAATTATGAAGTACAGGTAGTTTAAGAAATTCGTCCGTTGTCAGATTCCAATTAGCTACATAACTTTGTTTTTTCAGTTGCATGTGAGTAGAACTTTCAAGTAATTGTTAAAGTGGCTACACGCATTTATATGGCACTGTTATTTCGCAAAAAGACCCCTGTCGTAATTTTTAAATTATGAATGAGGTAAAGTTATGTGAAGAAATCAAATATTTCAGTAATTACTATAAGCATTGAGACTCTTTTCTACGTACAAAAGGAAAAATATATTACACGGTACACACACCTTTGCATTTAATGTTAAAGTAAAAGTACTATCACATAAGCAACTCAGACATCGAAAACGGCAAAGCAAAACTTTGCGTAGAAGTACGTCGAGAGCGCAAAATTTTGACACGGGGCAATCAAATAGTGCCAATATTCTTCCAATCACAGTTTTCTGTGGAGTAATACATTTTCCCCCTTTGTTTAAATCGCCATATAAACTAAGGAAGGCGCCGGTATGGATGCTGCTAGATAGAGTTTAAGTCCCTCACGCAGACGAAGAAGAGAAAAATTTCCGGAAGAATCTGATTATTTGACGATAGCGCTTCCAGTGGTTAAACAGAGCTACCCTCCTCAGTCTACGTGACTGGCACTGACCTCCAGAAGCTGTGGTTCAAACCACTTTGTCACAGTATTCATTCATTCATTCATTCATTCATTCATTCATTCATTCATTCATTCATTCATTCATTCATTCATTCATTCATTCATTCATTCATTCATTCATTTCTGCTACAACAGGGCAATACTCCAATTGCAGTAGCTACATCCATATATAAGGGATAATCCCGTAATCCCTGTGGTCATAAACACAACCATCCCAAAGAGTCAGTGTGTTGCTCAGAGATCCCCTCTAGCGGAGACTGGCGAAGCTTGACTCAGCTGTGGAAACTCAATGGATGTTTTTTGAGGAACCTGATCTTGCTTAACTTAGTTTGGAAAATACTTACGTAACTTCTTTGGCATGATAATGTCAAATTGTTAATATGTCGCCATATTAATTGTAACAGTATTTAAAGACTGCGTATTTTGGTAGTCGTAGGTCATTCTCTTGTGGGTCATTCTAGTAGCTCACTTAAGTTAGGTCACGCAGATCTTAGATTCAGGATCTTCATGCCGCCCTCCAGTGACGACTACTCTAATTGCATCCTTTAACCTATCCGTCTACACAGCCTCAAGATAAGACCGTATGGGTCTTTAATATAATATTGTAACTGTTAACACTATTTCACCCTTAAGTCTGCTCATGACTTATAGAGTGCGCTGTACTTAAGCTTAATAACTATGTTATAGTAATTTGGCATTTTATAGAACTCGTGTTGTCTCTCTATTTATGTCTAACCTAGCTCCTACTTTGCTCTCCAACTTAGCTCTACCATCTGCTCCCATATCTTTCCAACTGCTCTCCTAGTTACAGAGTAGATTGTAAAGATTTTGGAGAAACTCCTTTTGGTATACAATTTACCCTTAACGACAATATATTATAATATCACTCATGAATTTTATGAAGAAATTGTATAGCAATGAAGAAGCTGAAATGTTTGGAATCGGCATTGAGTACTATCCCCAAGTAAGCAACGAAAAAGCTCAGTAACATTATCTTTGTAAATAAGACAGTGGCAGATGTACTACTGCGCTACTGGTATGATAAACACGTAATGACTGAGGTAAATAGAATTTATAAAGAAGTAATAAGTATGAAAAGGTGCAAAGACGGAAGTCTACGCTTTATTAACGACTAAATTGATTATTACACCAGACGAACGCAAAACATTAATTGTACTGCCAACTGGCAAAATACTGACTGCTATGAGTGCAACAGAGCAATGTTAGGTATAGAAACGTCTGAGAAAACACCAGAGAAAACATGGTCGTCTAATAAATCTGGTATTAGGTTATCAAGTCGTACTACATTTTTATCGCTGTTTATTTTGATCTTTTCCTACCTTTCTCTTTAAGAAGGTAATGCCAATAATGTTTATTATGGAACAGCATAGACTTCGTGGAAGGTCAACCCTTATGCAGGCTTACATGAAACATTTTATGTTTCAAATTATATTTTCTCTAAGTTCCTGTTGGAACTACTACTCTTTAAGGAGAAACCTCCCATGGGTGAAGAAGTACAGAATTTATCGCATGCACAGTAAAACGCTATTCACTTCTACTTGAATTATATTTTGCCCACTTTTAAAAATAAACTTCCTTTTTCATCATTACTTCTACGTTTATTTCTGTATAACTCCAAAGATATAGATACAATGTAGCTCATGAAAGGCATCTAACTTCATGCATGAAAAATATTTAAGTGCTAGATGGAACGGTGGGCGTTTTATTGTTTCAGAACTTGTATCACTAAAGATAAAATTGAAAGCTTTCAGTCTATAATAATCTACATTCTGGCTTTTTTAATGTTACGTCCTCCGACGTTAAGTCATATCGGGCGGCGAATGAAATGGGTGAAATGTTGCTCAAATGTGTCCAGGGTCCATGAAGCTTAGAGCTACCTGACATTCGTCTTTAAGGATAAGGGAAAAATCCCAGAAAAATCTTATCCAGGCTCACCAACATTCTGTAAAATTTTCTCTGTTACTTCCTTTATTGAACGTCCAATAACGTAATGATCATCCGTAATCAATGAAATGCTGCTAAAGCCTGAAATGCTTTCATACTATATGAGTAAACAGTAAATTAATCTTTATCACCGTTGAAATTTACAAGCATATCTGCAAAATACATTTTTCTCACAATCTAGTTGATCGAAAAAAAATGTTTAAAAAAATTGTGATTCTTTCTTCCCAAGTATAATGCTTGGCACACTAGTTTTACCGAATTATTATTCCTCACGGGTACACTGGGAGTCGCAATTGCCGCATTATTGTTCATAAGATTTCTAATAGTCTGACATATAAAATGAGCTTGCATTGAATTGGACTAAACCAAAGCTCCGCTTATTGATCCTATTAAACCAACTGGAAAATAAATATGAAGTGAGAAAGGAGCAAGGATGGCCTAAACAGATACTAGCCAGTGGGATTCTCTAACGTGTCCGTACTTAGCACACCAAATATCCTCAAAAGGTTACGGCATAATTTTTCATGCCAGTAAGAAGCAGGCTATCCTGAAAACACATGCACCGCATACCACCATCCACCGCACCTAACCCTACAAGTTAAATGGCGGCCAAATGAGTGGAAATAAGTGACACAAAGCTTCTTGATAATACATCATTATGATCCACTCCAACATTCACCTACCCAGCTGGTAGAAGCAGGAAAATCCAAGGTCAGAGTGGCGGGCCCAGCCGAAATCTAACACAGGGCTTCCCGAAGCTGAGCCTTAAATGCCAACGCCTGAGCCACTCCGTTAGATAATAGATTATTTTCATTCAATTCGGCACTTAAAATCAGAATTTGCAGAAAAAGGTACACAATTTCAACATTAATTCTATTAAACATGGCTTTTCTTTTCTAAATGAAAGCTATAACACAAGGAACGTACTCGGTTTTATTTGTTGTTTATTTCAGCTTTACATGTATGAAAGGAATGTTCAAGCATTGCAAAATGAACGCATAACTGCTCACGGCCCTACTTTTCTACTTCTTGCGTAACTTAGCTTATGTTTCCCCTTTCATTTTTTTCCATAACAAGGATAAACCCAAAGGCCTTGTAGCCGTAAGTATAACTTGAAAAACAAGCATGAAAGGGGAATTTGCTTTTGAGAGCTTATTCCATGAAAACAACCTACCTTCTTTTATCGAAATGTTTTGATTGCTTCTCCTTCTATGAGATCAGCTTGTGCTCTCCTATTTGGAAACAAGTGGTTCGAGGATTGTTTTTTTTTATATGAATATAACAATATATCATGTGATAGTAGGAAATATAACCTACATCAGATTTAAAATTTTTTGAAATGATGATGATGATGATGATGATGATAATCGATGTTTAAAAATATCATTGAGGTTAAGTTCGGCAGCGTAAAGAAATAATATAGAACGTACTATATATACTTTTACGTAAAAAGAACGTTGGCTTATTAATGCTAAAAGAAATCGTATGAAATTCGTATAAAGAAATAATTCTAAGGAGTAGTCTGTCTTTAAGGTAATCTCCCCAACCCATATTGAATACTTTGATGAGCTACGAGCTTTGATTCTGAGGCTGCATTGGATTTAAATGAAAATCTGCAGCAAAGGAAACGAAACGAGAGGTCTCAGGTCTTCCTTCACCCAGGTAGATTGATTTGGTTGCCTTTATGCAGTGAAACTAAAGAAAATGAAGAATCTTTCACTAAATATTTGAATGTTGTAATTTTTAATTGGTAATTGAAACATACACCGCATGCGGAAACAAAGTGCTAGAGCATTGCAAATAAGAAGTAAACAAATAAGAATATACGGAAAATTTGGTAGGAAATAGTGCTACAAATAATACTAAACCATGAAAATGCTTAATTTTTCATAAATCAGAACAGAGACTCTATTATTAGAGAAAATTGGAATTTTACAAATACATCAGCGTAAGCGAAAATACGGACGGTCGAGTTTTCGAATCTATGCCGATATATGCAATGGTTTATGTTGGTAAGAAAATACTAAATGACCTGTGTCATGCTTAGCCGTATGTTTCCTGGTTCCACCATTCAATGTAGCTCCACAATCAGGGCTATTCTGCAACGTCTGGTTGAAGCTGAACCACTTGTTAAAGCCTTGCCATTTGTTATTCTGGTACATGGTAACCATAGCAACATTTTGTTGAGAGAAAGAAAGTTATGGTTAAGGATAACAAGAGGCTAGACCATGTTGTTAGCGCCAGCAATACTACCTTATCCTTGCTGAAATTTGATTTAGAAGCACGAAGGAATTATGGATATGTTATTCGTACATTCGTACATCGTAAAGTGAAAACATAAATTTGTGTGTGTGTGTGAAAATAATGAAAAGTGAAAGTAATTTCCAATAATGAAAATTGTTTGCTTACACGAGAAATACGTTAAGAGTTTCCTAACCTCACTTTTGACCTCTTGCCATTTACCTACGCGGTAGTAAAGAACACATCGAAGAAATGTTTGCTCTGAAATTCATTTCTCCGTCAGAATTATCTTGTAATAAAGCGTTTTGTATTTAATTTTCTGCCGTGTAACCTTTGAAATGCTGGTTTGGGTAAGAAAGTCCTACAAACTATAACTTACACATTCCTTCAGCAGTTGACACCAAAGCAAACAAATGTCCAAAATTAAAGCAGTTTCTTTCAAATTAAATGCTAAAAGATAGCACGTGCATATTACGAAATCACTGGAACTCGTATTTCATTTCAGTATTGATTATAAGATATTATACTCTCCTGTAAAGTATAACCTTTCTTCGTGGGTTTGCGATCTGGAAGGTTATGCGTGGGTGATGTTAGTTATTTTCGGTGTGCTAAATTGAATTATGTTGTCTATTTCTCTCTAGCACGTAAGGTTTTCTCACAAATCACAAATAATAATTTGAAAGTGGTGTTTTTATGTAAATATCGTGCATTACAAAATGAATACAAAATGAAATTTTTTCAGTAATAAATATACCGAAATACCTGCATATCTTTAAAATAAGGTGTGAAGATATATTTACCTTGGCCGGAAAGTCCGTTGCGCTGATTTTCGTTTAAGTCATAATTAAGGAACTTCTGTCTTCAAGTACCAACACTAGTCCGCATTGTTCGATCGATCCTGATAAGTCCTGTCCATCTCCTTGATTTCTTGCCGAAATCATTCACCTTGTTCATTTCTGAAGGATGCAACATTATCAAGAAAATAGTTTAGCTAAGAGTACAAGTAGAGAAGCTTTAAACTCATATTTTGCCCTGACGCTTATAATAGCTTGTGTTGTATATTTCTCATAAATTTTTCGTATCATAGAAACTTATTGAGCACTATTTGAAAGTTTACCATGGTTGCGGTTCTCTATCTATCATTCATGATTCATCGAAACCGGGAAAGTGTTGCAGGGCAGAGTTGTTAAATGCAAAACATTTCAAATATTTAGCTGTTACTTCGTGTTTTCATCACTTTGCGACAATTGCTTAAATATAAATCCTGGTAATCTGAAACCATATATGTATGTGCTCAGTGTGAATATAACGTCCTACCACCGTATGCCTGAGCGGAAGAATCACCTAAGTAGTCTCTGACAAATTACGTTAATTTCGAACGGAGAAATACATATTATATGGTGCACAATGATTTAAATATTTGTAAAGTGGTATATCATTTCAGCTAAATAGAAGGATCATGCTTAGGATGCACTAGAGGTTATACTTCATTCTAGTACTGTTTGGAGACTATTACAATGAAAATACAAAATTTAATTTTTATTGTGCCATTAGTACTTCAAGAAGTACAAAGTTATTTGTTGTATTGCTTTGTAATAAATCATTGATATACCAAACAAATAAGAATTTAAAATACTTAGTTCATATATGACGACATTTACCAAAAGTTATGTACTACCCTAAAAAAGCGTCTTTTCGTATATTTATAAATCAATATGTTGAATTAATCATGGCATTACTTCTGCAATCATCAATATATATTGCATTGCTCTTCCAAAGTCTTTATAGCTTGCTTGCGTTCCAACTTGTTCTGTACAGAAGGCATGTCTTTAAGTGATCGCAATTGCACTACCTATTTGAAGTGGCGCGCCGAGAGCAGTGGAAAAACAGAACACGCTTGCAAAGCGAATGAATTTGCGATGAGTCGCTTCAAGTGCTTAACAATATGGTTGAGGGAATCCGTCGCCATAACAAGGAAGGCTACATAATATGAAAACCCTCCATACATGTTGGGCCGCGCCGTGGTTCTCACCAAGGTGGCCCGGGTTCGATCCCAGACGACCGCAAAGAGAGATTTGTGGTGAACAACACGGCGCTGGGGCGGGTTTTCTCCGGAATCTCCGGTTTCCTCCGCTATCTTATTCCACCGGTGCTCCTTCTTCATCTCATGTATCATCAGTGTCATCACCTGCGGTGCCGTATATAGTAAAAGCGGGCGTTAAATACTACACACACCTCCATACATGTTAGCAATAATTGTTAGCATAATTCTTAACCAGAAGTTACAGAATAACCCTGATTGCCACATTAATGTAGTAGATTGAGTTGCGATTGTAATGAACATACCTCAAAAGGACACATACGCATGTCTTCTATAGGACCCTTATTTGCCAAGAAAAATACATGGAGTTTTAAGTCCTGGAACTGACATAGGTCTTTCCTGTGCACAATAATCAGTTACCTGGAACAGGTAAAACTTCTACCCACAGCGAGCATGCAGGTATCTGCAGGCAAGACTGCGCTAAAGGTAACTGACAACAAAGGTTGAAAGAGAGAAGACACGTCGCTGGTATATAGTTTTTATTTTTTTATCAGTGATAAATACCTCAAATGCAAAATACGGTCAACAAATAAAACAAGAAGTAGATGAGATAAATATTCAAATAAGTACACTTTCGCGTTTAATAATTCAAATACTGAGGTATGCAGGTAATTAAGTTTTATTACTGCGTATTTCAAATTTGGGTCAGTGTAAGGAAAAGCCGAGATACAGGCATTTTTAATTTGGCGTAATTTTACATTTTAAAAAATCCCACTTTGATTTTTAACATTAATATAATCATAGCCTTTTGCTTTTGTTTCTCCTACTCCCTCATTTTCTTCGCTACTGAAACTAAAACCAACCTGTGTTTATAGATTAATGGTTGTGGCCACGCCGTGGTTGAGTGGTTAGACCGCTTGCCTGTCACCAAGGTAACCTGGGTTCGATTCCAGCAACCGCATGTGAGATTTGTAGTGGACAACACGGCGCTCGGGCGGGTTTTCTTCGGGATCTCCGGTTTCCTCCGTCATCTCATTCCACCGGTGTTCCATCTTCATTTTATGTATTATCAATGTCACCACCTGCGGTGCGTAGGTAGTAAAAGCTTGCACCACACACACACACACACACACACACACACACACACACACACACACACACACACACACACACACACATTAATGTTAGAGCGTCGGATTTTGGTATCCAATAACAGATGTAATCAACCTAGGGCTGACATAGATCCTCGTTGAGAAGTATGCTTTCCGGTCCCTCATGTGAAATCTCTGCTTAATTCTCCCTTTTAACCGCACTAACGCTATTCCAAACCTAAGAATCAACCCAAATATGTCCTATCAGAAAAGAAAGTTCCTGCAAAGAAAATATGATCACTTCCACTAAAGTTTCGTCAAGAACGAAGAGACAGGTATCACGAGTGTTGCAATATCGTATCTTACACCACGGTGCAAGACCTAATGTTTTAGCATTGAAAATTTTTCAGGAAACTAGGTTTTCTTTTAAGTTCTCTCCATGTTTTGATCACGACATTGAAAGCAAGAGACTTGCACTTCACATGCATTAAGTATATGTGCAAGTATTAGTGTCTCGTCTTATGTTAAAACAATTCAATGCACATTAACAGCCGAAATGCCATGCCCTTTTATAGCTAGTGGAGTAGAAGGGTCATGTAATTACAAATAAATATACAATAGTTTTTGCAGATGAGTCGAATGTGTGTTCTATTACCTGTTGTAAGGGAACATATTGACTTCCTTCTAATATGTTCAGTGTATTACAATCAGCAATATAAACTAGACGTTTAGTTCAAGAGAGGTAGGTGGGTGGGTTGGTATTTTAGGGGCCTCATCTGAGTGGTTGTCAGTACCTTATTTAGTTCAAGAAGAGAACATGAAAATAATAGTTGTTACTTTTCATTTGAGGAGAGTAGTATATTTCTGAAAGAGTTTTGCAGTCACAAACTGTAATTACCGAATTACTAAATTTGGTAATCACTCAGTGTTTTTAAATAATAAATGACATGAAGGTCTCTTTCGGGCACCTTTACTTATCTGTAGTTCAGTTTTAGACCTTGGAAACATTGCTTACGATTTAGGGTGGGTGATTCAGTCTCGATACATTTTTTAATTTATACCGTGGCGTCCTCCGCCAAAGTTGTACCTGAAACAGGACTAACAGTTTTGCTTTCCACGAGTCGCTTAATTCCAAACAAACACGACGAAATGGTGCGTGTTATGTTGGCGAAACGAAAGGTATAACTGATATTTTGCCTGCACTATATTGCTGTAAAAAGGAAAGAAACCCTTCAGCGCATCCTTTGTTTCTACAAGTGTGTATAACACTCCTCCTTACTGCAGACGGCAGCACTGGTGATACACTGATGATATATGAAATAAAATGATAACTAGGAAAACAAATTTCAGAACAAAATTATCCAGACATCCTGATATTTGTCATTTACATGAATTTGAACCTCAGAATTCCGTTCACGAGTTAGTTTAGTTCCTTAACAATTCATGACGTTATTTCACTTTAGAATGTACATATTGTCATTGATATATATTGATGAATATATATATATATATATATATATATATATATATATATTAAAAGAAGCAGGAATTGATAGTTACTTCTTTTGCCGAAAAATATATACAACGTGCACTGGGGCAAGATAGGCAATTTGATGTTCCTTTCTTGATATCTTGAATATTATTTTAGCACCTTAGGTTAAAAGTTTAGTATACATGGTACATCAGTAATTATCTGAAGTAGGTTTAGTAATCTCTCTTGCAGGGTTCTATAATTTTAACACAATATTTATTTAAATAGGGAAGATATGGTTTTGTTACTGAATATTGCAATCATTTTATTCCCCATTTCTACGCGATGCCCTTTTCCTGGGAATAAAATTCGAGAACTAGACTACTGGGTTCAAAATGTTTCCTTTTATGCTCGGGTCTCATTGCTGCTTAACTCTACCTATATTATTCTGAGTTTGCAATCATCCAGGACAATGCATAAGGCAATTCCCACTCACTCACTCACTCACTCACTCACTCACTCACTCACTCACTCACTCACTCACTCACTCACTCACTCACTCACTCACTCACTCACTCACTCACTCACTCACTCACTCGCTACCTCACTCACTCGCTACCTCACTCACTCGCTACCTCACTCACTCACTCACTACCTCACTCACTCACTACCTCACTCACTCACTACCTCACTCACTACCTCACTCACTCACTCACTCACCCAATCTCCAACTCACCCAGCCACCCACTCACCCACTCAGTGAGAGCTGACTGCAATAAGATGTCCAAATATAACTAAAATCAAAAGGTTTGTTTATGACGATATGATAGGTACCCGAAAGCTTCATAGCTCGAAGAATTATACCTATGGTAAATCCATTCTCACCTGTGTCACTTAAGTTTGGACATCACTAAGTTAGAGAAAAAAATCACTCACTCATCAGTAACTCCTAGTGGGTTCAGTTACTCGTTGATTTAAAACAACCTTGGCCTTGAGTAAAGGATGTATATGCTAGGCCTCTCCTTAATAAAACATATCCTATGTAACGTGCTGACGGTTGAGAAGTATTATTTGCTGCTTATTTTATTACAGCTTACTTAAGTAAAGATTTTTCTAAACATTGACCTAAGAGCAAAAAGCTAGAATACATAAGGCGTCAACCAGGTCACAAGGGTTCTAAAAAGGAACAAATACAATCCAGGATTAACAGGAGAAAAGGAAGGAAAATGAACCGATTAGTGAGAGAAAAAGAAATGGTGAAGAATGCGATGTGGTTGAATAAGAAAATGGAGCAGGAAGTCCTTGGTTTAACTATTGTTGTGAATATTTGAGCTGAATGAAAATGGGTCAGCAGGTAAGCTGCTACATTCTCAGCACTTGACCAAACTGCGTCCTACTTTATCAGCAAAGGTGTCGTGGCAATTACTTGTGACAGAATGATGTTGCTGTGTAAAGTATAAAGAAGAAAGCATCGTAAAGCTGGGAAGGAAACAAGAGCCACACGAATTAAGTGTTATCGCCCTATGGCACTGCACCGACCTAACGCTAGTGGCATCGTAAAAACACCTTTATGTCTATTGCTCAAATCTCTCTGGTATTTCTGCTTGTGATTTCGTGGATTTTCTCAGCAGCCACAGCGACTTTTACGCTGAGGCCGATGCCACTCAGTCGTTGGCGAAAAATACCACGTGACGGGCATTACACGGTGCTTGGGGAAAAACGTTCTATATTTCGTCACTGCAGTAAACTAATTCCTTGAACAAGTCGTGGAAAATGAGTTGTAGCTTTACCAATAATTTAATTTACTTCTTGTATTGTTTACTTAATGTATAATCTGTCACAAAATAAGACGATCCGGTTGTAAATATATATGAGAGAGAGAGAGAGAGACAGACAGACAGAGAGACAGAGAGAGACAGAGAGAAACTATAAGCCACTGAAGAGAAGCAAAACATAGTTTTAAGAATTGGTCTGTACACCTCAGCAAACTGTGTTAGGGATGGGAAGCGTCATTGTTTGGTAACCAGCGGAGCATTGCAATGTATATGATAATTATCAAATTCCAAACATTATTAACGCACCGATTTAATTTTCAGAACGCTGGTTCACTACCCATGTTAAAAATCAATGTAAGTATAGTGTCATATAGGAAATGAAGTTACCTTATAGATCTACATAAAATTTTAAGCTTCTAGTATAAGAAACACAGCTCTACGTTATTTAGCTGATTGCTAAATTGTAAATTATATTCTACAATTGAAAAATGTAGAACAAAGATTCTAGGAAAATGTTTAAAGCCTAAGAATATTTTATTTGAGCAAGGTTGTATTTCACAATTCTGATTGGTATATTGTACTTTCAACATAGGTACAACAAAAATAAAATCGTCATGTTGAAAGTTTATTTAAATAGAAGGTGACGATCCATTTGTCTCAAATAAATTCTACGTACGGGAAGAAATATGTTAGGAGTCGCCATGGAAACTTATTTCACAATCCTCACCTGAATATTCTGTATTTAGAGTTATGGAAATAACAATAAAACGAATGTGTTGAATTTTATCAGGGAATCGTAAGGATGAAAAGGAATCCTTAACGTAGGAGAAATGTTACTTTTAATTTAAATATTGATTGTTTGAAATGTTTATATTCATGAAGTTTCCCATATTTAATTAATGCACTTTGAGATTTTAAAGTGTATTATTTCGTTACACACACCACACACATATACACATGCTTGCGTACGTATATCTGTGCGAGTAAATGTAAACTATGAAGAAGAATCAAATATATATCTGCACATTTATAATTCTCATCTCAAATTAGCCCGCCTCGGTAGCGTAGATGGTAGCATGTCTGCCTCACGTTCAAGAGGTCCCGAGTTTGAATCTCGGTCAGGGTGAGTTACCTGGATAAGGCTTTTTCCGGGGTTTTCCCTTATCCTGATAGACGAATATCGGATAACTCTAAGCTTCATGGACCCTGGTCACATTTGAGCATCATTTCGCCCACTTCATTCACCGTCCGATATGACTTAACGTTGGAGGACGTAAAATTAAAACAAAAAAATCTCCAATTATCAATATAGGAAATTATTGTTGATAAAGTGTAACACCATAAGCTAGTAACATCGGCATCCTTTTCCTAACGTTAACGGTTGAATTGCGTCGTGTAATAATAACATAGTTGAGGGCACAATAAAGCGTGCAATAAACCCTTAAGTATAAAAAATAGTATTGGTTCACGACTAGGAAACAATAATTTAGCAGTAACCCATCGCTTTGTTCAGTAATACTATGACCATATTGTTTTATCTTTTACTTGAGAGAAAACACAGTTCTGACACCAAAGACATTTTTCCCTTCAAAGACAATAATAGACTTTTCGGACAGTAATACACGACAAATAATAGATATTAATGGCAAACCAGCATAGGTGTATGTATCGTATTCAGGTTAGTACTTCTAAACTGATAAATAGCGTTTGCCTCCATAAACTGACTGATGAATACACATTTTAAGAAATTAATATTTACAGTTTACATTTAATTAAGAAATTAGTGGAATGTGTATCTCTAATGTTATATTGTGTCTAGCTCAAGGGATTTAGTTTGACAGAACTTGCTTGGATCAAGCCTGCCGTCCCATGGAGAGAAAAAACTTTTTTCAAGCCTGTCGGCAGTAGAAGCTTCTGGATCTAGGAAGCGAGGAAGAAATTTGTGGAACATTAAAACAGTTGGATTACAGTGTATCACTCTTTGAGAGTGAAGTATTAAGAGCATAGTGTGTGCTTGGCACTTATGCGTGGCGAAGGTGTAACTTGCCTGTCTATGTCGTGAAGTACTTATATTAGGAAAATATGCTAATGCTGCAACAGTTTTCTTCTTTTCCATTTTGAGTATACTCCTCCCTTTATCCAGTTAATATTTACTAATGCATGCTTATTGATGCTACCATTGACTTCCCTCCCCGAATATCATGGTTATCAGTGTCGAAAATATGGGTAATCTTTTTAATTAGTGTATTGCTCCGCCGATATATTCAATGGGATGTGGCTACTTCACACTTCTGCAATTCTTTAAAATGTGAAAATTATCTTTGAAATGAAAAATGTCTGCTTTAATATCTGTCATTACAGTTAATTGTATTTCATTGGCACTTTTAAACTGTAGTGCTCATTTTCCTGCATATTCAAAACTGCATCGCCTGCTGCGACGAACATTAGTAACCATTAAAGCTAAACACGTATGCCTGATTATGAAAATGGCGGTGATCTTTATACCTTCTGAAACTGTTAACGTATACAAAACTAGGTTAAAAGTGTTTGTATATTCCGAACAGAACCTTGTGCATTGTATCTGAAGCAGACAGCTTCTAGGTAGAAAGGAGTGGTGAGATCCGTGGGTAGTAAGAACGTGCAATGGTCTGTGGTTAGAGGTCGTTTTGTTAAAGGTATGCACCACACGTCAATGCTCAACACCTCCACCTTGGAACTACGAGATTCCTGGACAGTAATGGAATACAAGGAATGTAGGGATGGTAGGTTGCATAGAACGTGCGTGATTAAAGTTGGCCTTAATATTCCCAGGAACACATTGCATTTCTTAGACAAAATCTAACCCCATGACATGCTTAGTGTTTCCTTGTATATGTCAAAGAAACACAATGTATAAATTAATATGGTACTATACCACTACATAGGACATCTGTAAATCATACTGGGCACCTTAGGAATAACTCTGAAAGTTATGCTTCCACTATTTGAAAACTACCCGGAATTAGCAAATGATGTCTGTATAACTATGGTTCTATTGATTTGACCAGCACTTCTATACATAGGTGTTTTAATCTTTCCTTATTAAAATTCATTTAATAATTTCTGTTGGAAATCATCCAACGAGTTACATTCACATGTCCTTCGGGACCCACTTTGACTATTCTTAAAATAGGTTATATATTTTATCTACTTATTGTCAATCAAGATAACCTTATTACACATTTCCTTGTAGATATAAGAAGGATATAGTAGGCTATGACCATGAGTAAAATAAAGGTTAGCAAGCTATTGCTTTAAATTATTTCTAAGATATGAGAGTTCAAGCCAATAACAAAGAATGCTTGGAAAATGGCTGAAGCCACAAAACGTGTTTTAATAAATTCGTGCTTTCATGAGTTTCATATTTTGGTAAGATTTTGCCTCTCTTATGAATGATTAATTATACAAATGTCATTCAGAATGGAGAACAGTTTACGTACAGGAGAGTCCTTTAACAAATCAAAAGTGTACATTTTGATTATTGTAGTTATAAATTTATTAAATCTATGTTTTTTTCTACCTAAAATCTTGAACTTATTTCTGAGAATATATAAAGTAGCATGAAAATATTGGTTTCGGTTAGGGAGGTTTTGTTGAAAACTATGAAGCTACTGAAATTTCCTATAAAAATGATATTTCCTTGGAGATATTTTGGTCACAAATATATGCGCATACATACATTGTGTGGAAAGGGATACTTCCTGTGCTTACTGTAATTAAGAAGCAGAGAAAGTAAAAATGTAAAACTGAAATACATTTCAAAATCAATTACATATTTCATTTTCCGGCATTACTATTAACTTAATATTTTGCAAACCTTGAAACAGAATTTCCAAACCTCACTACCATAAATACGCAATATTTTGAACATACCTTATAATAAACTCATGTTTTCTAAAAAAAATATTGCCTAGTTAACACCATAGACTAGAAAAATAGTTTTTAAATCCAGCATAAGCATTTCACCTGTTCATATTTCGTTAACGGAGATCAAGGGTTAAGGTGTTGTAATTCTGGCTTTCACTGTTATGGCAGAACGCGAACCATAACATCCATAATCAAATCGCTCCGTATTGCTGTATTTCAAAATTGTATGTACCTATACGATTCATGAAAATGGTTCTTATATCATATAGAAGTTGATAGAAGGTCATTTAGTATACACTTACTTGTATTTTGGAAGAAGCACCGCAAAACAAGCCATTGATGTTCTCTGTGACTGCTCATTATAGATTTGTAACAGAATTAGAAACACACCTTTGTGATATGCATTGGACTGCTCTGTATTTCTTTTGTAATTGTAGCAATATCACTTGCTTGTACCTCACAACCTAGTGCTACGCTCTGCATGCAAATAAGTAATCCTGGAAAGAAGTTCCAATAATGATGACATGCCACATAATACAGTTAATCAGAGCATGTCAGGAGTACCTTTATTTTAGGTATACCACATTGAACGAAATTTCACAGGCACTGCTGAAACTGTGAATTTGTGCACCTGCAACATTCACAACTTTTTGACCTATTATTTCTTTATCCAGCAAACACTCCTACGGTGCTCCATATTTCCTCTACAAGAGATGGAACACGTTCATAAAATGAATGAATGTGTAGTGTTTAACGTCTGATTTTACTACGTGCGGCACCGCAATTGGTGACACTATGATTGATGAAATGAAGATGGAGCACCGGAGGATTGAGATGGCCGGGAAGACCGGAGATCCCGGAGAAAAAAACGCCCCAGCGCCATGCTCTCCACCCCAAATCCCACTTTGCGGTCGCTTGGGATTTAACCCGGACCGACTTGGTGAGAGTCGAGCAGTCTAACCACTCAGCCACGGCACAAAGCATGCCCAGAAAGGATAATAATGTTTAATATAAGTTTTTAGATTCTGCTGTTATATCACACCAAACGAAAAAGTAAAGAGGATTCATGTACCGAGATCTTGCCGGCAAGCGAGTAGGAAGAAGTGTCCAATCCACTTATGGGATAACCCTCGTTTTGTAGTTGGTCACGCACATTTCATGTGATATAAGTCCGCCTCGGTAGCGTGGTGGTAACCTGTCTGCCTCACGTTCAAGAGGTCCCGTGTTCGAATCTCGGTCAGGGTGACATACCTAGATAAGGTTTATTCCGGGGTTTTCCCTTATCCTGAAAGACGTATGTTGGGTAACTCTAAGCTCTATGGACCCCGAGTTCATTTGAGCATCATTTCACCCATTTCATTCATCGTCCGATATGACTTAACGTTGGAGGAGGTAAATTACAAAAAAAAAAAAAAAAAAAAAAAAAAAAAAAAAAAAAAAAGTGATATAAGTTGAAGCACCACCGTTAATGAACCACATAGTCCCACCATATAAGCCTGGAAATATGCCTCACAGCATGCTGTATAACTTACTCGATTCAACTGATTGGTTGTACGCAGAAAAACGCCAACCCGAGGACTTTTATCACTTTCGTTAGGACACTAGACCTGCCAAATGTAGCACTCGCGCAGTTATTGTCACTGACTTTAATGTCCTAAAGGCATGGTCACACCCACCATATGAACCTTTTCATGAATGCTGCTGCTGGGATCCTTTGCTATGAGTATTACAATTCCTTCCTCAGCGTCTGTAAATTTCCCTAATCGATCTCGTACATATGTTGGCTCCAGGCTTTCTGTGTTCAAAACAGTACGTAGAGTAGCCCTACTTTTATTAAATCCCTGGCAATGGTAGCGATTCCAGTATGCGAGCCGTCCAGCCGTCATATGCGCAAACCTCTATGCGCGAAGGTCAGTGTGTTGTTTGCTACAACGTCTAAACTACTGTACAGGACCAAGCTCTGTGCGCTTGCGGGATGCGGGGAGGTAGTCTAAGGAGGTTAAACTGGTGATGTGTGGCAATGCTTGTATATATATAACTTACCCTGCGAGATTGTTACTGTTCCTTACAACAGGGAAAAAGATAATGATTTGACTGGCATAATGAGGTTCCCCAATCCCGTTAGGGTAGCTCATCGATGCCACACCTCTACTACTTCCACTGAGCTGGATGGACTCTCTTCTAAGCTAAGCTACTTTAAATGCAGGGACTTGATTGAAGTACGGCTGCTCTATCAATGTTTTGATTTTCGGACTATCTCGGAAAGATAATCTTTAGTCATTTAAACAGGCGGCTGCAGTTACATTTTGTGAATTTTGCCTATAAATTGGATAATGTGAAGGTGTTCACGAATTTGAAATTCTGACAAAATATTCATGCTTGCCGGCACTACTGAGTAGCTCAGCTGCCGTAGTAGCTAAGCATTCCATCTTGAGGTCGTTGAAAGTAAAACTAACCAGAAAGGCGTAACTTAAAATAGTGGGGGTGCAGAAGCACGTATTCTGTCATTAACACTTTGTATTGATTTTGATTTGGAGACATGATCTTACGAAAATAGGCATTCACTCCTCAGGTATTCATGCTGATTGGCACAGTATAAACGGCTGATGATATTGCCCATGTTTCATAGTTTCACTGCCATCGACAAGAGAAAATTGTACTTCACTTCTAAGTGATTACTGGAATCAAGACTTGTGACAAAAGCTCCGCCATCACATAGTGGAAAAAAGTCCAATTTTCGTGAACAAAGAGTCGTTATTTTCACACATTCTAAAGATATTCTTAATACAAATGTTAACAAATTCTAATCTTCTGAAAACAGGATCACATAATGTAGAGGGACCCTTTGTGTGTATATTGTATATTAACCTTGATTGAATATTTATTTTCAGAGACAAATGCTCATTTTCCAGGCATTTTAAGAGATTGAAAGTCGCCGATTTTTGAGAAAGCTTTCTCTGCCACACCTATCACTTTAAATCAAAAGTTTTGTTCCCTTTTGCTCTCTATAAGACAAGCCGTGACAATTTTATTCAATCCTCGTAAGATTAAGGAAATGTGTACACAACCTTAAGTTGTACATCCATTTGTGTAACTTCAGTAAGTAGAGCTCTTGAGTTTTCTTGGAAGAAGTATTTCCCGCTGAGTTATGTAGATATTTTGTTTAGAATATGTAAACTCCTTTGTTCACTAAGTTGTTGCAAAGACGCTGTATGCAATTAGCTGCCTCCTATAATTACTAAGCATCATTTCACATATAACAGAGAACTAAAGTTTAAGTCTTCGCCATGCACGTAGCTAATAATGGATCTCAGAGGGATGTTAAACTATTTATACTTACAATGTTGCAATGCACGCTTTGCTGTTCATTAATTGTCTTTAGAAGGGTTTCGCGTCAACCCTGTCTGCTTTAGCTATTAATCTCCTGCTGCTGTGCCACGTACACCAAGAGGGGGTGAGATTTTCTTTTTTACTTTGGTGGATTTCTCCTGAGCTTCATCTAGTTAGTATTAGCCTCCCTTAACACCCTCATCCAAACAACGGACTTACTTAACGCCTCAGAATAAAGAATATGCTATTTATTTTAGAAGTTATTATTTCCAGTTAACTTGAACATTTATATGAAGTAATGTCTTTTAAGGCTGCTGTTGAAGATGTTCCTCCACAATTTGAATCTCTAACGTCACAAAAATTTGGTTTAACATAAATGGAGTTGAAGTCACCACTTACAGTCCCCTACATTATAGCAAATCAGAGAGCTAAAAGCTGGCATGTGTATAATTTAATAAATTTATGCTTACATCCAGTTTGAATTTTCACCATTGAAAAGTGGAACCTTTTTTCTTCTGATGATGAACACATGCGTATAAAACCCTTTGTAATTATTGGAAAATTGTAAATGACTTATGAAGCAATTGCTGCTGACGTAGCAAACAGCAGAGGGAAACATCTCTTTCACGTGCAAGGAGGAAAAGCTTTATATAAAAGAAGATGAGATAGGAAGAAAAAGATAACTAATGAGACTTTGGTAACGGAAATGAAAATAACAATATGTGACTACCTATATATCGAAAAAGTATTTTCATGTTTGATATATTGACAAGCACCGTGCCCTTTCCCATTGTAACCCGGCAAGGAATATAGAGGCAAGTTTCACATTTTCTTTCTTAAAGCAATACAACTGCGCGCACTAATGTCCTTTGTGCTTTCTATTGCTTCCACCTGCACTGAAATATTATCACTCCGCTGAACGCTGAGAGTCACTTTGTACTTCAAAACCATCCGAGGAAGTTCTCATACTTACCTGTTCTCATACTTTATAATGCTATAGTGTAACATATAATTATTGTTACTTCATTGCATGTACACGTACATCAAGACAAATGTAGTGGATATATAATTCCAAGCATTATTCGAACATGGTCAGGCAGCAAAGCAAACGAGAATCGAGTCGAAACGAGTCTGTCTAGAAGGCTACGATGCTTTTGGGATACTAGTGCCAAACCTTCTGCTACACATGTGACGTAATCAATTTCGTACTAAATGATTTAATAAATGTAAGTTTTCTAACATTATAAATTAGTGAACCTATATATTTCTAAACAACCGAAAACATTGTGGTTTTTTTCGATGGTTGTTGTCCACCTTGCTTGTTATATATGTATATATGTAAACTATAATCTTTTATTTAATAACTATAGAACAGGTACAAGGGTTTTTAATTTCAATCACTCATTATCTAACCAGTTACTACTACATTCTAAAGGTTCATTGTTCCTCATCTAAAGGGCACTTATAGGTTATATGTATTTCTAGACCTTGGAAGGCCATCGGGAAATACGGCCGTTTCGCCAATTTGTCACTTCGTTTGCCGTGAATATCAGAGAATTTCCCCCCTCTTATCTCTTATAAGGAATAACCGGGCTATAAGGGATAAAGGGAAGGCTTAATCATAAAAACTTTACAGACATTTTATAGAGAATTGGGGAGCAAAGCTGTTCAGTTCATTGGAACCTAAATTATTAGTCATGCAACTAAAGAAGCCGTCCAGAAAAATAAATATCATGTAACAGTTGGATATTAATGGGAGGGAGGTGTTTTGTATGTAATTGTTGGGTTTTTCAGTATTACTCAGGTTAGAAAACTCTGGAATCTTGTTATGAGTAGTTCACGTTTGTGACGTTGGTATTTGTAAGGGAAGCGTGCATTGTACACGTAGGTAATAAGGAGGCCTATACGCATGTGCAATGAGACTGGGAGGCCAGTGAGGAACAAAAAGGACTTGGAGTGTGCTCTTATACTTCTGGTGTAAAGTTGTGTTTTTGGAGTACTCGAGAGGGACCGGCGCAGAAAGAAGAAGCGTAGCCTATGGACGTCATGACAAAATTAGAAATAATTGATTATGAATAAATTAAAAATAGCTTTAAAGGTATTTGTCATGATCAACTATACCACTCACGTTCTAATATGCCAAGAATTTCTTATGATTTCAGTGAAGGCGTTGGATATATAGGTTTGTAATTTTCCCGCCTAGTACTTCCACTACAGCAATGCTTGCAATTTACATTGTGGTTATTCTGGTGTAAATTACATCTCGGACATAACGAAACAATACTTGTTACTTTCTCTGCTACGTATAGTAACTCGGGGAAGTATTGTATTCCATCACAAACTTCGATGTCTATACTTCATCTGAAATAAAGATGTATTGAAAAATTTTTCGACACACAAACAGATAGATTATGTGAGGGTATCTGCGTGCGTTCACACCCTTAAGCGCCAGTCTGACTGTGAATAACATAACTCAAAAATAGAAGGGCGCATAAATATCAAAACTGGAATTTTCAGTAAATTTCAAGGATGCGACACAAAGATTCTGCAAATATCTCAGTGTCCTTTACATAGAAGGATCTCAAAAATGCATCTAAGGAATTTCATTAGAATACCATATGTTTAGTATATTTTCACGACAAATTTAATTCATATTTTTAACTTCCTTTGAAGCGCTTCTGAGGTACTCTTCATTCTGCATTATATTTCCATAACTGGTAAAACGTGAAGGTATAAATAGTCTAGCTACACGAACAATCCAGAACTTGTAAAGAACAAAATGTTATGATAAATAAGTATTTTGTGGATTATTATAAAGATATTTCTTGTTATTGGTTTTATTTTTCAAAAACTCTTATTTTTTTCAAATATATATATATATATATATATATATATAATATTTTTTGTTTTTCTTGAAATTGCAAAGAAAACGTAACTTAAAATTCATCACATCGTGACCAGCTATGCTCTTAAGATTTGACTATCCTTTAATGCTTACTGTAATTCCATGTACACCCTGCACCCACAAGAATATTATTAATAAGATATGTGCTGCCAATGTTTTATCTCAATTAACATGAAATAGACAAGGCAATGAGTGTTTATCAGAATAATTTGTACAAGTTAGGGAAAGATAGAATTTTTTATTCCAGCGAGGGCGATTTTACATTTTATTGCTGTCCTGATTATGTTAACGGGTTTATGGTGATTCTTTTCGGTTGTCCTAGTTTCCAGTTGAAATTTATTCCCATATCAGTTTCATATTTGCACTTTTATTCACAGCAAAATTATAAAATATAGAAAGTTATATGTGTTTATGTCGAAAACCACACAATTGGTTTTGATGATACTTTCATCTCTGAAAGCTCCTCTTCTTTCCGGCAGACATGTTATGAGACAAGACGGTGAGTTTTACTGCCGAATGAATAAAACACTAAAACGAGATTTACAAGGCTTTTATTATACTCCAAACATTTTGAAGTTGCGATAAATGGAATGGCTTTAACTTTCCTAGTTATTACTCCCCAGAGAATAAGCTTAAAAACAATAGCCGATTATATTTTTTTCCAAACACTATAAATAAATAAAGGCCACGATTTAACCTTGGACGGATAAGCAAACTGGGCGAATCAAACTATTTGGTTTCTACTTAGATGTGAGATGCATTACATGTTAATTTTCCTTAATTGACATTTAAACGGATACAACCTATAATGTAGGTAAACTTTTTTACAATCCCGCTTTAGTATGAGCAGTTGAACCTCTTTAACCCGCTCCGTGGCTGAGTGGTTAGACCACTTGCTCTCTCCAAGGCAATCCCGGGAGACAGCAAAATGTGATTTGTGGTGGACAAAACGGCTCCAGGGCGGGGTTTTTCAGGGCCTCCGGTTTCCCCCCACCATCATGCCAACAAATGCTCCATCCTTCCTATCATTTCATCTCGCTCTCATTCTGTCATCCACTTGCCTCAATCTCCTACCAGGCATCGGACTGATACTGGTCTCTCTCTCTCTCTCTCTCTCTCTCTCTCTCTCTCTCTCTCTCTCTCTCTCTCTCTCTCCTCTCTCTCTCTCTGTCTCTCTCTCCCTTCTCTGTCTCACTGATCCAGGTATACCGTTCCTCAAGCCGAATAGGTATTAAGAGGAATACGTAGTGGTATAATAGGGCAGTTAAGAAAGATTAATTCCTTTTACAGTATTGAATGTAGCAGGCCTGTTTTGGCTAACACATTTTCTCGGATATACAACTTAACGGTTTGAAGCAATGGAAGGTGAAAATACTCATTGCAATGTAAGTAAATGAACTAATAGAAATATGGTAGTATAGTATAACTCTATTGCAGAGTATTGAAATAACTATACAGTATTTATGAAGGCTATTTCATAAAATAATTATTTTTTTCTCAAGTACCTTCTCGGATATATTTTGAACAAACTTATTATATCCACTTATAACTAAATGCTGGTGTTAGCTCACCACTTTGCTGATAAAACGTTAGCCAACCCAAAGAAAGAAATTGTATACTATTGTAAGAGATGCAATTCAATATTTCCCATTAGAATTAAAATTATAATTTGTAGTCATATCTGCATTTAATGCCTCAAAACTCCCCGCTGTTATTCTGTCACTAGTGGTACTTACTACAACATGTTTGTTTTTCGGTATTATCTTAAAGACAAGTAAACTACACTAACACCAATAGTAAAATAATACTGAATCGCATTTCATAAAATACTTTAGCAAGCAGTCAATGCCTGTCATAACGATAGAATATTTTTGGAATATGATTTAAACGCCAAAGTAACCGCGCAGAAAACCCAGAATTTACATTGGAATTTATAATCTGGTAAAAATAACATTGCTAAATGTGAATTTAAGCATCCTGTATTTTTTTTCGTTTATACTTTTCCTTCCTTTTTTCTTTCCGCCGTTTGTATTGTATGGAAATGTTAATTCACCGGAATCAATTTAATTTAACAGTATTTAATAGTTAAAACGTGTTTGATTAAAGGAAGACAATTTTTACTTTATTTAAGCACATTTCAATGAATCTCTAGCTTTTTTCGGGGTGTCAGCATATTGATTAGCTCTTAATATGTATAAATAATTTATACACTACATCCTATGAATGCTGTTTACAAATTAAAAACCAATAATAGCACGTTTCAGCACATTCCCTAGGAGACCACCTAGTGGCCTTACGCTGATTTCTCTTCGGTTGTCTGTCACAATCGTTCGGTCCACTTTGCCAGAAACGAATCCGACGAATTATAAGTAATCAAACGCTTGCTGAACCGGCTAAACAGAATACGCCTACGCTAACAGGCTTCGTTGGAACGCATTTCGGATTTTCTCCTGTGAATGCTAAAAGCAGTTATGGCTGTAGTGGGAACAAATTTACAAAGAGAGATAATTCTGTTAGCGTTATTTCAACAATAACTCAGTCTATATTCATAATTAAAAGCTGACGGAAAGAAACGCTTGCTTTGCAAGCTATTTTCTGGGTGTAAAACTTGCTAACATATTGCAACGCCAATTATCCGGATTAATTCATACCGAATCCTATACGAATAATCAAAAAGCCACATATTTGAATATATCTTGAGAAATTCACATTTATTAAACAAATTAAAAACACCACTAAGCTCTTTAACACTATAATCCTACTTTAATAATCAGTAAAATGCTTTGTCGTTTTGTGCCTAATATACTTATGTGAAGTGTTACTCGATTTTAACACGATAAGCAAACCTACAGTGGTTTACAGATATCTACTGCGATAACTATCGAACAATACCAGTAAGTTCAGTCATACAATTCTGGTTTTTAAACTGATCTGGATGATTGGAGTATGGTTGCTTCTACGGTAGCTGGATTAAGAATTATTTCAGCAAATTTTGGTTCTCATTCATTGAATTCTGAAAACAGAGAATTGTGGTATTTCTTAATATGAAAATTGCGGTGTATACTATATAGGGAGAAACCACCTGGTTGGGAGGGATATCCACAGTAAAATTGCATCTGTAGTTTCTACCCAAAATGTTTATTAGTTGTTTAAGTAATTTTCTTGTCGTTAACACGTACCTACGTACTACATTTACACAACTTTCAGAGTTTAAAAAGAAGATATCTGTATTGGCCGTTTAGTTTAAATGATTTTATTCATTATCTTGTGTGTTTATGGGCTTAAAAATTAGCATTGTAAGTGACAATGGGGAGGCTATATATAAAACAGTAGGGGTAGGTCAATAAAATCAGATATATCGTCATTCGATATTCCAGTTCAGAGTAAGCCAAAAGGATAGCAATGAACCAGCTTCAAGTATGGCGTTTAATGTGTCGTTATAAGTAATAGTATAGCCCAAAGTTTAATGAGTTTCATTTTAATAAATCGTAGGTATTAAAATAACATTGCTTTGTGTAATAAACTGTATTCAAGAATTTGCTTTTAGAAAACCACAGAGTATACAAACAAATTAAATGAATTATTTTTCCAATAATTGCTTTCAGCCATTCAAATTTAACTCTGCGGGGCCTGGCAGCCTACTATTCAGTGACTAATAGCAAACAGTAGGCAGAGCCGGATAAGTCATTGGTATTAGACGGGATTCTGACAAACATAGAAGAGATTCTTGTATCATAATGTCTCCAGTATCTGAGTGTATTATTATATAAACCCGTGAAAAGTAACAATACTTTTTGCAATTAGATTTTTATCCGTAGGAACATTATAAAATGAATAAATAATTATAGTAATAATGATAAATATCGCTTTTCCATCTACAGTGATTAGGCTGGTAAATTCTACGATTCAGCAGTACCTTTAAGTGAATTAATTACATTTCGCTTCCATGTTTACATCAGATAAAAGAAAATTATTTTGGCCTGATTATTGTGGTTGTTATGAACTTTAGCCATTCACGTCGATAGTTCGGGTTGCTAAATATATTTAAAAAGAGTAGCGTTGGTCTCGTTCTCCACATTAATCATAGCAGGATTCATTAAGTGCCTATCTTTCTTACTCCTCTCCATTTTACACAAAATACGTTGCCCATTGGTACACTTTTGTCTCCTGAGTTTTGTTTCAAGACAGTTTCAGAAGGATGTGGTAAGGATTGGATTGCCAGAGATATGTGTGGAAGCCTTGCTGAAGCAGTAGTGTTTACTATATTCGGCGCTGCGGTCTGAAAAAAGGAGTATACGAACTGCTGTAATGTCGAAACATATAGTCATGACATTTGAAAATGAGCAAAAACATAATTTGTTAGTGAGTTTATAATCAGAGAATCACCAATAAGAACATAGCTTGTGAAGAAACTCTCTCCTTCATAGCTTAATATGAACTGAGTTAGTAGTATCGGTTTGTAAAAGTCGTTATCGTTTTCGGTATCGAGTATCGAGAAATAATGTTATGGTTTCTAACGGTATGCAATTTTAATGCCGTAGTACTAAATATACGAAGGTAAACTGTAGAACATATTCCAAATAACATATCAGCAATAGTAAAGTGTGGTTAGGGAAATTTCCAGGGTCAGGTTTAATTGACATCAAAATGTAGGGCGGTCTTCGTACCGCAATATTAGTTATGCCGTACCAGATATAAATGGGCGGTAGGTTCCCTCTCTCAGTTCAAACCCTCCCCGCTGAAAGAAGAAACGGAGAAACAATTAATCCTTCTTTCCTTAGGGATGTGGGTTTAATGGCTCTGTTCTGTACTTTCAAGATAGGTGGCACCGCGGTAACATGTACAATTCGTGTTCGGGAAGTGTAGGGTTCTATCCCCAAAAACTAACAAACGCTAACTCAAGGGCTTTTCGTGGTTTCGGTAGGCGAATTCTCCGATGGTTACTCCTCTACCACGATCTTTCAGTTCCTGGTATCCTGCAGCTACCATTTCCGTCGTCTCTGTTTCAAAGTTGCGGCTTGCAGCTGGGAAGAGGATGTGCGCTTTGTAGAGGTTTTCCCCTGTTGTCTGTAGCCGCCTACTAGAGAGCCCGGGGTCAGCATATGTAGGTGGTCCTGAAGGGCTAGAACGGGTCGGACGGTTTTAAACTGGAGACTATACGGACCCTGTCCATGATTGTGTCCGACAGCATCTGGATCTGGTCGTCCTTCGGATGTCTCCCCTAATTCCTACCAAGGGTTGCCGTAGAAGCAAAAAGGGATGTTTTGTCCTACTTGAGAATATATATCGCAATTGCTGTAGTTCCTTCCACGCGTCCGTAACTTTACCTTTAAACATATGTTCTGATGTTAAACTCCTGATATTTGCTCTAGATATTTTCCATAATAAACAGTTTTAGGGAATATATGTACAAGTGTAAAGCTCTCCGGTGATCCTTCGAGTCGTTACTTATAATAATACTTATAACTTTTGGTGCCATATTACACAATAGGTTCTTAAAAATATAACTTTTAAAGCCACAAATGGGTATCTAGTTGATGCTGTACTCCTTAAGTAAGCTATAAATATTATTTTCTCAATTATATTTCTCAGCACTTTTCAGTATTCAGAATGGTATCTTGGACCATAATTTATAAAGTATTAGTTGCAAATTCTCCGGAAAGATTCACATATTAAAGATTTTAAGATTGCTGTGTACTCGGTTAAAAATATTAAATACCTAGTTCAGTTGCAGTTAACCATGTCGATAAATCGAATTTGAGAAAACATGAAAAATTCACTATCAGCTGAACAAAAAATGTATTTATCAAAATTGTTAATAATAAACTACTGCCTACAATAACTTTATAGGTGTATACGAAGCTTTGGTAAATTAAAAAATGGGGGCGATGCGATAAGTCGGAGAGCTTGAAGAAGTATTTAATTTTTCTGTATGAAAAGTGTTATTCATTGTGAAAGAAAAACCAGTATCTCATCAACAGTTTGACATGTCTCTTAAAAATGTTGTTATGTTATCCTTTATATTTTGAGAGTATGGTGAGAAGCCCATGAAATAAGAACTGAACTGTGAACGTTATTTTCAAAAAGCAAAGTTCTTGTATGAATATTTCAGTAAAATGCTTTCTTAACTATCACTAAATGTGTGTTTATATAAATACAAGACTATTTGTAGTATGCACTCCAAATAATGGAAAAAATTTGATATAATGAGAAATATGAGATATAAATTTGTGTGAGTTTAGTTTTCTTCAAAATACAGCTTTCCGCTAGTTTACTCATAGTTCATAAACACAATATTATGGTATAATTGTCGAAGTTTCTTCCGCGCATTACTGAAGATAGCCTCAAATATACACTCCTAGAACGATGGTCATGAGAGGTGTGCTTTTCAAAAGTATAACTCTTACTACTGTCGAAGGTAAACAGAAACTAAAGTAAAATATGCGGTAGAAAATGACCAAGTTTATGTTCCATGTTAGTATGTACAATACGCGAAGACGGGTTTATAGTATCTACTCTTTCCATTCATGGAATAAATATTAATCTTTCTGAGTGTAAATAACTATTCTGTCAAACCAATGAAAAGATATGTTGTTACCACTTTTATATATAATAACACTTCAACAGCTTCAGTATATTCTGGGTAAAAAAATCACACACACAGTTAGGTGGCGTTTTTCTACAAAAAGACGGAATTTTACCGCGTTAGTATTTAATATTGTCATATTGTCAGAAGAAACTGCATAAAGGAGGTAAAGATAGAGATTATACACCCGGACAATTCCCCCTAACACGCTAGCACGCCTCAGGCCAAGGGACGAAATGAAGGCAAACAGGCCACAAAGACGCTGAAATGTCCCTAACAGTTCCACTCTCCAAGAGCTATCCCGGTAATGGAACCGCCTAGAATGGGCTATAAACGAGCCCCCCTCCAACCAAAGGCCGTGCCGTGGCTCAGTGGTTAGACCGCTTGGCTCTCACCAAGGCGGCCCGGGTTCGATCCCAGGCGACCGCAAAGTAGACAACACGGCGCTGGGGCGGGTTTTCTCGCGTTTTCTCCGGGGTTTCCGGTTTCCCCCGCCATCTCATTCCACCGGTACTCCATCTTCATCTCATGTATCATCAGTGTCATCGCCTGGGGTGCCGCATGTAGTAAAAGCGCGCGTTAAACACTACACACATTTCATTTCCTCCAACCAACCTTATATAATTCAAGCGAAGTACTCCTTCCATTTGGGCAGACATCTGCGCCATGTATCCTGCACCGCATTGTGCAATAATCTAGGAGCACTTCTGAAGGATGAGAAAAAGAACGAATGGAAAAGAAATGATGAAATAGAAATCGTTAAATATAAACCACCCTAACATTTGGCTACCAAACAGAGAGAAAAATGGAATTAACACGACACAGCCCCAGTGTTATACTAGAACTGTCTCTCTCGATTGTAAATAAGTGTATTATGTTCGATTCTAATTACACTTGCGCCATGTATATCATTCCAAAGTACATTTTTAAGGGGTTTGTTTTATAAGACACTCGTATTTATACCACCAATGCGTAAAGGCGGCATTTAGCGGAGAATCTTGGATTTGAAATATTATGTCAACTCAAATGAAAAAGACAAACAATTACTTTTGTAAAATCCAAATTAATAACGTTATCTAATTAATCTACTAAGATCTTTTATATACAATCCATGTTATCTTTGGGATTTAGTATACTTTTATATGACAAGGAATCATAGTCTGCGGATAACTTTATTGAAATTAAGTTTATACTTTTGAAAAATGAATATAGGCGAAATATAAATTCCACAGTGAGCAACATTATTAGGAGTTACTGATATAGAAGGCCCGCCAGGAATATGCACCTCATTCACAGAATGGAGTAAAATAAACCGCGTGAGCACTGTAAATGAATATGCATTATGTTCCTGTTTACGACCTTGAGTGACCTTCGGGAGAACCTTATCTCGCCAACAGAGGACTTTTTTTAAATTTACGTCCTCCAACGTTAAGTCATATCAGACGATGAATGGAATGGGAGAAATGATGCTCAAATGGACCCAGGGCCCGTAGAGATTAGTTACCCGACATTCGTCTTTCAGGATAAGGGAAACCCCAGAAAAAACCTTATCCAGGCAACTCACCCTGAACGAGATTGGAACTCGGGACCTCTTGAACCCGAGTTCGAATCTCGGTCAGGTGCATTTTTGTTACATTTATTTTTACTTATTTATTGTTTGCTTTTTTTTAGGCTAAAACGCTTAGGGAGTTCAATCTGTTGCCTCCGACGGTAAAATATGAGCATTGGCAAGTACAATGTTTAACTTGGACATCATGCAACTCAAAAAAGGTCCTACTTCTTCAATTTCAAGGGTTAGCGCTGTACTAACTCCATGTTTAAGCCATCGTAATTTATACATTTTGGGAACTTCAATGGAAACTTTTTTAAGGGGCACCTTTAAAGATTTGTAAATTGCACTTTCATTTCTTCAACTAATTTTTCTTATTAAAAGCTGAATTATCTGGAAAATGAGCTCATTTTATGACTTGTAGTACACCGTTATGCTAAAAGTTTGTCTTGGTAGATTTAAGTAATCCTTTCCGTTAAATGAACACACTACGGAGAGCTTTAGACGCATTAGTAACTATTTTATGGAACAAGCATACAATCACATTTCGTGTTTTTTAATGGGAAACTGGCGTAAATGACTAGTATTCCAGAATATATACTGGACTTACAACATTTATTATAGGTTTGCACCTTCTGAATCGTAGGTGAAATTGACTAAATCAACACTTTAAAAAATAAACTGACACCAGTAAACGTCATGTCCATATTTTGTAGATTTTTCCAATGACGTCACTGTGCCAAACAATTAAATACTTGACAATAGGTATCAGTTCATTAGATCTTTCATCGAGACACCGCTTGTTCATGCTGTTATCCTCTGTGTAGAACGTATGTTTCATGCCAATTGATCCAATAAATGTTTATTAACACATAACACATTCCATACAAGTAGATGTATGCTCCCTTTCTGCTCTACCAACTACAAGTGCTTATCGATTATAATGGAGATAAATTTTGGCATATATACAAGCTTTGTATCCGAATTGCATTATGTTTAATTAAACATACTGGGTGTTTAGGAAATCTCATCGCTAGAGCTGCACATCTGGTTTATATACGTAATACTCCTATGCAGATATGTTTGGAAATATTAGGCGTGCTGAATCATAGACAGACCGTAATGCTTGTTGCGTTTATCCCTAATCAAAAAGTAAATATGAAAGTCGGATGAATGCAGTCTCATGACTTTCTTTACTCCCTCTTGTACAAGCTATTGCTAGAAACGTTTTATTCCTATTTACTTCATGTCAATCAAGTTGAACCTTATAGAAATCATTTATTTCGTATTTCCTGGTACATAAAATGAAAACACGAGAATTCAGTAGCTTATGTACTATTTTTATTAATAAAATCTTTTAGGGGTGATGAACTTTGGTTTCGATTATTTTTTAAGGTCACCTATTTGAGAAACGCATAAGTATTTTAAAAGACAAGCCAATATCAAATATAATCTTAATCATTGTTATCTCCAAAAAATATTTGATATAAATGATGTGTCTTAAATGATCTATGTACATTTCTGTTCAGTAAAACTTTGTCTCTTGTGGTTTAGCATTTAAGCAAGTTATCTAGAATGACGAGGCATGCCATAGAATTAAATATATATTTCATTTTTCCATGAAAACAGCTTTAAACAAATGGTACTTCAATCAGCCATTTTTAATGAATCCAAATCATTCAACGGTTTTAAATGTAAAGGGTAATTTGTGACGTTAGGATTTTCTTAAAAAGACTTTTCTTGCACCCTTGGAATTTGCTGAACCTAAACACCAAGATTGGTATTCAGCCCACTAATCACATATCACAGACATACGAAGATTTGGATCTTTTTGTAAAGTTACCTTTCGGTTTTAGATTTAGAGAAATTCAAAACCTTTGTTTCCTGTGAGATCTAATATATAGGTAATGTTTTTTGGGTGGACTGCAAGACTTCCCTGTACTAAATATTTCTCGTGACGTGTCTGTCCTTAGAGGGTGCAGAACTTCCTTTCTTAGTTTTCACATATGTACACACAAGGCCCTTTTCCAAAATCACTTGCTTTTGTTGTTTGTCAGAACATCGAATTGTCAATATTAAATGGATTGCAATACATCCTCTACTGAATTAAACAACCACTAGAGAAATGAGTAGTGTTAATACAAAGTTCACCATATTTCTTGAATAATTTTAAATAGCTACACTTTAACTATTACGTGACTTTTTTCAATTCACCAATTTATTTATTCATATACTTGGGCCAAATTTGATGGCCATTATGTGGTAACGAGCATCTTTCCCTTCTTTTATTACAACAAAGTTGAACACAGCTGATAAAAGCTACTACAAATAAATATGTAATACAGCTCTAAAGTTCAAAGAAAACAAGAAATTCGTGTGAATAATAATAGTATTAGTAGTGGTAAGGCTTCAGGCCGCAAAATTCAGGTCATTATCACTGTTGCGAAGAACGAGTTTCAAAAAACATGAAGGAAGAACTATCATTGATCTCGACAGACTAACGATAGGTAACCCAAGGCGAGGCCTAGCGGTGGATATTGATGCGAACGGCGCAAGTCGTAATAATCTCACCAACATATACGATTCATAATATAGGTAGAACCCAGCGATATTTCTGCTCAGTATCTGCCTACCTGTGTAGTGTTGGATAACTTCCACCCTTAGACATATTATATACAACAGAAATAATAAGTGAATTTGTGGAGTAAATGTCTTTATTCCTTTTAGAAGTGGAAGTCCGTATTTCCAGATTTGTTTTCCTGATTTTCACACTGACTGCAGTCTACTTGTAGAGTGTGTGCACATGCAC
Source organism: Mantis religiosa (assembly GCA_030765055.1). NCBI lineage: Eukaryota > Metazoa > Arthropoda > Insecta > Mantodea > Mantidae > Mantis > Mantis religiosa. The sequence goes on from CM060950.1 coordinate 100,021,034, forward strand.
ATGTACTTGTTTTCTAAATGTGACGGTAACCCCCATGTTCCTTGGCAAAAGAACACCAAAGGATGACGCCATTACCGCGTCTCCAAAGTAGCCGTTACTCTTTAATTTGTGCGGAAATATTCTGTATTTATATACATAATCAGTAGGGGTGGTGATTTTTCGCAAATGCAATATGGCACGATGAAGTGCGAAAATTTTCGCAAATTGCTATATAAATGCGAAATCGAAGATTTTCCCAATTAATTATTTTTCCCAATGCTTTTTCTTCTGGAAACTTTAAGGGAAGAGTCTGTAGAACTTTGCATGTTTAGAAAGTTATAAAGTAAGTGGCCAATCTTCTGGAATGGGAAGAAAACCCTTCCCGCTAAATTATCCTATTGTTGCACCATTGCCCATATGAGGTATGTTTGGTGCGAAGCGAGTTCAGTTGTTTTACGAAAGAAACACCTCTTACCGCGCCTAATGACTGTCATAACTCTATCTTCACAACTCAACGGAAAATTTCAATCCTTGTCTCTGAAAACCAATAGCAATCCTAATTTTAAGGAAGTGATAAACATATGTTAATTCCATTTGGAGTTCTTAGTTGTCAAAGTTCCGATTTTCATTGTTCTGTTCGGTTTTACGTGATTTTACTTTTTCAAAGTAAGTACCTTTCTTTACGGCCATGTGCCACGAAATCAATGAGATCATTACCGTATTTTAACTTCACTAAGCCAAAAAAAGTTATATAGCTAAACAATTTGGGGTGTAAAATTACACAAGAACATGTTAAGGGCAGTAATCTTAATTTTGTAGCATGAAACAGCCTAAAGGACTCGAAATTGAGTAGTTTTAGCTAATTTAAATAAATTTTGCTTTCAGGTATGTAGCATGCTCCGAAGATCTGCCCAAGCCAAATAACATTGCGGTATGAGTATGTACCTCGCTGTGGAGAAGCAATGAAGGCTGAAATAAAGAAGTGCCTGCAAGGAAAACCCATTGTTGCAGTTGCAGACGAGACTTCAGATAGGCAGGGAGGACGTGTTATCACGGTTTTATTTAGAACAATGTATGTCCAGGCAAACCAGGACGTATTTCTAGGTAGTTGCAGATTGATAAAGCAAATGGTACCACTTGTAGCAGAGCAATCATTGACACTTTGAAAGAATGACACCTCATATGAAAATTTACTAGGGATGGTATCAGATTCAGCTCGTTACATGGGGACACAAAACTGTGTCAAAACTGAAAATGGCTCTCTTGCATTCAAGAAAACTGAAAAGTCCATATATGAAATTCCTTGCAGAAAGCTACCCAAATCTTCCAGCTGTAGTATTTCCTTTCCTCGTGCTCACACGTTGCAATTCATGGTTTAAATATTTACAATATGTGAACAAGTATTTAGATGCATTATTTTTTCAATCTTTGGCTGAAACTTTATTAAACAGCAGCTCTTCATACCTACTAAACATTTTCACTGATGAATGCAGTTATTTTGAAGTACAGTGTCAGGCCAAATTTGTGGCCAAGGTGTCAGTCTCAATTATTAAATTAATTACCCAATAGAAGGGATCTTCCTATCCCTTTGCACATAAGTTTTGGGATGAGATATTAATTTTATACTCGTTGCTGAAAAGGTGTGCTGGGGCATGGTTGGCTACTGATATAATGCAATTCGTGGACACCTTTCCAGATGGAAATATAAACAGAAAAATGAAAAACATGATAATGGCGTGTATGTTAAGTTGAACAGCCACATGGCGGAAAATGTGACAAATGTATTCTTCCAAGAGATTGGAAGCTTTCTAATCCTGTCACCGCTGGTAGGGTAACTTAAATGAAGTACAAGATTTTAAGTGAAAGTAAAAGTAAGATCCCAGTTTTTCGTGATGTTAAAATGTATAATTTTGTTGAGGTATATGAACATTTTCATTCATAGCTGATACAAGCCATGCTAAATAATAAAGACGTGGAATGCCTGCAAATGCTGATGGCTGTTAAGCTCAAATACCCAGAGTTTGCCAGAGCAGCTCTGCAATGTATTTGGGGTCCTATCAACAGCGTAGATGCTGAAAGATATTTTAGTAAATATAATTTGATTGTGAGTGACAGGAGGACTCAGATGACAGAAGAGAATATTGAAGTATGCTTATTGCTTTCATTCAACAGCGTTACTGAATCATAAACTTATGAGTTATAGCGTAGGCTAATTTTGTACATTTTCTTTTTATTGTATTAGTTTTACATCAGTATGGATGTATCTTCTCTGTGTTATGCAGTATGATTTAGTTTGTATGAAATGGTTCTATATTTCTGTGTATTGCTTTAACCTATAGGTATTAATGTAAAATAGACACTTTTTCCCTTTTAACACACTATCATTAATAACCCTCCATACATGTGCTTTAAATCTCATATAAATAATATTAATATTCGTAATTTTAAAAAGTTAACTCAAATTAAGCTTTTTAAATGCTATAAAATGCTAAATTTCAAATGTATAAATGCTATAAAATACTAAATGTAGAAATCAAAATAATAAAAATCACTATCCCTAATAATCAGTAATGAACTTATTCTAAACTTCATATCCTATACATTATTGTTATACTTATTACTATTGTTAATACCACTAATGTTATCGTTAGTATCAAACATTCTCATAACTGCAGCTTTTTTATGTTCTATATTTTCTAAAAGAGGGGTTTAAATTATAAGTAATGGCTAGAATCACAATACTTTTCATTTAAAAACTGAATGTTAAAAATATATTGCTTTTCTATAGGAACGCCTAAACGCACGGTATTAAATTTCTGGCACAAATAATAGTCACATAGTACGCTTTGAGAGGTTTTAATTTTGTTTTGAGGGTGCGCTAACAAATGTTTCAGGTACACAAAACTTAATCCAATTGAAGCAGGGAGATCAAAATGAATTCCATTCCATTTATTTTCTTTTCAATCTTTAATTGATTTAACGTTACACTTTTAGTTTTATGCTACTTTCACTATGAACTAACATCATTATATTTGGTCAATTTGGTTCTTCATATTATGCTACTTTAATTTATTTATACAGCAATCAATTGTAAAAAAAAAAGCAACATATTAAATTGTTCTCCCGAAATTTATATTTTTTGTTTTGTTTTTTAAAATAAGAATGTGCATCTATATATACACATATAATTTTTTTCCATTTTCCTTATTTTTAACGCTTTTTACTGTTTCCGTTTGTTTACTGTTTATTTTCTGTATTTTTATAAATATGCACTATACACACAAACACCCATGACCAAGGCGGTACTCGAACCCGCGAACGTAAATGCGGCGGACGCTAGTGATGTGCGCACTAGCGACTACGGTTACAAGGATTGGCGAATATTCGTCAATAAAAAAAAGTTGAATACATGCAGGGTACATGCCATCGTTACTTGGATTGATGATATGAATAATTGTAAGGAATATGAAGGTTTTTTTAAGGGAGATTTTGTTATAGGTTTACTATACAGGTATGGCAAGGTCTCTAAAGAATTTCAAATAATTTAGTTTTATAGTTGACTAATCAACTGACTTACTGTTCTTACAGTCCCCATACAGAGGACATTCTCTAGAATTTACAATTCATCGCGACTAGCCACACACTGAATCAGAGAGAATATACAAAATTGGATGATCACTTCAAAGCCTGGTATAAGAGTTAAAAAGGAAATATGAAATGATGGTGAAGTGGATGATTATGTAGTAGCTGATATATGAAGGGTTGGGGATAACAAAAAACCCTGAGTATCCGTCGATATGGCGCTTTGTCTGCCACAAATCTCACATACTGTTTCCTGCAATCGTACCCTTACTGAGTGGCCAGCTCTCTAACCACCTGGTCACGCCAGTGTTATTAGTAGTCAAATTAAATAAAGTAGTAGTAAAACTAATAAAATAAAATAAAATGGCTACCTATTACAATATTCGGCTTGACACTGATTTGTTTACAGCTTAAAGCAAAATAGTTTCACCAGTTACTGCAAACTGAAGAACATTAGCTGCTCTTTCTTGAGTGATTTAAAAAACACATATAAGAAATAGAGTATTTAATGACCAATTTGCGACGTTTATATTGTGAGCTGCAACAATTCCCCTTGATCACGTGACAATTTTGGTTGTTGAATCTGAAGGTTTACCTCCATCTACATGGCCATCCTTGTTTCTCCCGTACCAAAACCAACTTTTGAGTTGTTTACGTAGAATGTCCAATATGGTTTGTGTTTGGATTCACTCATGGTTATATCGGTTACTGTCTCTGATGTGGGTGCTCTCAGACATATAGATATTAGCGACCTTATCAGTTGTAAAAGCACCAGATAAATGGATAACGTGAGACATCTTGTTTTGCAGTCCACAAAGTGCCTTGAGAAAAATTGCCATCACCATCTTTAAATACTGCCAAGACAGCTAAAAGTATCCCACAGTGATTTCTTAGCTTGTTGCTTAAATATAAATGTATTTGCCTGTTTGCCAATTGATTTTATTGCCACTTGATCTTCCCTGCTGTGAAGGTTGCATATATTATTCTTATTTTACAATGATTAATGCAGTATTACACATTACATATGGTATTGTCGGTACTTTCACAACTCTTGTTAAAACCTATAAGTTTAGAGTCACTTTAATCCCTGCCATATGTTCTGATTTCTCCCCTCCCCTTTTGCCTATATAGAAACGTCCTATTTTAAATACTCACTGTTTTGTACCAAACAGGTGATCACCTTGCTGAAACAAATTTAGCATGAAGTTTGTTTATAAAATGTTGAAATATAGTTACTCATTTTAGGCAAATTGATGGAAATAATCAGTTCCTTCACACTAGCCGTGTGTAGGCTAAGGCTGGAATGAGTAGAGCCAGACTGAAAATTTCAATGCCATAGCCTGGATTTGAAACGCTAATCTCCCGCTCTCCTGCGGTTGCTCTAAACCACTGAGCTACTATGGCCAAGGTGCCGATATGACATTAAATTTTCCAACTGACCCGTATGTTTCCCGGTATGTTTCCACTAGGGGTTCTCATATGCTATGAGACACGCACCTTTTGTGGTGACTTTGGCGACTTACTATGCTATAAGTACTTAAGTCCCAGGCTTCCTAGTTAAACCACTATGTTTTTATTTTAGGTAAATTGATGGAAATAATCAGTTCCTTCACACTAGCCGTGTGTAGGCTAAGGTTTGAATGAGTAGAGCCAGACTGAAAATTCAATGCCATAGCCGGAATTTGAAACACGGATCTCCCGCTCTCCGTGCGGTTGCTCTAAACCATTGAGCTGTTTTGGCCAACGTGCCGCTATGACATTAAATTCTCCAACTGACTAGTCTGTTTCCCGGTAGACCACTAGGGATTCTCATATGCAATGAGGCACGCACCTTTTGTGGCGACTTACTATGCTGTAAGTACTTAAGTCGCAGGCTTCGTATTTCAACCACTATGTTTTTATTTAAGGTAAATTAATGGAAATAATCAGTTCTTTCACACTAGCTGTGTGTAGGCCAAGGTTTGAATTCCATCAATTTACCTAAAATAAAAAAACATAGTGGTTTAACTGTGAAGTCTGGAACATTGAATTTTTCAGTCTGGCTCTACTCATAGTTACTCATTTTTATTTATTTTCACCTCCTGAAAGTTTAAACTACCTTTTCATTTCTCTTCGCTGAATTATAAAACTAGCAGCTAAACTTTATTCCATTTGTAAGCCTGAAGTGTAGTGCACAGTAGGAAAATATTTAGGAGTAATTTAAAATATTTGTTTCACTTATTGTTTGAATAAAACGTCAACAATGGTTTTCTCGTTTTATATTCTTTCATTAATCATCAACATTGGCTCAAATTATGACAAATGAAACCGCGTAAAACTTTTTTTTTGTCGTCACAAATATATTTCAGTCAGAACTCTAAGGATATGTGCAAAGTACACCCGTACATATCACTTGAACTCATTTATTAATGCTGTTTAGGTGTGGAACAGTGTAGTATGAGATGCATATGTGACAAGTATTCCATCCTAACTGCTTCAAAACTGTAAAGAATCCTTTTATAAGTCTTTATCTACCCCAAAGAATGAGAAAAAAGTGACCCTTTTATCCGCACGTCATGCAATCTATAACTGACAGTTGGACATAATTAAAATATCCATGCTACATGTTGATGTTAATCACGATTCATGTACAGAATGTCAAACGAGAAGTACTTTAGATCATTCTTTGAGCGCTATAAATGAAATTTTCCAGAACCTCTTTACTCATTATACTTCTCTGAGATTAAAGGTTCTATATTTGGATCCAAATTAATAACAAAAGGAAAAAGCACAAAGCCAATTCAGGAAAATTAAACATTTCAGCAGATCCTTTGTAGAGGATCTCTGATTTTAACGGGAAAACTAATTTAATGGCACACAAAATTCTATATTTACTTTCTTAAAGCATCAGTGAGGTTTCATTTCATCCAAATAAAATTTGCACGATGAAACGCCATTCAGCCGACACTGCACATCAAGTGTTCGGGTGATCCAGGTATCGATTTCCGTTGAGGAAGCGACGGCCAATCTGGAGGCATTTTTTGAAGTGGAAGCACCGCTGCGGAGCCTTAGTGTAATGAATTGCGGATGTCATGATCCCATATCTTAGTATTTTCGCTGTAATCCTTTAATGACGTTCTCGTCATCCATTGCTGGATGCAAAAATACATAAAGTGACCTGTGCTGGGAGTAATCTGGACATTTCAGAATTTTGCCATTATATCACATGTCAGGCTTTCTCAACTCACCAGACTACGCTGGATAGTACAGAGTTGTCTAGATTTGTCACTTGTTTTACAACAATTTTTCGTAAGAAAAATACAACGAAAAGACTGCCAAAGTACTTAATATGAATTATTGCTTCCCCCATGAATATAATTTTTACGTGCATTAGTTAAGCAATATATTCCTTTGACTGATCACCGAAAGAAACCTTGGAATAACTGCATGTTCTGTTACGCAGGAAGTACAGTACCTTGAACGGATGTATGTTGTCCTAAAAGTGTTTTTGTTTCGACAAAAAGTGCAGCATCACCCTAGAAACTTGTTTACTCATAAGAAAAGTGTTCTGGAATAAGGTCCATTAAGACAAAGGTTATTCACGCCTGTTCTTGAAGTTCGATATATCGGTGGGAAAAGACAAGTTCATGTAACAACCATAATATATTTTCCATATCTTAATCATAATGCACAAGACACTGTTTTTGCGAGTATTCCAGAGGAAGAGAAAAATAATTTATTTTTCAATTCGAATACATAATCATACATAATAGCACAATGCATTTTACATGTTAAAATTAATTGGAACCTAATACCACATTCTTACACAAAGTTTGTCTAAATGTGAAAGTTAATTATGTTAAACGCACCACCGCATATTCTAACATGAATTAACTGTTTACGGCACAGGAAAGTCTTACTTTTAAATAACACAATATTTCAATATATCATTTAAAGGCAGAAAACCAGCCCATGAACTATAACAAACATGAGACCAGTGAATCACGATTGACTATACAAATCTTACATTGTTTTTATAATGTAAATATATATTTTGGCTAAAGAAAACCTATTTTAATGATTAGATTTGTTATTGATATTACGCAGTTATTCATTTTAGGGCCAGCAACATTTATATTTCTCTAAATTATCACAGACGTCCGTTAAAACGTCACATTTTAAACTAACCGCTACTGTGAACATTAGTGACAGTACTCTATCCATTCACCGAGCGAGATGGCTCCGCGGTAATGTGTGCTGCTTGCATTTTGGAAGCGGCGGGTTCATTCTCGGTGAATACCCATTCTGACCATGGGTTTTCGTGGTTTCCCCAGGTCGTTAAGCAAATCCTTGTATGCGTTTTTTTTTTTCTCTACCACAACCTTTCTGTCAATTTCCGGTACATTTAGCTTCACTTTATTTGTTTTAGGGTTAAAATGGCATGCGAGGTGTTCAGCCTGTTTCCGCTGGGCAGCTCAAGTACGCTTTATGAAGAGTTCTCCTTGGCGTTTTTCCTAATGCTTACCGACTGCCCTTCGGTTGCTCACAGAGCAGGCTGGGCTTAAAAAGACCCATGGGGATTCGGGGCTTAAGAATGAGTTTGAGTGACGTCGCATGCAGTTTGGAAACATTAGGGACCGCTTTCCAAGGTTGGAGAGCCACTCTCTCGGCTCTAGTCTCTTCCTCATCCCTCACAAGAATTATGTTTGTAATGGAAATGACTGCTTATGGCGCTTTATCCAATTTCGTGGGCCCCACCATGAATGATGCCTGTACCTTTCAGTATTCCCGTGGTCTTGTTGAATATCGCTGCACGACCGTGGATACCGTGTGACACTGGTTCTATAGTGCTTTAAACTTGGTTCGCAGTTGTCTAGGCTTTCACTGCCAATATATTCTGCTTTATTTAGTAGCTCACACATGTAACAACACATACCAGTGGTAATAAAAGGATATACATTTCCCTTAGACTTGATTTTTGAAAATCCTATGACACCGTCCCGAAACATTTTTAGCCAGACACGCCCGTGGAACTAACAGTAGCCAAATTTCAGTGCCCCACATAAAGTTTTATATATGAGAAACTGTGCTGTTGAGTATATTTTGACGGAGTGACCATTTATAGGATTTGCCTTACATAAAGGAAAAATACCATAGTAAAGTTGAAGATTTATAAAAGATGTTTATTTAAAAATTATGGTCCCAATTCTCTTGAATCAAAGGACATCAAATAACTTAAGGGCATTAACCCACATATTTCTTAATAATAAAAACGGAAGTCTCACATTACTGAGTGAGTAAGGAAGTTCTCTACCAAGTAAATGGTAGCAGAGAGCATCTTTGGAACATCTCAGTGAATATATGAAAAAGAAATTTGAAGAAAGGGCATAAATTGTTCAAGTTTTATCAGGGAAATATCTGTATTGCTACTAAATGACAAAAGAAGTTCTACTAAACTTACTTAACATGTCGCTTAATTGGATAGCCCAAAACTAACTTATATTCACTTTCACCTTTCAGAAATACGCAGAACAGACACGAAACATTCTGTAGTACTATATTTTTCATGCCTCTGTTGCACCACCAAGTCGCGCTGCTTGTAGCTTCTCGACGCTTACTAATCCCACTGTTTGCAGACTTGCATTAATTCTCAATGCTTGGCGATTCTCAGGCAAATAAATCTTCAATTTTACACTACTCTAGCAAGCGTGCTCACACCCACTGAACTGAAGTGCTAGGCTGCCTTTTGCTTCCAATTTTATATTCAGCAGTTCACGAAAGAAATGTTATGGAAACCGAAATGTCTCGAAAAAACAGAATGGAATATTCTGGAAGGCGATTTTTCATATTTACCAAACTGGAAGATTTGGAACATCAGCGCGGTACCTCAAAGAGACACATACTTCCGGCTCGTGTGACATAAACCAGTGGCTGGCTGTCCTTGAATATTTAATTTTTTGCCTCCGTAGGTGGTATATAACACATGTGGTGGGGTGAGACGACTCATATTTTATTTCCTTTGTGGTAGGTATCCGCAACCGTTGTGACAGTATTTATTATCAAATTTAGCAGTAGAGGAGGCAACAGTTGGGTTCTGAAAGGTTTGTCACTGGAGAGCAGCTTTAGTTGGGCTAATATCGCAATGGAGCTTTCTGAAGTTATTCATATGATCTACTAGAGGAACGATGGGCAAACGTAAGTGCACTAATTTTGTTAATGAAATATTATTTTAAAATGATAATGTTAAAACCAAATGGAATAAATCACTGGGTGAAAATCTTCTTAAAACGGTTAGGAGCAGAGTGGGAGGTAAAGGAAAAAAAAGCTATGATTCATAATCGCGTAAAGGAGGACATTGACTTTTATAAGGGGATAATAAATAAATTCAAACGAAGAATTTAGACATTCTTAATGCATTCTACAGTAAGTTCAGGATATACGTCTGGTCGACATTGTCATACAGCTGATAGGCTGGTGTCTCATAAAGTGCCGTTAAAAAAGAATATTAGACGGCTAGAGCTCTCATCCAGTATTTTTTTTTTTTACTTGTTCCATTTATACCCCGCCTTTAACTACAATGGTCATATCGGCGGCCGTTCTCTTTTGGAACATACCGAAGGTGTTAACTCGTATTCGTTAGGTTTTTTTTTTTAATCATTAGATCACACACACATTCACACTCTCATTCATACTTCCAGACTCTGGGGAAGATGGGGAATTATCTTGGTCGGAGAAAAATCCCCATTCCCACCGCCGGGAATCGAACCCGGGACCCCTATCACGGCAGGCTCATCCAGTATTAACACCAAACTCGCTATATATAAAGGAACATTTCTTTCTTTCCACCCCTCCGAACATTCCAAAACTCTCTCCATCGTTATATAGGGAAGCACGTTTGGAGTAAATCGCTTATTGAGATCGCGACTTGTTCTTGATGCACTTTAAAGTTGTGGTTCTATGAGTGAGTTGTTGACTGCCGTGTGATGTTTGATACAATTTTTATGGGTGGCGTAAAATTCCACGTTGGCGCTACAGTTTGAAGCAAATAGTGTTTAATTCAAGTTAAAGCAATGAGGTTTCTCTCAGGGTATGCATGAGTATGTATGAGAATGATAGTTTTAATGACACTGGTATGCCCGTTTAAAACTGGTTTAATGACTGCTGCTTTTTATCAGAACATCACTGTTTAAATTTACAATATGTGAAATGCCTATTCCTCGATAAAATTTAATTCGGTCTTCACGTATATATGAACCGACAAATATCTTCTCTCATTACTTCTGGTCTGCCTTCGACCAAGACAGAAGTGATGACCTTCTTAATGGCTTGCCACCGATGAACTGAATGTCCACAGCTGCGCGTGGGTGTATGTATGACTTTCACTTTCTCGAAGCCCTTTGTTCAACCAAAGATTCCCTTTGTGACTATTTTGTCATGCCATTATTAAGGAGGGTCCGAAGAATACTCTATTCAAACAAAGTAAAGTGCTAACCTTTAGAACTCTGCTAAGGACACTGTTTCTTACGCTTCCTTTGTTAAAACAACTGCTCAACCCCGTTGCTATTCGACTCAACTGCACCTGCACGCGTTGTAATAACAAAGAACCAACATTCCTTTGAAATTCATTATGATTGCTTACTTGTGGCAATCCTTTAATTTCGGTATCATGTTAGAGGACCAATGTTCGACGTACCAGTAAGCGAGGTAGAAGGAAGAAGCGCTTTTCATTAGCCGCACTTTTCTTTACGCATCTACTTCATAGGAAATGTGAACTGACAGTGAAAACAGAGGCATCTGCACCCATTAGCACCAAAATTAACACTAGTGTACTGACAGTGAGAACTTAACTGAATCATTGATGAACTGACTGTGAAAACTGAACTAAAATTCATTATGCAAACGACAGTAAAAGCTGGATATCCACAACATACGAATGATGGTTCTTAAAGCAAGTGTGTTTAAAAATAATTGTATTAATATTCCCTTTCAAGTATTTTCACGGACTTAAAGTAGAATGTAGCGGAGGAATACTCTTTGGAATGTGGATGAACCCGTGAAATTCGATTACAACGAATAATATGTAACATCATACTTTACAACAAAAACTTTGTTGTTATAAACAGAATAAGAGTAAACGATGACATACACATAAAAATGTGTTGTTTTGGAAAAACAGGTGTTCATTGTGTCTTAATGATACTACTTGAAAAGTAACAGTGAAGGCCAGAAAAGTCGATTACAGGTTTAAAAGAAGCAATTACTTAAATTTCCCTTTACTTTGGAATATTTCGGGCAGAGGCGTAAATGAGAATTCTAGATCAGTCCAGATTAACGGGAAAAAATGCGCTACTGAATACGGTTATGTCATTTAGTTTCTCCTCTGTACAGAATTTTATTGAAGGAAAGGAATTTCATATTAAGTGACCTTTATCTGAACTTCACAATAAAGTTGAAATCAAGGATTAATATAATCTTCAGCATACCATCCAAAGAATACTGAATATCTACGTTACGAATGCGGATATTAAGTATTCATCGGCATGCAGATTCCGTACTTTTTCGATGAAATTTACCTGTTATAAATTTCTACAGTAAAATATTCGTAATATGAAATGAAGTGACAGTAATTTAAATTATTGCATAACATGTGAATACTAATATACTGATTATTGTATGAGACACATTCCCTTGTATATTGCTCCTTTGCAAAACATTCATGCAGTATATAGGTAGTGCCGATCATCTTGTTAATGGAATTATTGGAGAGAGCTAATACTAATACTCCCAGTAATCCATTACTGGAGTTAACTTACGAAAAGAGTGTAAGCCACTGCATGCTTTTCTTTCATGCTGTCAACTCAAAATCCAGGTATCACATTCTTTTCTTGTCAGTATAAGCGTTTTTAAATTCTATAGGACCTGCCGCTGACTAGCAACGCGCGCGCGCGCGCGCGCACACACACACACACACACACACACACACACACACACACACACACACACACACACACACACACACACACACACACCTTTCATCCATTTGCTTTCCCATTTGGAAACTATTGCCGAGGAAATCGCAGACCGTCAACCTACAGCTAATGATACGGAAAATCTTTATTTTCCAGTAAAGCGTAATAGATTAAATACCGATCGAAATGGCTCTCCATTAGCGTGTGAAGCTTAGATTCAGAAGGATCAGCTTTCGAATCCTGTCTGCAGTTACACTGACGATTTTGTCACGATTTCCACTGGGCGGGAGGCAATTGGTTCATTTCATACCACACATTTTCTGTCCGTATCATTTTCTCTTCTGTTTCATGGTGTAGGATAAGGTGACGATGGTTAGTATACTTTGGCACGACAGTTGAAATATCTCTCCCTGGCTCTCGGCGGCACTACTAGGGTCTCTCTGGTTATTTCCCATTTACGTCTGGGACCACTAGTTTACGGCTGACTTGGAAAGGCCGGCGTTAGTATTTGTTTCTAGTCGGAATCGTTAGGGACCCCTCCTGAATATCCACATCATAGTCCAAATCTGGTCACCCATGACATTTTCCCTTCATCTCTTCCTCCCATGACTGACCTTGGCCTACTTGCAGTGCTTTTTGTTCCATTTATACCTTACCTTTAACTGCAGTGGTGATATCGGCGTCCGTTCTCCTTTGGGACATGTCGAAGCTGTTAATTCTAATTCGTTGGCGTTTAATAGTTAGATCACGCACACATTCTCATTTTCATTCATACCTGCAGACTCTGGGGAAGATGAGGAATTATCTTGGTTGGAGACAAATCCCAACCCCCTCCATCGGAAATCGAACCCTGGACCACTAGGACGGCAGGCAGGTGCTCTACCAACTGAGCAACTGGGCCAGTACTCGTAGTGCTGTGCTCCAGTTCCTGGAGGAATTGTCGTCTCTACTCCTAACTCCTTTAAATCTATTCTCTTGCTTTAGAATCCGCTGCTCTCTGGCACTAACTAGAGGATATTCTGCAAACTTTGTGAAAGTAATTCTTGCAATGGTCATTTCCACATGAAGGTGTGCGTCCAATGTATAAAACTGATGCATTTAGAATTTGTGATTCCCAAATATTATGAATAAAAAGACAATTCGTTGGCCTGTATATGAATCTCTAAGCCAATGTTGTGTTTGTTGCCACGTTCTTTTCTTAATACATAACGATCACATGTACAGGCGTCCATTCAGTAAAACACTCCTGAAACAATAACTAGAGCGTGTCATTTATTTGCAGTTCAAAATTTCCACCGCAATGTTTAGTTTAATTAAAACATTATCATTTGTGCGTAAACTATAATGAAAGTATTCCCAACAAATGTTAATGCACCATTAAAATATAATGAATAATGTATATGTATTATTTATATATTATGTTACAATTGCTTTATAACGGAACATGTGAGAAATCTAAACGGGTAATCATATAAGTACCACGTTTACCTCTGAATAAATGTTTTAAACCTTATGTACGACAGCATTAACATGCACATTTTGTAGGAAAACTTGTAAATGGCGAAGATTTTGTACATCCTTTAATCTACACCCTCGTCTGAGCGATCAATCTCTTGGCTACGGTGCCAGTTTTCCTACTAATGCCAAATAAAGCTATTTCCGCTAAAAGAGTCCATAGAAAGACTACCAGCTTTTCAACATAATGCAGCAGATTGTGTAATGGCAAGGAAGCGCAAGAATATCATTATGAACGGTAAATTGATATCTTGGATGTGCCAGGAATTCATTTGTTGTGCCATGCTTTATGAACATCCACTGTTAAGATATGCAGACCCTCAACTCCTGTCTGACATGAATATTTATACGCTGTGGGAGCAGACTGAACCTGCTCGGCAAATTAATGTTCACTTTAAAAATTCTTAAAACCATAGTAAGATATGATAAATGTGTTTACTATCAGTTTAAATCCTGTAAAATTGTTTGTGGGTGTCATAAAGGAAACCAAAATTGTATAAAAGTTCTTTACTAATATTGATGATATACGACTTACTCAGGCACTAAGAATCACTCTCCAAACATTGACCTAACTATTAAATCCTAAAATAAATTTACTTCAAATCTAATTAAGTTCATTAAATATGTATGGTTGAATCATCGCATAATTTATTAAATATAAAAGTATTAAATGTAAAAATAACTATCAAGCTTATACTCTTATTCTCTTAATATGAAGAAATAGTTTTGAGTTACAGCTAGTGATAGAGGCAAATAATATGTCAGACAACAAATAATGAATGATGTCAAGTTTTTAACGTACTCTTGATATATTACAAATTAAATAACTACTAATGCCATACCAATTTAATTTATTGCAGCTCCTGTCACATAAAACTTAATCATTTCATTTATGCTCTCATTTTCACCAAGGTTTTAGATATATACCCAAGAATATTAATTTTCGTGCTAATTGCAAAGAAGTACTACTAACCAAGGTAGGACAACGTCCTATAACTGCTAGAAGTTTCATAGAAAGGAATTTCTTGCCATAATTTTCTCTACAGTCCTTCAATTAAAACACATTATACTTACCAAGTTCATTAATAACCATTCAACCTTTGAAGCATGTTTAATTGGAACTATAAACTTTTATTAAATGCGTTACCAGCCTCCTATATCAGACATCCATATCAGGGGCATTTCAGGCCAACTTTAATCAATTTAAAGTGTTGGATTTTGTGTTGAACAAGAAATATCTGGAACCATATAAACAGGAAATGAACTAGATGAAGTCGGTGCCAGTTGAGAGTGATTGCCTATAAAATCCCTCAACAAGTAGCCTAACAAGTTAATGTGCACGCTGTCGGCACTGAGCTTATAAACACGAGAATAAAAGAAAACCTATGCCACTACATGAAAAGTCTCGAGATTACTTGAAAATTGCAGTGTGGTGTGTGATAAATATTACAGAAATAAATAAGAACATTTTGGCTAATGAAACCATAAGAGTCCTAACGTAAGGATTTTAGTACACTTCTGTGCGCACAATTTTCCGTGTTCCCCCACGGAATGGAGAGAGCCCACAAATGCGTTGCAATATATTTTAATGAGGTATAATTTTGTTTAATCGTCAGATGGTCAGTTAAATTGTAGTCAAGTTTTTATTTTTTCTAGATAAATCAAAAGCTCTAGTGTTGATAATGCTTCAACTTAAGCTTCTTAAAACAACTGCTACATCTTAGCCCGATCATTTACTGCTTAGTTCTTGTTTTCTTCCTGATGTTTCCACAGTAAACCACCATGGCACATATTGTATCCCTCCTATATTTTTCCTCGTGTTATCTGTAATGCGACAAAAAGAAAACGGAAACAAAGAAAAAAGATTTAAAGGCCCGCTTTACGTGAAGATGAACACAAGAACTGTCTCAAGAAAGGAGTAATGTGGCCATTCATCCCTTATCTTGGACATCTCCCATTTCACATCGTCTCCGCTATCGTGTGTGTGTGTGTGTGTGTGTGTGTGTGTGTGTGTTTGTGTGTGTGTGTGTGTGTGTGTGTGTGTGTGTGTGTGTGTGTGTGAGCGCGCGCGCGTGCCCTTGCCCGCAGAAATCTCAACTAAGCTTGAGGAGCGAAAACGGGGAATTACATGACCCTAGTGGTCGTATCATTTTATGTCTGTTTTTATTATCAGGCCGTAGACAAATTGAGGCTACAAAAGATGCATATGTTGTATGTGATAGCGGCGGAAATCTTAACTTTAGGAGACACCTCTTTACATACATTTTTATTACCCCATTAAACTCCCTTTCCAGCAGCATATTTTGACGCTATCTTAAACCTATTTTTTGTTTATTTCAAACTTTTTATGTTACCACGACACTTGCTGACCTTACATCATTTTGATAGAAGCTAGTTAATTGAGTTCTGGAATGTACGTTTTTTTCCGTGTTATTCATAGATTTGACCGTTCAGTTCGAGATTAATCGCTTATATGTACCTCAATATTTGCTTAGGCTTTGAGAAAGAAAAACTGCGAACATTTAAAAAATGAAATATTTACTCTGTAAAATTATATTAATTGTAAACCTAAAAATTATATATTTTAAGCGTGCCACATTTAATACACAACAAACTACTCAAGACAGCGATAACCTGTCCAAGTTTTGATTTTCAGAAATATGGCTCCTAACGATTTTGATTAATATACTACAATTTAATATTTTTTTATCACATGAAATGTCAGTCATAGCCCCCGAAGTCCTCTTCATATAATTGGTAAGCCGTAAGCGATGAACAAAATCTTGTTACAGCAAAACATAAATAGGTTAACAGACAATTTACAAATCGATTTCTGCGCAACGCCACGGATGCCCCTTGGTACGTAAGAAATCAACAACTGCATAAAGAACTTGGTCTCCTTCCTCTTCACCAGTACATACGTCAGATCGCCTCTCGCTTCTTCTCAAACCTGCCAGATGTTCCAGGAGCTGTGGTGTACGACATCGGCGTACGAACCCGCCAGACCACACGCCTGAAGAGACGACTCCCACAGGATCTCCTCCTTTGTGACTCTGAATGAAAAGACTATGAATATTGTTTCACAATGACTGTTGTTCTTATCTCTTTGATTACTTGTTTTTTTATTAAGTTTTTTTCTCTCTTGTTTCACAGTGTTAAGTAGATAATAGGAGCCAACTTGGGTTTCCTTACATGCTATTATATAGTCCATAAAGATTCAATTAGTTAACAAGGATCTGTAAAGCATGTACTGCTGATCGATCATTGAATAAATTAAAAAAAAGACAGTTTACATCAAACACCTTTTTTGACTAGCTTTTCGAGTTATTCTTTATTACTTTTTTCAAATTTTAAGTAGTTGCACGTCTCTCAAACACGAAGTTATTCTCCTATTTTATCCTACCTCATGCAAAGTAAATGGAATGTCTAAGCTAAGGGAACGGATTTATAGACACTAAAAATGTGTGAAATAGGCAGGCAAAAAGCACTAAAATGTGCAAAATAGGCACTAAAAATTTTCTAAGTAAACACTTAAAATACATAATTTTAGTAAAATGGGTCCTAAAATGCACTATAAATGCACTATCACAAAATGACAACCATCGCAACATATGCTGTAACAAATTCGCAACACGCATATTATTTAGCGGGTCCCTAGGCGAAATAGTCCTACACTTATTCCAAATTTCATAAATGGATCCACAGCAAGTTAAAATAACAGATCTTGTCGTATAATTAAAATACGTATAAATCCTCTTCACTAAGGAATAACCACAATGTGTAGAAAGGTGTGAAGTAATTAACTCTGTCAAAAACCAAAAACATGGGTTTGGCGGGGGGGGGGGGGGTCTTAAGGGTGAAAACTGAAATATCTGAAGCTTTTGTTAGATTTGTGTCAAATTTATACCATTTATTTTTGTGATTGATCAATAATGGAGTAACACCAAGTTTCCGCTTTCTAGTTACAATAGTTTCTGAGAAATTAACAGTTTATATATAAATTACAGGTTATTTGCAAAATGTCCCACATATTGTAATTTTAAAAAGCAATGCTTGGGGTAAACGTTCCTGCACACATGTTAACCTATTAATGATCTGTAACTATGTGAAATATGTCTTCGTCATATCAACGAAGCGAAAAAATAATCACACCTATTTAACAATTTTTATTTTCCTAAGCGTTTTCAGTTAGAAGTAAGCATTATAATCCTTTTCAATACAAATAACAAAAACACAACAAATTTAAATGGGTACACTTAATATGCAGTTGCCCTTATATACATGTTTAGAATTTCATACAGATTAATAGAAATCTGCATCCTGTGGAACATTTTGAAGTTAGGAAAATGTAGAAAATATGGAATCTGAGAAATCTGTGGTTAAAATTAAGTAATAACAGCTACGATATAGGTGTAGGGTTATTTAAATAGTCATGTGACATTTTCTGTAGTGCCGGTAGAAAAAACTTCATATTATTGAAGTATGTCTAGTTTAATTTTAAGACAAAAAAATTAAATTTGGTATTGTTGTAAGTTTTAGGCCAATTTACACAGATGTGTCTCCTTAATAAACTTCGTTTTTTATATCCAATGTGCAGCAGTAAGAAATTTCTCTTCACCGAAAACTTCACGTTGAAACCAACAAATGCAAAAGCTGTTCTCACAAATTACAAGCAGAAGAAATTGGCTAAAAGGGCAGTTTTAGGCAATAATAATCAGAATAGGCACAAACGTAGGAAATAGGAATATGTAGGCACTATAAAACTAAGAAATTAGGCTAATAATTGTAGGAAACGTGCTTATAACTTAAAAACCTACGCTTTTGAACAAAGGAATAAAATAGGCAAATAGGCAAATAGGATGGCCTCCCTCTGTCTGCTCTCGTCTCATCCTTCCTCCCGGGGCCCCACTTGGGGGCATAGGCACAATGGGCCCTCCATGGTGGCCTACGTGCCGAATCCCCTCCCTAGTGAAATCCTAGCCCTAATCCTAATCCTAATTGTATAATTCATGTAAAATATGCTGTGGTTCAGATAATACCGCCATTAAAGTGGTTTGCTAAGATAAGTACACAACGAGAAGTTTAGATTCATAATTCGACTTTCTTGAGCAGAGGGTTAAGAACATTGTACCTTTCTTAGTCTAGTGTACGAGAGTTACGGTATCTATATCAAAGCATTCAGCAGCGACATTATTTATATGCTCTTATTAGATAATATTCTGTTTTTAGAGTCAATTCAGTGAAATATTATGTTAACGTACTTCGCTAGTGTGAACATGGACAAACAGCCTCTCATGTTATATTTCAACACTTCGGTCACATTTTGGAGGAGATACAATACTCTGACAAATCAGAAGCTAGAATTTTACTGACAAAGCATAGGTCGACAAACAAAAGGGATGAGGCTAGGTTTGTGAACGCAAATATACGAGGGGATATCTAAAGTTTTAAGTACCTATTACCATTTGAAAAATGTGATTGAGAATTTGTATTGATTAGTGCCGGTTAATTCTTCTGTACATAGTCACCATCCATTCCTACAAATCTATCCCAGCGTTTCTTGACATTTCGAATAGGTTGATCGTAGAAGTATGCATTTTTGGACTTAAACCATTCTTCCAATGTATTAATGACCTCATTTTTTTTTTCAAATTGGAGACCACGAAACGGATTATTCATTTCTGGGAAGAAGGGTCACTTAGTGCGAGATCGAACGAATAAGGCGGGTGCTACATGATCTCGAGGTCATATTCCCTGGTTTTGTCAACTGCAACCTGAGATGAATGAGTTGGAGCATTGTCAACCAAAATATGAATGCCTTTCGAGAGTATACCGCGTCATTTCTTAACAAGAGCTGTTCGTAACTTTTTCAGAATATTGTTGTAGTTTCTGCCAGTGATGGTTTGACCCTTGTCAAGATAATCTGTAAGGATGACATCACAACTGACTTCACACTATCATAACTGATAGTGACCTTAGTCATTATTTGCATTTTTGTCTTTCTGGGAAAGGGGGTGGGAGAATCTTCATGCTTCCATGGCTTTTGTCTCTGAATCATACAGATACATCCACGATGCATCCATGGTTACCGACGATCAAAAATTCATCTTGATCTTGTTACAACAGCATCAACATCTGTCTTTAAAAAATCATACCATGTTTGCTTTCGGAAAGGGGCTAGGAAACGTGGAACCCACCTTGCAGATAGTTTAGACTTGTGCAATTTTTCATGAAAAATTTTCCAGACACTGCCATAACTATGATGAGTCCCATTCCTGATTATTTGGATGATTGCTCGTCTGTCTTTCACATTCCACAATGTGACAGCATCATCTGTCAAGGACGGTCTACCACCTCTTGGCTCATCTTTCAGGGACATGTGACCAATTTGAAAATTCCTCTACCACCACACAATAGGGTCATAAAATGGGCAATCATTGCCATAAAAGGCAGTCATCTCATCATATATTTCCAAGTAGTTTTGCTCTTCAAATGGAACAATTTTATCATACTATGAGCCTTAATTTTCTCAAATTTACAGCTTAGACCCTTCGAGCACTTACTGTAACAAAATAAAAGGACCCAACTAACTGAAACTTTCAACAATACCTATGTCCCGAGAGATTAATGATGGCACTGGAAAGATTTCCTCGCTCTACCATAAAAACTACCATTTGATAATTAAAACTTGACGATACTCCCTCGTACACTACTGGTTCCACTATGCGCCACGTTTTGGACTCGTCAGTGCATATATAGAACGAACAAACACATTTTATTAAAGTACAGTAGAAATTTAAAGCACCATGAAATAATTTTCAGAACCTAACTAATTTATGGCAACATATTTTTCTTATGTTCATCCTAAATGTTTGCTTGTAAAACTGTATAGAATCCGCTTTATAGTCTACGTTTATACTCATAGTTTACTTCGTATTTAAACTTATGCTAACTTGTCTACTTGTTTTAAATACCATAGTTCACTGTACATAGTTCACTACAGTGAACGTCTGTGTTCGATAGTAAGATATCAAAATAAAATGTAGCCATTCTCTAAGTGAACATTCCATCTGCTTTGCTGGTGTACATATTATTTGTAAAAGGGACTCATTAGGGAAGTAAATGGATTACTCATGCTGTCTTGTAACCTTCATTAAATATTTAGCTAATTCATTGTAGAGATTTGGTACCTTGTGTTGCTGATTATCAGTAGATCATTGAGTTTAGGAAAACACCTTTTATTCTCCGACATATTACACGCATCCCCGGGTAATATTCATTTGTTTGTAGGCAAACATTTATAATGAACTTTGATTTAGGAGAATGTTTTTCTTGTTTCCTTTTTGACCGACCCCTTATTCCACCTGTGAACTGTCAGAATCTCGTTCTTTCTTCAGCTGAGCTGTAGCAACAAAGGGACCATTTTCCTTTAACAGATGACCACTGAAGTGTAGGTGGGGTTGAGACAATAAAAACTGCCACCGTAGACGGTCTTCATGTGGGTATTTTCATCTCATGTGGTGTCGCTGCTGTAATAAAAGTCTGGAGCTTTCTGTCCAGTGGACTTGCAATTCTGAAGTTGCGCCGTTAGGGACATGTGTCTGCCCCCACTTCCGGCCGCGTGGCTCAATTCCAGTGCACTTTTCCGTTCACATGTGATGTATTTTTCACTCCGCGTTCACCTCCCTGGGAAAATAGTTCTTGAGTTGGACGACCGTTTGAAAGAAGGGCATTTTATAAGCACGAGAAATATCGACATTGTTTTTAGAATCTTCTGCTAACCGAATCTTTATTTGAAGGAGGAGTTATTCTTACTATCCACTTTATTGCCAATGTATGACACTATGTATAGAGTTTCAATGTCACCACAACTTTATAGTGCTCAATCAGTAAACATTTGTTTCAGGAATGCTTTATTTAAAATGTACCTGAATATATATAGCTGCCTGCCTGTTCCTATCTATTAAGTTTAAGCTCATTAAACGTCTCCAGTATCACTTGAGATTATGAACTGTCGTATACATGTGTTAATATCACACTGCAGTAATATCATACTCTACATCTGACACAGAAATGATCGGTGACTTCAATAAACGCATAATTTAGTATGGATGAATAAAGATAATAATTATAATAAACGGCATTAAACGGTGGATTAATAATTATTTAATAGTTGATAGCCAGATAACATATAATTAGGTAATAAACAGCACTTAATGGAGAACTGATTAAAAACAAAAATTGAATAAATATAAATATTTAAGATCACACAGATATGCTAAAGCGAGCTAAGTGAATAGGATTTTATCTTTGTATGACAATAAGTTGAATCGGGTGTAATAGGATTATCGGCCTCGACGTTATGACGATCAGTAAGCAATATGCTTGCCTCAATCTTAAGCAGAGTCTATCTCAGGATATGCATGAGTGTGTAATTCAAGTAAGACACCGGAGTCTAAGTTAGAAATGTTTAATAACTCTATAAGTATTCACATAAATCGAGAAGTTACCGATCAATGGAAACTAATATACATACATAGATATCCTGAGTTAAGGCGTTTGAATCTGATACTACCGATAACTCGTGATTCCTTCATTGAGGCAACAAATGATGTCTAATTCAGTTACATATTCGTCCATATTTTATAAGTCCAGAAGTGTCCAAGATTCTGCCCAAACTGTCCTACTCAGATACCAAAATTATCCTAATAACCTCCCCTTCTGCTAATGACCCTAAGACTCCAAATACTAGCTTCTAATATGATGTTGCCACTTAATTTCTACATTGTTGAAATTTTATGCTTTCCATCCTAAAGTCTCCCTATAAATTTCTATGAAATAGTCACACATTTTCCAAGAAATCCAGGCTAGTCTGCCATATCTAATCTGGCAACTTTAGATAGTAACTTTGCTTTCTCTAATGTAACCTACCAAACTATTTCTCCGGATCTGCCTGAGACAAACGCTCACTAATTGCCATCCTCAATGTCCTCTCACCCCGAGTCAAGCTGTACTCATAATTAACTGCCAAACCTAAAATCCCGTATCATTTAACGAATGTACAAAACATTAATTTTTGATTTTATTATAAGCATTACTTTTTTCAACTGATCAATAGTTTCTGTATCACAAGTATTAAGGTAGATAATCTTGAATTCTGGGCAAAATTCTCGGAAAACCAGTCTGTTCACGGAACGTGCCAAATGACTGTTTAAATGTTTATTCAGAAGGTAAAAGGAACTCAGATTCTGGCGAAGGGCTTTCACAGGCAATATATGTGATAGTCATGTAGACTACTGAGAGAAATTTGAAAGGAAGGGTGATGTGACTGGTGCACAACGTTGATTGTTTAAGGAAGTACCTTCAGGTTTCAATATGACAACACAACATAAGTACCTGCAGACCAATCTCCCACAGTTACCGGGGAGCACAAAACGTCATCAGCAGTGATTAGACTGTGCAGACGAGTGGAGCCAGTACTGTCCAGCAACGCAAAGAAGGTCCCTGAAAGGAATGTGCTGCGTTAGACAGTGAGACAATGACAGCGAATGTGTGTGGCAGAGAACGCCTGCTACACAAGGAGCAGAACCGTTATAAAACATGCGCCACATTCACTCTGTACACTAAAACCGAGAAGATTCATTCACAAAAGTAGAAGCCGTCAGAATGTTTTTGAATGGTCTGTAACTGTACTGATATGGGGCGTCATAAACCTGTCCAGGGAGGGTGTGGGAAAATTCGCCAACCCCCCTTCGTCTCAGGCCTCGGAGACTTTCTCTCCTGTGGAGGACAGTAGCAAAGTTGCGTAGATTCTGTATGAGAAACAGAACGAACGTTTGATATTTGTAGGGGACTAAACGCATTTGATGATAATGTCGCTGCGAATTATATTCAGCTAAATTATTAATTTAATACGAGCATATTCAAAGGAATAAGTTCAGCAGCTCTTCGATAATAAGTGCTTGAGGTTCTCAGTAAGTATTTCTCATAAAGTATCCATGGCATCCTTACTTAAAGTAAATACGCCTACACATACCCTGAGAAAAAAATCTCATCACTCACAATATTAGCAAGGCAAACAACTGGAGCACAGGACTTTAAGATTTCTCGGATATTAAATCGTGCTCCATATAGTGGCTAATCTAAGGTGACCAAATCTACAGACAAAGGGAGGCAGAGGGAGAGATAAGGAGTGGGAGACGTTTTCCGATTTACACATTTCTGTGCAAACCACGCATCATTTGCAAATTTCACAATCCCTTCCAAAATGAGATTAAATTTTTATATAAACCATTAAAATTAAAACCTCGTTTAGAAAAGGCTTGCAAAGTGTCTTGAATCACCCTAAGGAGCTGCATTTTGAGCTATATTTACATTCCTTATGCTTCTCTAAAGAGCACTATGCTCTAAAAATACTGTTTCGTGGTAA
Organism: Mantis religiosa; assembly: GCA_030765055.1. Classification (NCBI taxonomy): domain Eukaryota; kingdom Metazoa; phylum Arthropoda; class Insecta; order Mantodea; family Mantidae; genus Mantis; species Mantis religiosa. The sequence continues at coordinate 100,045,487 of CM060950.1, forward strand.
GTTGTTTTTCACATGTGTTCGAAAAGAAAGTATGCGGCAAAATACGTGGAACCTTAACGAACTAAACATAATTATTTGTTTGCTAACAAATACTAAATTAATAACGCAATACTTATATGCAAATAAGGGTAGTACAAAATTGTTTAGTACGTTTGGAATAATTCAGAAGTACTTAAGAACAAATTTGCTCTTAGAATCCCATAAATAAAAAAGTTGCTTATGGAAACGCTTAAAAGTACCAAGCAACTTCCCTATGGAACTCAACTTAATCATAACATTGCTTTTATTCCATTAAGGCTAAAAATTTTAACGGTAATACACATGTCACACAGAATTATTCATGTTTCATTATACGTTTTGAACAGCTACTGCAAGTTACTTATCCGAATACGCACAAAAATACAGATGTTCTATTTAAAATATGAAAGCTGCAGTCATTTCTGGTTGAACCGAAAGTTACAAAAATCGTAAGCTCCCTATTCATGACTATCTCCATAGACCAAAATAACCCTTAATCAGCAATATGCTTCAAAAGTTTTTGGGTGTTCGGGTTAAATTTTGTATATTGGGAATAGTAAATCACCGTTCACACTTCGGTTTGTTTTCCGTTGTTCCTGTTCTTCCATAAGAAGAAGACCTACATAGATGAAGGTGCGTGGAGTCCTCAAAACATTTTAAACGTGGAAACATGGCCACTGTCATGCAAGCATGCTCAAAGGAGGACACCATTTTACTACTGCTAGCAATGGTACTGGATTATAACAAGTTCCATAAAAAACAGAGTTAAGTTCCGCATCTAAAGGAGACCATCTTTTGTTGCATATTTCACTTCAATTTGCATATTTCGCTTCAATTCTCTGAAAATATTTCCGAACGTTCCACTGAAGTCACAACAATAGCAGAAAGAGGACTTAAAACTAAGCTTTGGATCACATTATAATGAGATAATATTATCTACGTATTATCTTGGCAAATACTAACTAATGGTTCTTAGATGTTATTTAATCTAAGAACTTCATTATATATTTAAGTTCCCTTGTTCCCATCAACTTCGCCGTATACATACACGGTGTTGATTTTTATCCGTTATTTTCCGCCATCCGATTGAGCAAGAATGACGTCATAGTTTACTGGTGAGTCTATCTTGAAATCTTAGTGCCCCCTAGGGAGAAGAAGCGGTAATTTTTGTGGAACAGTATTCAAATTACAGCGTTCTGAATGTGGTTGGGCTGGTGACTAATACAACCAGCATCCCCTGGATATGAATGCAGAGCACTGCGTCTTCATGGTTGAATGCTACTTTCGTACTGGCATTAAATTTGGTGCGACATATAAATATAATTTAAACCGCTGCATAGAGCAGTTTATGCAACGCTATCCAGCATTCAGACAAGACCCTCGGAGCGTAATGTTGTCAAAAGTGTCCAGTTACCGTCAAATTAACATACTTTTGTTTGCAACATAAACGTCTCACTTATTATCAGTATATGATACGCACTTTTTGTCATTCTCACGCTTAATTCAAATGTCTATTAACATTGGTATCCTTATGTTTTTAAAAACCAGTGGGTGCATCAGACATTTCTAAGATACAGGATCAGTTACACGCAAAAAGAGAGACACTAGACGCTATAAAGCGACTGGTTCTAATCTAGAAGCAATAAATAATGTTATGACAGAAAGGCCTCAAACACCTTGTCTCAAATCAGACAATGTTTAAGGAGAAGAGAGAAAGGAAATATAAGAATATGGACACATAATGCTATGTACCAGAGATATTTTCTTGTTTAGACTTGGATAAAAGCTTTGCACATATTTTAACACTAATTTATTTTTCATTCCCTGAACATGTTCTAATATTTTTCTGGTCTGCAATGAAATTACATTGTGGGAAAAGTGTGATTAATAGAAAGCAATTGTGATCAAATTGAAATATTTCTATTTTATGTGACAGACCTATGATATGCATATATGTCTACTATAACAGAAAAACAGATGTTCATTGTGAAATAAGTGTTCATTGAACTATCATTTCATATATTCGTCACAGTATACTTTTATGGCTGCATAATTAGCTTCCCAGTGCATTGCATTGCAGTATACAGTTTTTTTTTAAACTGTTATCGTATCTACGCACCAGACGAAATTCTGCACCATTATATTACGCGGGCAGACCCACCTCTCAAATAGTATATTTACCTGCTGGTAGAGAGAGGCTTCAAAGCTGCTTTCAACACATCAAGTACGACCGCAGGCCGCTAGGTGAATCGTATATAAACTCGATCCATCAGGGATGCTATTGATGACGTCAAATTTTGTGCGGTAAAATTACAGATAAAAATGAACACCGTGTATATTATCGCCTCTCAATGTATAGTGTAAAAAATAAAAAAAGCAACCTGTCTTGCGATAAGCAGAGTGATAAGCATCTCTAAAGGACCATCATCAACACCACCACCATCATCATCATCATCATCATCATCATCATCATCATCATCATCATCATCATCATCTTCATCATCACTGAAAAATGTCTACACTAGGAATTGAGTGTTTCCAGCAATTAAAGCTTTCACACGTGAAATGTCGCATCAGCTTCAAATGTTTTAGTTTAGAAATATAATAAAGAGAGGCGTTTCACCAAACGTGTATGGCAGTAAAAATACACATTTTCCAGCGCTTCAAGCTTCTCTCTCGGCAGTTATATGCATTTCTCCCACGCTTTAGGCGTTGTCAGACGATGTGACAGCTCACAACAGGTGTATTGTATATACTCGGGCAAAAGTAAACAGAGCTTCATTCTAACATATTAGAACGCAAACATGGAAAATATTCGCAGGAATGGCCGTATGTAAACTGAAACTACTACACACTTGATTTTGGTTTTATAGTATTACTTTACGGAGTAGTTAGTTTTTCCATTTGTGTCGCTCATATAATTTTGAAAAGTAGTCATTCAGCACATAACAGAAATGAACAAAAATATTGGGAAACAATTCTCTCATTACCTTAGAGATAACAATCCTAATAATTGCAGCAGAAGTACTGTCAGCTTTCATTATCTGCTCTGAAAACTCTATGCTTGTAAATTATTTAAATTCACACCCTCCGTATTTAGCGTGATCCACAATAGAATTTTATTAAACAAAAATAGATTTCAGCTCACAACCAATTTTATTAAGGACCAATTCACATATTTGACATTGTATTGCAAATTAATGTCCACCATACGCCTAAAAGTGGAATATTTCTACCAAAAAAGTGGAACTTCATTGGAGTGTTCTAACTTTTTGTAATACTTCTTAATTTTTGGGCACATCGATGTTTTTATCTCTTTCTTACTTCTTGAACGTCCAGTTTCCTCTCGTTACTGAATTAGTACTATATTATAAAATAATTTCAAATGTTTAAATAAATATAGATTAAAATAGTATGAAATTACCACATAATTTTCCACATATATTGGCAAAGCGTCTGCATTGAGCCAGTTCTAGTATTTGTTATGCAAATACAGATTGCATCTTAAGGATCTCATCTGATTTGTAATTGATGCAATGTCACATACAGTATGCCACTTGAAATATTTGTTCTTTTTCCTGATTTATCATAATTTGATTTTCCTTACTAGTAAATTGCAGCAGAAACGTTTTTTGACTGATGAACATACGACAACTAAAATTTGCAATAAAACAACTTAAGTGTGTTATGGAATTATGATTTACGTTTTCGGATAAACCGTAATAATATGAGTAGGTATATACTCTGTAAAATTGTTGTTCTGTCAAGTTCACCATTCATGGAAGAAGAGAACAATTATCCAACGGGTAGATGGAGGTAATGTAGTGAGCACAACGCATAATCTCAAACCAAATATTGGGTTTTATGTCGTATAGGTCGCCCGCCTGGTAGCTCCTCATATTTCTTACGCCATGAGGAGGACCTATCATTAACAGCATGCAAAATGTCACACCCATCACCCAATACACGGGCTCGAAGTAAGTCTATCAGTATCGAGCGGAATGGCTCAGGCAGTTTTATCTGTGGCCGCACTCGGGAGGTTCGGGTTTGATCTCCTTGTTGTTCGACCTGAACCATGGGCTTTGTCGGGAGTCTTCCTGAGTCGCTAGGTGAATGCTGGGTAGGTTAATTGCATACTGGGAATTTCCTGCCCCTCTATTCCATCTCCATTATCGTTTCACATCATCTCTCATCTGGTGGCCTCTTTCAGGGTAGAAGTGTCGGAGGGTGTCTTGACGCTGTCGTGGCTCCTTGGGTCGGCTACCGCCCTCTGTCTCCTCTCACATCACCCTTTCTCCCGGGCATGCTCACTTGGGGCTTAGGTAAAATAAACAACAGGTTTCGGTGCCGAATACCCTCCGTGATATCCTAATTGATCCTAAAGCCTATCAGTTTTATTAACTATAATCAAAGCCTACCTCTTTCTGCAGATATCAAACTAAAAGCTTGAACTGTGTTTGCAATTCCATTCCGTAGACTCCTTTGTAACAAAATCAATTGCTTTCCAACAAAGGTCCGTTATTTACCATGACAGAGAATGATTAAAATGATGCAGCGTTTTGAAAATGAAATCTAATATTGGTTAGAACCGTCCACTGACAAACTTCCGCCGTTATGTAATTTAAGCTTGATGCGTATTTTTAACAAAAATATAAAAAATCTTTATTTTGCCAAAAGGCCAAAATGAAGCTTTGGTCTCTCGTTAAATGTACTCTAATGCTTACCATAGGCTCAATAACATTAGTTCACTACCACTGTCGTGTTGGTATACCTTGTACGTTTCAAAGATTTATTTAGGTGTTATGTTATACTCATTCTTCTACAAAGATTATTTGAACACCTTTTTCGTTTATCTACTGCTGCTATTCAAGAGAAGCTTTTATAGAAATGTTTTAACAGAAATCTACATATTTCCATGTAGATAGTGTGGGTGCAGTACAACACAGTAAAAATACGCGATAGTCATATAGGGGATGTTAATGAACTACTCTGGAATAATCTCAGCGTTTGTAAACGTGACTAATATTAGCAAGCTGAGATAGGCAATTCATGGTCTGCGGTTAAACATAATACAGTTAATTTTATTAAACATCATTGGCATCAGATGCTGCTAAGTTGGTTTTTAAGCAAGGATGATGAAATTGTTGGATTAAAATGTCTTTAAGACTGCTTTCCGAGTATAGAAATATCGATTCTTAGTAGCTGGTTATTGGTGCTCTCAAGATTTAATGCCTCAAACATCACTCAAATGTCCAACTAATCAACTGCCAGAACGACACTGAACATTGCACCCTTCTTGCATCATATAGCCTACTCCAGTGGTGTCATTTCTGGTGGTCTAATGCATAACGCCGAAAACTGGTGTTCCAAAGGTCACTGGTTCGGTTCCTGTCATATAGCTATTTTTTCTTCGTCTTTTTAATAGTACCTCAGAAGAGGACCTAACTGGCCAGATAATAGCAGCATGTGAAGTTATTCGACCCCCCCCCACCATACACACACGCGCGCGCACACACACACACACACACACACACACACACACACACACACACACACAAGGAACTTTGGACAGAGTACGATAGTCGATACTTCGTCGCTGTCAACCTTGCTGTAAAAACGTAGGTCGCCATTTAGAGCAGTTCCAATAAACCTGACGTAAAAAGTTGATTTACTTCTTATTTTATGTAAGTTCATTTACTCTTTAAACCACGTCCCAATTAAACGTAATACATGTGAAAGTATTAGGCAGTGTTAAACGTTTCCTATACAAAATTGTAATTATTTGCTCTGACAAGGTGAAATTAATGCATAATATGCATACATTTGTACAAGATTTAAAAGCTTAGACAAAATAATAAAATAAATAAACGAAAAAGTAAAGCAGACTCGAACTCGTTTATCTTTCACTTGAAAGCTAATGTCATAAAAATTGCGCCAAAGGGTGCTCCGATACGTCTCTTAATGTTGTGTGTTGCCACTCAAGTGTTATCAGTGGCGTACTGGCACTTTAGACGTTTATACCTGTAACTTAAAAATTTGAACCAACACGCCATAGTTCTCCCATCTCAAATTACTTTTTTAAGAATTCTCGAATTGCTCATTAACAAGCATGGCTCATTAACACCTTGCACTTTTAAGAGCTGGTCGGTGTGGGTGGGCTTTCGAATTCAGTTCTCCTTGCATGACAAGGGCATTAAAGGCGAATGACATCCCACTGCAGAAAATTATAAGAATTTGAGGATTCAAAACAATAATAAGGACTGCCGCGGAAGTAGTTGCCTAATCCTTATTTTGCTGTTAAATATCCTCCACATATGGAGAGTTTTCTTATCCCAAAACATGTAATTAGACGCCTGCAGAGGAGCGAAGAGAATATCCAGGATGGCCAGTCCAATACTTGATATGAGGATGAATATGTTTATGATATGTAATGATAGCGAAAAGAATGAAAGGTAATAAGGGAGCAGTTGGTAGAGTGAATGGGGGTGCAAAGAGAAGAATCCTGAGAAAGAGTCAGACACCGTTTTGTCTTGCATGTGGTCCCTGGGATAGAATATGGGCCACGCTGATGGCGGATACGAGTTCCAACCGCTCAGCCAAGACTCTGCTCCAACGATTGCCTTCTTAAAAAAATCTTGTGTTTTTTATGCAACATCTCTCTTAGGATTTAGGTATTATGCAAAAGTAATGTTTCGGAATGAAGAAGAAAAAATTCAAGATACATTTTCATTTGACATGAAAATATATTAAACCTATGGCATGTTAAAACAAATTTGTTACAACCATTATTGAGAAAATCGAAATTATAAAAATTCGTTATATATGTGTGGTAGCTTTGGTTGAGTGAATTTTCTTGAAAATTTTGTAGTATTCTCAGAACATGCTGAACTCACTGATAACTTTTCTATTTTGAGTTACCTTCTTCTCAGGTATGGACAAGCATTAAATTTTTTTCTCTAAAAATGATATTTTGGACTCAGGACTTCAAAACAATTATTTCCGGTGGAATATTGGCTGCAATTTTTGTTTGAAGTGAAATACTCACCATGCTTATAAATTATTATATATAGTAGATAAACTAATCTTCAGCAGCAAGTTCCAGCAGCAATATATGAGTAATTAATTGTTGTTTACCATTTAAAGACAAAAATGTTATTCTTCAATAAATTCTCCTGCCTCAGAGCTGGGACATAGTGTTAATCACAAATCCTCAGCTGAAGCTTATGTATTACTAATTGCAATATTTTTGGCAATGTTTTGCATACACTCACTAGGTGCACGAGACATCCTGTACTGCTGCCTCACTTATTTTACCCACAGAGGCTCCCTTACTTATACATCTCAACTCGACTTTACCGCAAATTTGGGTCTCAACAGCGTGAGAATGCCAAACAATGGAAACGTCAAGCACGCTACCATTTTAGGGCACTTTGTATGCTATGGAGGTTAATGTCACAGCAGAACCGCTGAAGCAGGATCTTAGTCAACTCGTAACCTGGTCGGAATTGTTTAACCTATCTAAGACTTTACGAGAAACGAAGTACTTTACATTGGGCGAAATTTTTGGTACATTTACAGCAATCCTCAAGTAAAGCTTGAAGCTTATAGGTAAGCTTAACGTAAATTGAATGATCTGTAGCCGCGGCATTGTGATATCTTGGGTTTAAATAGAATAGCAAGAATAGGGCAAACATCCATTTTGTTAGTTCATTTGAACGTATCCGATTATTCTAACGAACGCAATACAGATAAATACTTGCTTTTCATAATCTAAGTCTAACCATATTGTTATACCAGTTGGCCCAACTGCCCCGTTTTTCGCGTAAGCAGATGTCCCTTCGTGCGTTAAGAGTTGCAAAACGAAATCCGGCAGCTCAAGTTAAACGCTCGGCAGTGACGTGAGCGGAGTAGGTTCTGCTCCGAACGACAAAAAACAGTTCCCAGGATAGAACTAGCCTGTGTAGTACGCCCATACTAACCCCGTGAGCTTAACTGGAATTTCCCCGTTGCATTCTGCAGCTGTTTTAACGCATGGAGGTATATCTGGTTATGCGTAATATGGAACAGTTGGCAACCTGATAAAATAAACGGATTATTTTAAGCTGATATACATTTTTTTAACCTAAGCCTTATTCGGCTTATTGTACACATTATCTTCAATTATCATCAAATGTGATTTGTGTGCATGTTTCTGTTCCAAAACCTCAACAAAGGCAGTTTGTTATTAATCTCGGGTAGAAGAAGGGATGCATGGATTTGATACAAGTTAGGCATTCGTTGCGAAAGGGAAAACTGATAGCGCGACAATAAATTACATTACAAGTTGAAGAGATGAGAACTGCGAATTTCAAAATAGTAGTGAATTCAAGATGAGGTAGTTCAGAGGGTAGTGAAGTAACATTTTAGAACCACTAGCGAAATAAAAAGCAGTTAACGTTGTTGTACCTAAGAGGGAAGTGTTCCGTTTGAACTGCTCGTTTATTGTACCCTCTGTCTAAATCTGCAAGGGTCTCATGTGATGAGACGAGATATCCTCCGAGGTCCAGAGGAGTAAACATTCATAAGATGAGGCAAGTTCAGAATTTAAGAAAATAGCATCACGATTATCAGCGATAGAGCTTCTCTGTAGGACAGATATCAATATTTCGAATTCTGCATCCGACGTTGACTCTTGTTTTCAATTTCGGAATATTGACTACTTTACCTACTCTGTCTACTCTCTCTCTCTCTCTCTCTCTCTCTCTCTCTCTCTCTTTACTCCCAACACTGTTACGGCCTACGTTGACACAGGTCATAATGCTCACAACTGAGTTTCGTGAGCTTTTTCCCACTCTGTTCACAGAAGTAATGAGTTCTTATATATAAAATGAATTAAATTATTTTTCTTGCTTGCTTATTCATTATAATAAGCATATTATATTCAAATATGATATCATTTGGCCCAGCTTCATTGCTTATATACCTTATTTGCAATTTGAAGGCATACAGCCGTTTTATTATTATTATTATTATTATTATTATTATTATTATTATTATTATTATTATTATTATTATTATTATTATTATTATTATTATTATTATTATTATTATTATTATTATTATTATTATTATTATTATTATTATTATTATTATTATTATTATTATTATTATTATTATTATTATTATTATTATTATTATTATTATTATTATTATTATTATTATTATTATTATTATTATTATTATTATTATTATTATTATTATTATTATTATTATTATTATTATTATTATTATTATTATTATTATTATTATTATTATTATTATTATTATTATTATTATTATTATTATTATTATTATTATTATTATTATTATTATTATTATTATTATTATTATTATTATTATTATTATTATTATTATTATTATTATTATTATTATTATTATTATTATTATTATTATTATTATTATTATTATTATTATTATTATTATTATTATTATTATTATTATTATTATTATTAATTATTATTAATTATTATTAATTATTATTATTATTATTATTATTATTATTATTATTATTATTATTAATTATTATTATTAATTATTATTATTAATTAATTATTATTAATTAATTATTATTATTATTATTATTATTAATTAATTATTATTAATTAATTATTATTATTAATTATTATTATTATTAATTATTATTATTATTAATTATTATTATTATTAATTATTATTATTATTAATTATTATTATTATTAATTATTATTATTATTAATTATTATTATTATTAATTATTATTATTATTAATTATTATTATTATTAATTATTATTATTATTAATTATTATTATTATTATTATTATTATTATTATTATTATTATTATTAATTATTATTATTATTAATTATTATTATTATTAATTATTATTATTAATTATTAATTATTATTATTATTATTAATTATTATTATTATTATTAATTATTATTATTATTATTAATTATTATTATTATTATTAATTATTATTATTATTATTAATTATTATTATTATTATTAATTATTATTATTATTAATTATTATTATTATTAATTATTATTATTATTATTAATTATTATTATTATTATTAATTATTATTATTATTATTAATTATTATTATTATTAATTATTATTATTATTAATTATTATTATTATTAATTATTATTATTAATTATTATTATTAATTATTATTATTAATTATCATCAGTATCATCAGTATCATCATTATCATTATTATATATATACCACCACTATCTACCAGTAGTCTTTAAAGCGCTATGCTTGAAGGTATTAAAGGGATAATCACGCGGAATCAATCTGATTATTGGATTGAAGTAATAAGATATGTGATTGAACAGTCATGGGTTACCCACAACAGTGCGGGAAATAGTGCACTCTCTCTCTCTCACTCTCTCTCTAATTCCCCTGTTTCAAGATAAACCAGACGAACTGTAAACTCCCTTACATTAACGAAACCGTTTGTCGGCGTCGTATCAAAGACCACGCTTGGATTAACTGGTAAAGGATGGTAGCCGTAAGTGTACTGTCAACTGGCTCTTCAGCTTCACAGAAGTTTGAAATTCTCATTGTTATTACGGAAACAGTTGTTCAAACCATATATAATTAATAATTCAGAAGTTGGCATAAATAATACTCCGTTAGTTACCGTTTCAAGCGATGAGATTCAGATACAGTTTAATTCTTCAAGTTTAAAGGTAAATTTATCAGTTAACTTGGTTATGTCATCTGTTCTCACACCCTCCATCATTCCTGAGCGAAAGATTTTATAGTTCACTACTGCTAGCATAACCGAGAGGAATGGCTCAGGTGGTTTCGTCTGTGCCCACATTCGGAAAGTTCGGGTTCGCTTCCCTTGACCGGCTCACTTGACCATACCGACCTACCAACCGTGGCTTTCTCGGGATTTTCCCGGATCTCCAGGCGAATGCTTCTTAGGTTAATTACATCCCCCCGAATTTCCTCTTCCTTCATTTCATATGCATTATTATTTCACATCGTTTCTCATCTGGTAGTGTCTTAGAAATCAGAAGGTGTCGGTGAGATTCTCGGCGCCGCATGCAGTATTATATGCTTTTGGTAAATACCTCCTACTCCGGTAGGACGATCTCTGGCATTTGGGTCGGCCTAGTGGGCCTTTTCAGAACCAAGGAGAGTGGGATTCCGGTTGTACTGGCCTGCCGGGGATTTAACAATTGAGTAAGTGTAGGGACCTTGCCCTCTGCACTTCGTGAACCCTGGGTCGGCCATACTTTATCTCCTCTTTCCTCATCCTTCCTCCCGGGGATGCCCCACTTGGGGCAAAGGCACAGTATGTCAAGTCTGGTCGATGTACCGAATCCCCTTGTTAAGAATCCCATCTTAACCTAATCCTATGCTATGCTATCCTATGCTGTCCTACGCCATCCTAACCTATTCTATCCTATCCTACGGCAGCAGATGCACCGACGACGAAAATTTGTAAACGGATCAAAGAGTGTCGCACATCTTGGAATGTTTGCAGTTTTCAAGTTTTAAGCTTTGGACTTCTTTATGACAAGCCAGTTGCACAAAAAAATGCAACTTATTTCACATCTCTACATAATCTCCTTGCATTTGAAGACATTTTTCACTATGTCAAAAACATGCAGCCTACGAACATTTTTATAAAGGTCTGTTTTGACTACTGGAAAATCGCTGATCCTGGAGAATGAGTGACTACGAGAGAATTGAGAAAAGGCAAAATTTGCTATTAAGAGGTAAGATAAGTATAGTGCATGGGAAGGTCTTCAACGTAGTTTTCGCTTTGCTCCTGCCTTATATGTAGCTGCCAAGGTTTCGCTGTTTTCGTGAAAAACCACAAGTGCATCTTTTTCTGCCCACTTTTCAATGAACGACTCAGAATTACGCACCGGCTATTCCAAGATAGGTCCAACGCTTTCTCGGCGCTTACATTGACCCAAAATTTCCTCATTGCTGATGAATCACTCAGTTTATTGTACTGCCAAACCCACGAATGTGATTTTTCCCAATCATCGGATGTCTCGCTCTTCTAACAGTGAACTTCAATGGCTGTCACTGCAGACAAATTGAGAAAATGAATGACTACACGATGTTCCTTTAACTCCAAAGCTGCCAACTTAACAATTAGAATTGTCTGACTTATATGCTACTATTAGATTTCTGTCCAATGTATGCTGGTGATATCTCTGCCAAACATTTAGAAAGAGCACTCATATCTTTGTCTCAGACCTTAGGTTTCTACTTTATCGCACTCCTGCGAGAGAGAGAGAGAGAGAGAGAGAGAGAGAGAGAGAGAGAGAGAGAGAGAGGGGGGGGCGGAGAGGCATCAGAGGCCATATCACTTTAACCACCTTGTGACTTTGGTATTCATTAATATAAATATTAAAACGTCTTCAAAAGTCCTCTCCGGGGGATTAAAATGAATCTTACGATGTAACGTGAAACATTAGCATTTAAATTCCGCCTACGGGAACGTCATCCAAGTGACGTCACACGCTGTCACAAAGCCACGCCACTATTTATAAAGAGGTTGTTTGTCTGCCATTGTCACTACGCCTCTTCGAGTTTGGAAACAGCAGAATTCCGGTCGATTAATTCAAAATACCTTGCAATGTAACCCTTACGCCCGTAACTGACAAAGTATTTCAACTCCACGCGTCCATCGCCAACAAATGCCTGCTGGTCAAATAAGAGGTCATAAGGCTCTGGTGTTGTGATATTTCCGTTACATTTCAGGTAATTTTAAGATACTGATGGAACAGTGTTAACTGATAATATAATTGCAAGGTATTTTGGACTTAAATTTTAATCAAAATTCCTTAATATGATCGACTCTTCAATATGAAAAATTAGTCCATATGACACGATTCGAATGCAAATAATATTTTGGCAGTCATGTGATTCTCTAATAGAGAATTCTGAAACTTGATCGCCAGTAAGCATTATTATTAATATTATGTTATATAGCAGTTACTTTAATGCAAGTGCAAAAGAAAATTATTTTTACTGTCATGGTCTTCTATTGCCTTTTGCCAATATGTCTGAGTTCTGGGCTACGGAAGGAAGGGGAATAGTGGTTTTTCATTTAAATTAAAAATAAAGGCAAATGAATATATCATTAAGAGATTCCACTGATACTAATGAAGTATAGTACTAATTAGTGCACATTAACACTAATGAAGAAAAGTAAATTTAAAATGGATTAAAGAAAGTTACATAATGATGTCTTAAGTTTCGAATTTACTATAAAGCTTTTCTCCTTCTTCACCTAAAATAAAATGTAATTTATTTCACATCAGAACCAACAGAAACAACACGAATTAATATGATAGACTTTTGTTTAGTCATTTTATGCCCAGAGAGGTGCTCACTCTGGCAAAGCCGTTCCTCTTAATATATACTCTGGGAGATCATGTTGAGAAAGTAGTGTTTGACCCCGATATTCGATTAAGACTGCTTGACATTTTGGAACAATCAAGTGCAAACAGTCAGTTGCATGATAAGTCATCTTATTCCACAGTGCATCATGTATTCACAAATATGTTATAAATTGAATTGATTTAATTGAAGTATTTCCGAAACTCCTTTCCACCTTTCCTATGCTTCTGTTCAATTAAAGTAATGAATGTAGCTTTTTATTGTGATGTGGATGGGGAACTGTTAGTTCTGAAATGCTTTCATTCAATGTTCTCTCCTTTTCTTCAGTTTTCTTCCACAAAATTGAAGTGGTTCTGTTGGCTAGTCGACTCTATTCATACTTCTAACATCGATGTTCACATTCTCTAAGTTAATAAATTGGTTTTATGCTTTTGTTCGAGAGCCTTCCAAAGAACTTTCAAACTTTCAGGAGGATATCCTGTTACATTTTAAACATTTCTGTATTCTTATTTTGTAATTCCGCCATTTAAGCTCTTAACACCTATTTCGTCCATCATAGCATTCGAACGATAAAATACCTATATGTTCACCTGTAGGCACACATTATGAACCCAGCATTTATATTGAAATTAACTGTGGTATATCATGAAATGTATTCTTAACAGTGCCACTTTCATAAGGATGAGTAAGAGAGCAATGAATTGTGCGAATTATGAAGACCAGCCAATACTAAGTGTTTCTGTTCAGGAAAACATCGTGTGTACAAAAGATACTGAAAGTACATCTTAGAAGTGTTTCAGGATACAAATATGCATTATAAGCACTTCTATAAATTTATAATTAATAAATGTACGCTTTCATCTCCCAGTTTATTATTTTATAGTTGCCTTCATTAAAATCTGTCATAGGTTTTAGCCCTTCTTAGCTCTATGCATTTTGTATTTAGGTGTGCATAATGGCAAGAGGTGAATTAGTCCAAACGAGTAAAGGTGATAATTGTTACTACGGTGCACATTGATTTCCTCTCATTTAAACGTTATGGATAAGCTACAATTCGGTAAGTGAGGGTTAATCGTGTCATTTGGCTCATTCATAACGTATCATTAAGCGAAGTTAACTTATGCACAGAAAGAAGCTCTAGGATCGTAGCGAAAGGGCAAAGTAAGAAGGATCACTGTCCTACTTTGAAACTAATAACATAATGAAATATTTTGATAATGGAATGTCAACAACTGTTTAAATCTTGGTACAATGTGACAAGGGTGTCAGTTTGCAAAGTTTTGCTGAGCTGGACTTGTTAAGAAACGAAAACCATCGTATGAAGCTAAACTAATTCTAGGGTCAGAAATAAATATACTATTGGCTGCATTTGATGATTTAGGTAACTTTTTATTTTGCTCGACTTAGCATAGTATTAAGTTCCCAAGTGCACAAGACGGAAGGCAATTATTTAAACAACTTCTATACCTAATGATGAGTCAATTGGAGAATTTAATGTCAGGAAGGCACGTTGACCATGGTAGCTCAAGGGTAGAGCAACTGCACGGAAACCAGTAGATCCGTGGTTCAAATCCCGGCCATGGCATTGAATTTTTCAGTTGGCTCTAATTAATCAAATATCACCCATATACCGGAGTAATGTATTTAAAAGGATTAATTCTTTAAGGATTAATTCCTCAATATAAATTTACATTAAAACTTCTATACCATTTCTGTGTGACGTACATATAGCACGTATGTGGGGATGAAGGCTCACTTTGGCCGTGGAATGGTAATAAAAGACGCGCACACAGAAATTGAGAAAATATAGCGCAGTACTAATTCCCGAGGTGGTATGGACGTTGAAGCAAGTACACCTTGCATAGCCTTCTTTAAAGGAAGTTTTGAGTAGCGTGCCCAAATTCTTCAATGATACGAGAGTGCATACGTTAATTTCTCTGTTATCACTTGGAGAAAAGCCAGATGCAAGCGACTGTGTACTGTAGCAAGCAAATATAAATTCAGAAGCTCATCACAATCATCATAATCATCATCATCATCATCATCATCATCATCATCATCATCATCATCATGCCACCCCTCGGTAGCGTGGTGGTAGCATGTCTGCCTCACGTTCAAGAGGTCACGAGTTCGAATCTCGGTCAGGGTGAGTTACCGGGATAAGTTTTTTTCCAGGGTTTTCCCTTATCCTGAAAGACTAATATCAGGTAACTCTAAGCTCTATGAACCCCGGGCTCATTTGAGCATCATTTCACCCATTCCGTTCATCGTCCGATATGACTTAACGTTGGAGGACGTAAATTACAAAAAAAAAATCATCATCATCATCCTCGTCGTCGTCGTCCTAGAAAGCTTTTGCTTGTTGAATGTATTATATATATCCCATACTGTGTTAGTTTCCGAAAATAAATCGCCGGTTATCTCGTTCAAATGAAAATGTAAAATTTTAAAAAAGTTCGTATTCCTAAACGCACATTGATGATTCGGTTTACAATGCGTAAATGAAAAATTCATATTTGTGGGTTAAAAGAGAAAACTATACATACTCCTGTCGTTTCTCTCAGTAAAGAAAACCATAAAGTAAAATGTACTTTTTATTTTTTCTGCTTCTAAACCAATAGGCAATATTAGTAACTGCATGATGGATTGAAAGAATGGTACCTCACCAAAAACCTGCATCGTATCGTCTATGGCTATAAAACTACTGTGAAAAGAACGTTTCCTGTATGATAACGGTGTTATCAACATCATTTCCGTGTGAATGTGATGGTTTCGAGCGGTCAAACGCTGAAATTGAATTTGTATCCTATTCATCTTGCAACATCTGAAAAGTGTTTTCTGGTTACACGATAATCATTTCCGCTGCATCACCTAGTAACTGAATAATTGGTTGTGATTGTCCCTTAGTAGTTTCAAAGCAAACATGTCAATTTAGTGATCAATTCTGAAATTAATTTTACGGAGACCGCTTTATAATGTTCACTCTGTAGTACACAGGTAATTTAGCTGGATATTGCAACACAGGTCCTTCACTATTGTGGATTTTACGCCGTAGATTCAGATGTGGGTCTACCGCTGTCATTTCATATCGATTTACTCTTGACTCCCTCCTAATGATGAACGTCTTAACAGGGATTTAACTCCAGAGAGAAACAGGTGTCGGGTAAGCCGCAGACGTAAGTGTAGGCAGAATCAAAGGTGAGACTTCCTTCCTGGAAGTTAATTAAATGAATAGTGCGGCTTTGGTTGCTGTATACTCTGTTTACCGAAGTACAGTCTCTCTACATGTCCAAGTTTGATCTCTGCAGTGTAAGACTTACACTTGTACAGCGTGATAATAGAATTATTCATATAACAATATACAAGTTTAATAAAGAAACGACTGGGATGTAGATAAATACTTGAAATAAATGATGTTCCTAGATTACAATTAATGTATAATATAAAATGCGGGTTACAATATCTTTAAGTAATAAGAAGTCATAAAGAAGAAAGCTATGCATAAAAGAAGCAATTAGAATGAAGGAAAATGAGATTGAAGTATTATCAGATTTCACACTGTAATGTCTTAAGTAACGAAACATTCCCAACCCTCGTACATCGTTTGGCGAGTGCAGACCAATAACGAGCCATGCTCGTTAGAACGTATGTCTCTAGCGTTCCACCGCGTAGAGCGTCACGGGTTCGAGTCCCGCCCTGGGCATGGGTGTTTATGTGTATAGTGTATGTGTGTGAAACTACAGAAAACAGATAAGTAATTAAACGGAAACAATAAAAAACGGTTAAATAAGGAAAAGAAAGCGCGTGCGCGCGCGCGCGCACACACACACACACACACACACACACACACACACACACACACACACACACACACACACTAGTCGTGCCTCCGTCACTCAACGTGTTACAGAAAACAAGGCGGTTAGTGAGCAACATGGTAATTTGATTTTCACGACGAAATAAATCGTCGTTAAAATATGACAGGGTATTCAGCATCTTCTTTGCATAGCCTTCCTGCTGTTGATTTCCAAACAGTGATGGCTATTTTTAAACAATATAACATAGTCTATACCAAATGTATATAAGCGTTGTTAATTTATTATTTAAGAAAAACTCTGCCTGGCGTGTGCACCTCGAAAGTTCATACGCAGAGTGTCTGTGCATTCAAAGAATTACAAATTCTATGAACCGTCCTGTTTAGACTGTGGGTGAAATCACTTTATGCATTTGTCCTACGTAGTCTGCTTTACTCGTAGCAATGTAGACGTAAACGTTTTTCGTCCACTAAGTCCACTTTATTTACAAACCACACTCGTCCATTGTAAATTGTATGCACGTACAACGTAGCATTCATAAGTATTTTTTCAAGGTGTTAGTGGAATGGTCCAGCAAAATGGTGGAGAGAAAACAATATTGACACTGTTTCTATCAGTTAGGACTTCTGGAAATCTCATTCATACCTTCATTTTAAAATACAGCTAATTATAAAATTAGATGCTATAAAGCTTGCAATTTTATTGATGGAGGTGTAAATAAGTTTTCCTAGGCTTTGAATTTGTGGCTCAGAATGCAGTACATTTCTTAGCCTCGGAGTAAAGTTGCATTGGAGGCTAACCATGCGGTTTTACGTTTTCGATACATTGGTATATATCTCAGTGCCTACTTAAACTTCAGTGAATTTGAGGAGCTACAATATGTCGCGATATAAGGTCACAAAAGCCTACGTTGCTTCTGCTGGTAGTGACCACATGTGCTCCAGGCATCTAGTGGGCGATCACTCACCTCTGCAGTGCATATTTGGGCGTAGAACTGGCAATCCGTTTCGAGTCAGTTCCAAAAGGTGTTCGTTCCACAGATAACATATTTATTAAACATTTTGTCCTATTTTTCAAACCTTCTGATTTATTCAAGAGGATATAGCTAATGATATTTCAAATCATAAAGGTGGTCTTTGCAGGCTGAATATTGCTCCAATGAGAAAAAAAATTGCAGGTTTCAATCGCAGTAGCAAACCTTAGTCCAATTTGAAGAACTGAAAATATATTGAGATGCCCTACACTTCAGAAATTTTTAGATTAGAAAACGCAAATTTAATCGTTATGAGTAAAGAGTTTGTTTCACCATGTGCTTGTAATGTATATAAATAGTTTTACTGATGTTACTTGTTTTAAGTATTACTTTAGCACAATTTTCTTTCTTCTCTTTTGAACTACGCTTATTTATTTGGCTGTTAATTTTATTGATATATCCTGAAGTTAAAGTTAAGACTTACTACTTTAATGAAAAGTTAGAGTCAGACCGAAAAGTTGAATGCCATAGCCGGCATTGAACCACGGATCTTCCGGTCTACGCCCGGCTGTTCTTAACCTTTGGGCCACTATGGCTAACGTGCCAGTACGAAATTAAATTCTCCAACTGCCTCATGTTTTTCCCGTTGTATTTCAGTCTAACTCTACTTTTCCTTATTTCGTCGTACACATGGCTGGTGTGAAAGAACAGTTAATTTCCATTACAGCTTTCAGTGACTCAGACGAGTAGATGAATAGAATGCTCGAAAAGAGGCATTATAATTCTTAGTTTATAAAATAAAAATGTATTACAAGGGACAAGAGGCCACTTATAAGCCTATTTTTTAAAAAAATTACATATTTATAATTATGTCTATAACAATATAATTTCAGTACTATGTGACCTTAATAACGCTCTAAACCCAGTTATTCCTCCTGAGCTCTCTGTAACACTTCATCATCAAAATTTTAAATTTGTTTACAAAGCTGTAATAATATTATTTTACATTCTAGTAAACATAGATACATTCGTTCACCACTAAACATTTTATCACATATCATTCTGTTGTCTAGAGTATACGTCTACTGCTGGGACGATATCAGTTCCTAAATATCAGTGTACATGCCTTGCCTAATTTAGTAAAAGGGAACACTACATAGTGCTTTGAATCTCCTATAATTATAATAAGGTTGCTCTAAAGAAATGGATTTAATGTATTTATTGGTGTTACACGATTAAAGTTACTACACAATACAAAGTGCATGGGCCATTAACACTACATACATTTTTAAGACTCAAAGGAAATATGAAATAAATGTAAGAAAGAAAACTAGAGATAAATTTTTCTCTGACTAACTAATCAAATTTAATCTAGCTTTACACACTTAAACGACAAACATATCCATGTTTTATCACGTCCTCTGGCTAGCTTGTAGATTCCAACATGTCAGTGTTTTTGTAGCAGAACTGAATGATTTCCTGTAGGTGATTTTTCGCTGGTATTTTATTGTGCGAAGTCAGCCATTATATATATCCAACTTCCTGGCTTAAGCGGTGGATTCCTGATACTTCCTTTCTTCTTAGATATGCCTCTATAGTGAAACTAAATTTTATTTCATTTGCCAGGCTTAGAGAAAAATTAAATTTACAATTCAATTGTAAAATGTTCACTGATATCTATTGGCCATCATTTGGCACCTTGCCATATGTGTTTGTAATTAACGTACATCCCTTTGCTACACTTGTCCAAGGTATATTCCTCTCAAACCATTTTCCAGTTCAGTTGACCTAAACTTAGAGACTTAGTAAGTCCTCTGTATGTTGCTGCACAGTCTTCGAGTTTATCTACCATCTTCCCCTCATACACTATGAGCCAGTCTGCTCTTCCGCCTGCTTGCTATTGTGCAGGAGAGCTGAACCTCATGCCTTTGAAAGGAAAATCCTCGCGCGTTGCAGCGACTGAGATACAGTACAGAGCACGACATGGCAACATTTCCACAATTCCCGCTGTATGTACTGCAACTTGTTTGACAAGTGAAGGAGGATATTCACAGCATACAACGAACAGTGCTGTTTCTCTCCTCGAGGACTTGGTGTGACAGGAAATTGTAGTGTTTGGCATCTCTCAAACTTGTAGACATTTTAAAATCATTGATGTAGAAAGACTTATCAAGTTACTGTTTTGTGTGTCATAACATATTTATGAATAACGAAGCTTCTTCATTAATATAAATTCATAACAATATGTTTATTGACAAAGCATACCTTTAAATACAAACATTTATTACAACTACAATAATGTATTGGAAATACTCCGATTATACTACATTTACACCTTATAGACCTATGTAGTAGATTTTCTGGTTAGTTTTGCCTTCTGCCTCAGCTTTCATGGCGCCCAGGCCTTTCAATACCGCTAAGAAACCCTTTGTCCCAACTGAAGCTTATTCATTTTAAAGTTTCAAGTGGGAAATAAATAACAATTGTTAAGTCTAATTTTAGGGCTAATCAGGATATATTAAATAGCTTATTTCTATAAATTACAACCAATTTAAGGGAAGCTTGTATCATAGGTATGCTCGACAAATGTGTTCAACTATAGTTAAATGTAATCCTTATTGTCCAATATATCCAAGTTTACAAAAATAATCAACAAATTATAACCTTTCTAATGTGATAAATTATATCACGTTTAGAGCTTAAACTTAGTGTAGCATTAATTCTTACTATAGAAAATAATGGAATATGCAGCAAATAATTTTATAAAAGTAACCACTTGATAAATATTAAGCCATATAACATAAGCTACATTTAATACCCAGAAACATATACTAAAAATATGACATTGGGTGCACGATGGGATGCATTATAAAATAACAGAAGAGCAAAGAAGTAATGTTACGTGAAACTCCAGTTTTAAAATGTTACGTGCTATTTCTTCACTTTTACTGGAATAAACTTAAGTATCATGAGTGAGAAGTAATTGGCCAGAACCTGCATTATTGAACTGAAACATAAATTGGTTCTGGTTCAGTAATTTTGAGGACCTTTTTCAAGGGAATTTTAAAACGATCATCGCTGAACATTTCGAATAACTGTCTCGAAAATTCTTAATTTCTGGCTACGCAATTTTGAAGAAAAAACTAGGACTTTCAAACAGTAGACGATGTTGAGCACTTAGTATAACTTATGTATGGTATATACCATTTATTTTGAAAACAAATTCACTTACTTTGTTATTCTTAAAACCAATTTTTAGATAGAAACTATTTAGTACAATAGATGTGCCATGATTACTGGATTTTATATAAAACTCCACACTTTTTTCTTAACCTCTTATTTAGGAGTATCGGGTTATCTTTCAATAATATATGGATTTGTTAAATCCATAAGCGTAATAGTTATGAAGAAATAAACGAGACATTACATAGTCCGTATTGCTTAGACTTCTCCTTCTTATTCCTCGATTTAACATTCTCGTTTTGCCTATTAGTTTCACTCTTTTATGTTACTCCGTGCATAAATTATAGTGTTCACTTGCTAATATTATAAAATGTACATTTATATTAGAGGTACCTGATTGTTAATAGTATTAATTGCTTTTTGTTCTCATTTATTAGCATTACGTTAGAATTAAAACCTTTTTGTTTTACCAAGTAGGTATATATGCCATTTTAGCAAACATATGTTATCAGCCACTCTGCACATTATTACCGAAGTCTGCTTAATTACAGCCACGTTTACACTTCATAACGTTGTACTTCAAATAAAAACATTACTTTTATTGCTGTTCATTATGCAATTGGCCATTACAGTCGTGTTCCAGAGGCTTAATAATGCCTAATATTTGCCTCCATTTTCCCAATATGACCACTAAAATATCATCGTTTTCTACATAGTAAGAGCCTAGGAAATAGTTCGAATAATAGTAACGAAACACGTTTTTCTCTCTGAATAACTTAAAGTGAAAACTGGAAATTAAGTAAATGATGATGATGATGACGACGACGATGACGATGACGATGACGACGACGATGATGAACTCGTACATATATAAAGCAGCTTTCTGGAACAGTACTTCAGTGTTTGATATGTGAATCCTTAAGTCAGTGGTCAATTTTAATAAATCAAATGTGACATTATTTTTGTATTAGCGTAGACTAAATTGGCAATCTCAATAAATAAATTTATAACCTGTTATCTCAAAACATGTTTAAAAATAGTTCTGAAATACTTACAATTCAAGCAGCATGACTTACGTTCGCTGATTTACCTTTATACAATAATTTTGTTTATTAACAAAGTTGATATTTCAAAATGAAGTCTACAACTTGCCCACAAAATCACTTCTTAAGCGAATAACAACCTTATTAGCACCGTGGTAAATTCACAATCCCCTTAACCAATTTTTGTCCTAATATGGATAATGTCTTCATAAGCTTCTTTATTAACAAATGTGCTCTTTGCATCAGAGAACGTCATTCATAGAAAAATACGACCAGGGTAGTGATTTAGAAAAGAAGAAACTCAATATCATAGATATAAGAAACCATTCGGCTTGGACATGCCAAAGCTACAATAATTAACTGTGGTACCAATTTCTCGAACACACATTTCTGTAAAACCTAGCGTAATAAATATTTCTCTACGTTGAAGATTTCACCGGTGAAGATCTTTTTTGTACAGTTTCAGATATGTGAATACAGTCAAAGTACCCTTTTGAACTATAGGTGTTTTATCTGCAGTGAAAAAATAAATAACCATTGGTAGTATATATTCCGATTTGTTGGAGTAACTAATAAAAGGGGAATAATAACTGCACAGAAGTTAAAATATAACGTTTTAACAATTCCAGTACTTGTACTGGAATTCCAGTACATTCTCCATTAACCTCAAACTCAAAACTCAAACCTCAAGTGGGGAAGCGCCGCGACTGAGCGGTGAGACCGATTGACTCTCACCAAGGCGGCCCAGTGTCGATCCCAGGCGACCGCAAAGAGAGATATGTGGTAGACAACACGAAGCTAGGGCAAATGCTCAGTTATCATCTTTCCTTTCATCCACTTTGCTCTCATTCTCCCCAACTACTTTCCCCACTCTCATTCCGGGGACCGGGCTGATCACCCATCTTTGCATATCTCTCTCTGACCCATAGCTGTGGCTCCCTCATCCAACGCCTAAAATGGCATAAGGGGTAGAGGACCTTAAATGAACAGGACTGTATACTTTACCAAGAGAAGAAGAAAAAGAAGATTCTCTAATAGAAAACGTATTCTATTAGGTGCTGATGCGGGCTATCCTGCTTGTTTTATAATGTAAACAGGTAACTAAAATTTTCATTACTTGTCAAAAAAGGGCAATTAAATTCCATCAATTGACCTAATAGTTGTTAGCTATAATGACTGGGACTTACTTACGGCATAGTAAGTCTCCAAAATAAGGTATGCATTTTATGGCGTGTGGGAGCTCCAAGTGGTTTATCGGTGAAAATACCTGTCCGTTGAATTTAATACCATGCTGGCATGTTGTCATGGTAGGTCATTGGTTAAGAGTAACCGGACGAAAACCGGATGTTACAAATTGGGTCATTTGACGACTTTCATTAGTCCTTTGTTCACTGTGATGTTACTATGTAAGTTACTATGTTGTTGGTATATAAAATAAATATGGTGTAATACGGTCGAAATAAATTCATTGCTAAAAGTTATTAGAAGTTTAATATGATTTTCAACATTTAGGTGACCCCGACGTGATCTTCATGACTATACGGTAAGATTAAAACATTATAAGTATCTATTTGTTTAAAAATCTGTGATTGAAGAACGATTTCCGTGAATATTTGATGCCGCATATTAAATTTGTATGAAGATTGCATTTAGAAGAAGATAGTATTGGAATTGGTAAAGATTAAATGCCAATAACTCAAGAACTGGAGAAAATTACAAAAGGTAGACGACCAGTGAGAACACTGTTTACCAGGAAAGTTAACGTTGTTACAATTGTGTTACATCAGTTCAGTCTTTGGAGGACTATCAAAAGTTTTGCACGTATTTTGTCTGAAGCTAAAATGGAGTTAAGCTGTTGAGAACACACATATAAACAAATATCATATCGCAACGACAATTTAAATTTGACTTATGAAACAAGAAATGAACCCTACTCAAAAGTTTTAGGTCATCTGTGGAATGAGCGGTTGGACACATTGGAACTGGAATTACCTCTGAAATTACAGGAACTTCCAAGTGTATTGACAAAGAGTTATTCTTTCGACTGTACAAAGAATCTTTGATGTAATAGGTTTTATTTGTCCTGCATTTCTGCCATTTAAGATACTGTTACAGAATTTGTGGCACAGTAATACCGCATGTAAATCTAATAAGAGTGCAGTTGAGTCACACTAGAATTTACCAATATCGGAAGATATGGCAAGAGAGTTTTGTAAACGATACGAAGAAATGCCATTGTCGAGTAAAATAAAGATTCAACGTTTAGCTACTGATGGAGCAATGGATAGACGACAGTGGATGTCATGGCTTCGACTGAAGTTTTGGATAATTCGGAGTAGTAGCACCATAAAAACTATACTGTGTAAATGTGTTCAGTGTAGAAGGCAAAATGCTAAACGAGTAGAGACGGACACTGCACCATTACCAGTTGACCGTATAAAAGATGCATCTCCCTTTGAAGTTACAGGAGTTGATCTTGCAGGACCACTATTACTAAAAACGAAAGATAAGGTGTGTATTGTTCTATACATATGTGCTGTGTACAGAGCTGTTCATTTAGAATTGACATCAAGTCTCAGTTTAGAAGGATTTTTACACACTATGCGTCGTTTCATAGCAAAACGAGCTCGTCCCTGCATTATTTATTCAGATAATGGTACTAATTTCATTGGAGCTCGTAACGCTCTGAGAGCTCAAGATATTCAGAAGATACAACTCGAATGTGGAGTTCAATAAATCGAGTGGAAATTGAACCCGCTCACAGCAAGTTGGTGGGGAGAATGAAGGGAGCGTCTAGTGCGATCCATAAAAGACATACTGAAGAAGATGCTAGGAAAATCTGTCCTCACTTACGAGGAATTACATACAGTATTATGTGATGTTGAGTCAGTTATAAACAATAGACCCTTAACATATGTATCTGAAAACCCAGAAGACTTGACTCCTCTTACGCCAGCGATGTTCCTTCAGGAAATAAGAGAAGTCCGACTTCCAGACATCGATAGGTTGGAAAATAAGTTCCAACGAAGACTATGATTTCGACAGCATCTACTGAAAGAACTGCGACAACGTTTCGTAAAGAATATCTTGCCATGCTGATCCAGTGACCTAGAGGAGAGAAGAAGATAATCCTGAAAGAAGGAGATGTTGTCCTAATAGGGTCGGACGGAAAGAAAAGAATTGAATGGCCCCTTGGTCGAATACTGACTTTGATTCCAGGGAGAGATCAGGTTATTAGAGTCACCAAACTGAAGACAGCAGATGGGATTTTAATACGTCCAGTCCAGCGCCTCTATCCTTTAGAATTGAACCGTGATATTAATTAATTATATAATATGACTCCTGAAAATTTATTAGTGTGTTGAAATTGTATAAACAATTTCAAGGTGGGAGGAAATGTTCTAAATTGGCTCATTTGACGATTTTCGTTAGTTCATTGTTCACTACGATGTTACTATGTAAGTTACTATGTTGTTGCTATGTAAAATAAATATGGTGTAATACGGCCGAAATAAATTCATTACTAAAAGTTATTAGAAGTTTAATGTGATTTTCAGCACCGGAGGATCCGTGGTTCAAATTCCGGCTATGGCATTGAATTTTTCACTCTCACTCTACCTATCCACGCTTTACCCTACACACGGATAGTGTGAAAGAACAACTACGTTCAATCAATTGACTTTGTAATGGCATATTAATTTCACTGCAGTTATCTGCTAGGTCAGGCGTAATTCTAACTTAAGCAAGATTTTCAAAATTTATAATCTTCCCGATAATAGTTGTAATCGTGTGCCGTTATTTTCACCGCCATGGAGAATTGTATTCTCTTATAAATACGTACTTTTGATATAGGCCACCTACTACAAAGTAGAAATAACAAGAAAGATCTCTACAAATATATCATCCAAATATTAACAATCCCCTTTAAATTAATATGCAGCAGAGCCACAGCAAACTTAAATTTGATTTGAATTTGTAAATAAATTAACCCTGGCTGAGTTATTTGCTATTCACTCTAGTGAGGAAGTGGGAGATAATTTCACGCAGCTGCTGTTTTTATGCTTGTGCTGGAGGTCAATACCTACTTCGGGTGTAATCGGGGTAGTGCTATGAAATATTCATGTTTTTGGAATCCAGTTCCGTTTGCTTGAAATGGGCCTTGTTCGTGGAAGCTGTGGCATGAAAGATTAAGAAGTGTAGCAGTTAACCAGAACAGGAAATGGTTATTATTATGATTATGATTATTATTATGAAGGCATCCTCACTCCCTCATGCATGGTGAAGTGAAAGGTTCTTCGAGAAAGTTTCTGTATCTAATAGGGCAAAGAAAATTTTGGCGAAGACAAACGAATTTTTCGGAACACAAGTGCTGTTTCCCTGAAGGAAAAAAAAAAGGTTTTAGAGAGGGACCAATTGAACATTATCATTAATGTTTTTAAAATACCTTACATAATGTTCAACGTATTTCGATTTCAGTGCGGTGTTTGCAACTTTGACCTAATGAACGTGACAGTTATTATAGCTAATAATTTATTTCAAAATTTTCTGTGACTCATTTCTCCATTTTTGTGTTGTGGTGTACTTCCAAAATGGGGTCCCGTATATCACAGTTTAGTAAACATGCACAAGTGCTACAATTCTTTTTGCTGAGTTAAACGAGATAAGCGCTGTTTATAACACGTATGAAAACACAGACATTAATAATCCAAAAGGGTATGCGTGTTCAAAAAACTGGATAAACACAAACTATTGAGAGGTCTGACAAAAATTCTTACGAAGGAAGGAGGAACCAAACTTAATTATAGTTGACGATTTCGAAATAAGATGGCGTTCCGATATAAATGTAGAGAATGTGGAGAAAACAATTTGCAGAGTACTATAACCTGAAGTATAGTGAAAGCAGCAGTAAGGGATTACAAATGCAGTACGATATCAAGTGAACTACATGAATATAACTGAAAGCTATATTCAGTTATATTCCAGTCATAATAACTCACTCAATAAGTGTGTACCTACAAGCTGGATTCTGAATCCAGAGGTCCCCGATTCAATTCTCGGCTGGAGGATAGATATTGGTCTCAAGCCTGATTTACTTTTTATCCTCTCTTGATTCTGTAAGCATGAGTGATAATGTAAATAGGTGCCTGAATTAAATGTTTATAAAGAAAACTTCATTATTAGCACAACAGTAGAACGAAACGAGGAAAATCATTGTCAATGAGCTATTTTTTTAACGTCCAAGCCAATAATGTAATATTAGACGTTAAAGGCGACATATAAACAGAAATTAAATGCGTCTCACTTTTAATAAAAAAGTCCTAAAGCTTTGTCATATCGGATGAAGAATAAAATGGGCGAAACGATGCCCCAGTGAGCCCAGTTTCCATAGAGGTTAGAGTTACCCGACATTTATCTTTCAGAACAAGGGAACAAAACATATAACTCACTCAGGCATAGATTCGAGCTCGGGACCTCTTGAATGTGGAGTAGACACGCTAGAACCACCCTACAGAGGCGGGCTGTAAAGGCTGTGTATATGCTGCCTCAATAAACACTAATGGTACACAATAATCAATAAGCACTAGATGTGCGAACTGTAACCAAACATTTTATATATAATCCAGTAGGCTTCACAACACAAATATGACATTGGACATCGAATACAATTAAAGATAGTGATTACGGCTAGACAAGAGGCAGATGTTTACATTTAACACGCCACAAATAGATTTAGCTATCGGGGGAATCTAATATTGACATACGTGGACGAGAAAATTGTTTCTGCGACATATTTTTCTATCCTCGGCACTGCTTATCTACTCTACAATTCGATAAACTTAAATACTTCTGTCGGAAAAATGATTTCTCACTTTTTATACAGATATCACTCTCCAGCTGCCTGTAATTTTGAAATACACAAACAAAATGCTGGGAACGTATGTAGTAATAAGAAACGCCATTAACAACTGACAAACGTCATAACAAAACACGCGAAACTTAGGTTAATTAGCAACCAGTGGTTGCATCATAGCATGGGAGTGAAGCGAGCAGCGTTTCTTGGCAAGGTTTATTTATATAAGCTTAGGTTTCCGATTCCCGGGAGGTTATACTAGGTTTATTTTCTTTCATAAGCTTAGGTTAATTAGTAAGCTGTGTTTACAGGAATACATACGAGCGAAAGCTCCCGTATGTGCCTAACGATGCTTATGATTATTTATTTATATAAGTTAGGGTTGTGATTCATAGACCTAGAAGATATAAAAACGGTAAAAATGCATATTAAAAAGCCCCATCCCCCAAGAAAGAACAAATAAAAGAAGTAATGAAATTTTCCGTTATATATACAACGAAATGTTAAACGTAAGAAGAAACAGGAATGAGCATTTCCAAATCGTAAATTTATGCAAAATTCAAGAGACTATTCATTAATTAATTCATTCATTCATTAATTCATTCATTCAATCAATAAGCTTAAATTAATTAGCCGGTAGTTACACTCTCCACGAGCAATTTCTTTGGTATAATGAAAATCATGAATAAACTTCCTGAACATTTATGTTTAAATTAGCAGGAGACTAAGAACACCAAATTAAGCCATTCTTACACAGCGAATCTCACTAATCACTTGGGGAATCATCTTCGTTGAATATGACAAGGTTGATTTGTCCAAATACCATTATTTTTCTACTAAAATACACATCATAAAAGGACGGGAATTTTTCTTCCTCCTCTAGGATGCTCTATTATCAGCGAAAGGTTGAAGTATTCTTAAATGTCTTCTTAGAGAACTGAGATCGAACCTTGATTGAATAAAAGGGCACTAAGCCCTTGTTCTACATAGGTGATCATACTATCAATCCTATGTGTTCCACATTAAAGTCATATTAAATCGTATGTGATCGTATTTTTGATATAGTTCACAAATTAATGTAATTAATTAGCCATTTGTTTCAGGTTACGTGTTTGTGGTAGAGTATCTCATAAGAAGAATGCCTAATCGTATTCCGTTCCATTGGTGCGGGCAATGTGGAAATAAATGGCAAAATTATCAAGGAGAGATAAAGAAAACTTGCCATAGACTCCACCCCCTCGCCCCACGCACGTACGGTAGGCAAAGAACAGGCGGAAGGAGCTCCAGAAGATAGCAAGCAAAGAAAGTTTGGAAGGGAGAAACTACCCTAAGAAGACCACTTCTTGATAAGCTTTGTGCTTACCACAGAAGCCCAATTTGCGAGGTCCCTACTTCACTACAAGGGGGAAGTAAATTCTATCGCCTCTTCCTTTGCCATTCTTCTTTTCACTCTTTTCATTTTTGTATTTGTTCTTTTTCCCCCATTGCTTCCTTACTGCATCTACTTTTTTCGCCTTCAATACACCTCTCGCACCCTCAATGAAAGCTTGCTTGAGGTGTCGGTCGGCTCTGAAAGACTCATTTGCACAACAGAGGAGAGCCACAACATGGTGAAGTAAAAAAAAGTTACTGCTTTCAAAAGCGAGAGCCTTAAAAATGGAAATAGAGAAGGAAAAGAATCTCTCGATAGCTTCGATGGAAGGATAAAGAAACTTGCTACATGCTTACAACATCCCCTGGAAGCAATCAACACTTCCGAGCATTCAGTGCCGTAAGATTGGGACATGGTACTTAAATACGGACAAATTATCCTTTTTCCTGAAAATTGGCGAAGATATCCTTCATGATATTAATGGGTAAGCGTCTTGTTTTATCGTTTATGAAATTCTCCGGAAGCAAATCTGTCACAAGCGACACGAAAAGAGTTCTGAATCCCTATACTATCATTAAGACTAAACTGTTATATACCAGCCTTCTTTAGATAAACCTAGATGAATTTCCTGTACAAAACAAGTACGCTATGATTTAGTGAGAAACGCAATATTAATTCAGGTAGAATTACGGTTTCTTTGCCGAGGTCTTATTAAGTGTACATCTCTCGCAGAATTAGAATTAAAAATAGTGTTCCTGAAGTCTTTATATATACTTTCTATAAATGGCTTTCCTTTTCTTAAACTTGTTCACCTCAATTTTCTAAATAGTGCATATTTCTTAACTTGTACATGTGAATTCATACTACGAAATGCATGTTTCTGCATTTTCAATTTCTAGGCTATTTACTTAATACCAAAGTCTAAATCTTTCAATGCTGGAATACTAATTTCTTTATTAAAAATTACGAATAAACGGAAGTATTTATCCACAAATTGCACGGTCAGTGCCTACAAATCGCAGCACACGGAATAATTGCGTAACACAGAAAGTTCCATTAGATTTCGCTGTGCTTTTGAGATCCTACGGAGCTCTCAAAAAGCTTAAGAAAAATACATCTTTGTGGGAAAGTTTGAATATTGTATAATTTAAAATAGAAGGCAAAATTGTAACTCAAAAACGAAAACTTTCACTACACCAAACTTGTTGTGCGATTTAGGTGTCTCGTAAGAATGCTAAAATAACTTTAATAGAATTTTATTTGTTATTTTAATTTAGTTTGAGTTTAACCACCAATGCACAGCATTCCAATATATAGCAAATTTATGAGTATGGAGTGCAGAATATATCACCGAACGCCAGGATTTTGGCTCGTTCATAAATTGAGGAAAGTATCTAAAACTAAGTATTACATAGGTTCCCCGATTAATAAGGAGGATTTTTCAAAATGAAGTTACTTTGTTAGATGACTATTATGTCACATGAGGACTTGAAGTTCTCCAGAGAGTGTGCACTTCTCCTCATTTTTGACTACTGATAATACACCATGCTTAAGAGCTTTTTTGACGTGTAATTTTACATAGGATATATATGAACTTGATCTTTTTTAAAAATTTGGTGACAAGCCATTGGAAATATTAAATTAAAACCATTGAAATTTATGAAACGAGGAAAATGCGCATCATCGTATTGTTGTTAGCCTAGCGTAGATTCGCTGATTCAAACAAATTTAATGATAACTGAGGTAGGGATGCATTTCAATTTGTATAAATAA
This sequence comes from Mantis religiosa, assembly GCA_030765055.1. Taxonomy (NCBI): domain Eukaryota; kingdom Metazoa; phylum Arthropoda; class Insecta; order Mantodea; family Mantidae; genus Mantis; species Mantis religiosa. Next base: position 100,076,922 of record CM060950.1, read on the forward strand.
TTGTAATTTTATTGCTAATTTATTTGACGGTAGAATACGTAAACACGTATTTCTTGACAAAACGGAATTCAAAATTCAATGTTACCTATTACATTTCACGGTTTCTAACCATATTGTTTAGATAACTCCATAGCTGGGGCATAAAAAATGTCTCTACTTATCATTCGGCTGATCCATCCTCTGATTAGAAGTTCGGAGGTTCATGCGTCAAAGTAGGGCATGGCTTCTTTAATATTCACCTTTTCAGGACCTAGAATAACTCTGAAAGATATGAAGCAGAAACCTAATCAGTTATATTTATCATTGAAAGCTATATAGCTAATAAAACCACGTCAGATTCTTAGAGTGAAGTTGAAGATATCAACGGAAGTATTTGTTGAATAAAATTATATTTCCTCATAAAAGCGACACGTACATCCCAGGTCGTAAACACACATTACTCGTGAAATGAATGTTGTGATTCAAACCCCAGTAGGACCATTGTTCAGGTCTAGTGTTTTACTCGAGTTTTTCTCAGTCTTCCTAAGCAGTAGCTTCGGCCTAAAAAGTTTCCTGTTCAGACTTCTTTTCCCACGTATAATTTCATCGCATGTATCATAATATACAGCACTTGAAGAACGAGGTTTTAAATTATATGAAAAGTACACCAATTCTTATTTATAAAACAAGCTCTTGTGCTTTAAGGTCTGTCCGTATTAATTTTGCAAAGCATTGTAATGCACTTTTATCAGTTTCTGTGGAACGTATGTTGCAAACGTTCACCTCTTCGGCCAAAACGAACCTCAGCCCTTTGAGGACTTCCATTCCGACACTAGCAAATGCAGAATAGTTGCCTAATTAACAGCAATCTGACGCATATACTTGATGACATACACTATACCTCATGCAGGCAAATCACTGAGGTTGCGTAAAAATTTTGGCGGAGCCAAGTGTATTCCGGTTTGTAAAATCAGCAATTATTAGTCTTATATAAATTTTGGATGAGGTGCATTCTTGTCACGACAGTTCTATGGTAAAAATGTCACACCTCGGTAAAATGTGGATCTTGTTAAAAATTACGCGCAATTCCTCTTGATCGGATTACAGGGGAATAGGAGTTTCGTTGCAATTGGAGCTATACAGTTATTAAAATCTACTATTTGAAGTATTTAAAGACATAATATTATCAATCATGTTTGACCTGAAAGCTTAGCTAATTAGTGTATTGAGTAGAAGCTTAGCATCTTCGAATTTGAAGAAAATGTGAACTACTGCTAACCGAACTTGCTACAATATGGTGGAAAAAGCTCGAAAGATTTGTGGTTTTAGACGTTGCCACAAAAATATTGATAAACCTATAACAAATGCAGAGATGGAATGTATATTTAGATATTGCAACAGCAAAAATTCCTATTCCGCCATAAGGCCGCGCCGTGACGTAGTGGTTAGACTGCTCGACTCTCACTAAGGTTGGGAACTCAATCCCAGGCGACCACAAACTAAGATTTGTGGTGGGCAACACGGCGTTTAGGCGCGTTTTCTCCGGGATCTCCGGCTTCCCCCGTCATCTCATTCCACCGGTGCTCCATCTTCATCCAATGTATCATCAGTGTCACTGACTGCGATGCCACATGTAGTAAACACGGGCGTTGAACACTTCCACTTCATTTATTTTGCCATATGCTATAATTCTAAACGTTCCTGTAGTCATCATTTTTTAAAGTGACACCGAATTTGATTCTTGAAGATGTCTGTCTTTATATTGAGTCGTTTGTTTTATTTATGTTGTAGTATTAGGTAATAAGGTGATAAGGTGTTTTAAGTTTAATTTTATTTCAGAGATTGGCAACCTTAAATTACTTTGGTTATAAATGTGGAGGTTATAAATACTGCTTCGAGTGCATGTTTAAGGGCATAATAATTGTTGCATATATAAATGTCAATAAAACTTAAAATATGATAAAAGCAGCGACTGTAGTTGACATTTTCTAACAACTTATCCATAGCTTATCCATCGCAGCTTACAGATATGTAATTATGTACGTATATGATTATAGGCTGTTGTTTTATTATCCCTTTGTCATAAGTAACATGGAGCCTTTTTTATATATAAAAACCGATATAGTCAACAGAGGATATATCCGCAAACACTGCTTCATCTTCGCTTCTGTCGTGTTGTGTTCCTCCTAATGAAATCCCAGAATTGCCGCACAATCAGGAAGCAGGTCCGTTGTCCACTTCAGTGGGTGGGTAGGGAGGGAGAAAAGATTGATGAGGTAAGGAGGGGCAGGCCAAGCGATGCTTTATCTCCGCACCCCTCATAATGGTTTTATGAGGACGGATATTGCCGATAAGCTTTGAGGGATTGGGCTGCAGCTACTCAAGACAACTATCTTGATCGGACGCTGCTGGATGATGAAGCGAGCAGCTCTCCCTTTACTTAAGATATTATGTTTTCATCATCTCTAAAAGAAAAGCCATTAAATAAATTAAAAATAAATTTTCAGTAAAGGTTTTGTGGACGTGGTCTTATGTTTAGGTTATATACTTCTATAAAAAGGAAAAGCCACCCTTGGTAGCGTGGTGGTAGCGTGTCTGCCTCACGTTCAAGAGGTCCCGAGTTCGAATCTCGGTCAGTGTGAGTTACCTGGATATGGTTTTACCGGGGTTTTCCCTTATCCTGAAAGACGAATGTTGTGAAACTCTAAGCTCTATGGACCCTGGGCTCATTTGAGCATCATTTCACCGATTTCATTCATCGTCCGATATGACTTAACGATGGAGGACGTAAATTACAACAACAAAAAAGTGCTGTGCTCTTGCGGGTGAGGTCTTGAAATATGAAAACCTTTAATTACACCTTTCGGCAGTATTCTGACTGATGATCTTTGCTACAGACTATTTGTCGTGATGGGAAATTTTACTGTTATGTGAGCTGTGAGCGTCCCTCTGTTTTTCCTTTTTTTTTTTTTTTTTTTTTTTTTTTTTTTTTTTTTTTGCTACGTTGTCATAAGTCATTCCATGTTTGTTGAAACAAGACAACTAAGCACAAGACACTAATTCTTCCTCATGTCCTCCAGAAGTCTCGAAGTTCTATTAATATTGCAGCCAAGAGACCGTACTTTACTTGTAATATAAAAAGTCATGCATGAAATTAGAATGAAACAGTGATCAGAAACACTTGACATTTAGCGTAGGAACGTAGAACAAATGGACGATAATCTAGGAGCGAATAGAGAAACAATACATAGAATATTGCAACATTGACTATATAAGCGCTATAGTCAATTTAGTTCATATTACTTACTATTCTAAAGCATTCATCTTTTCAATGGTGTTTGATGCTCGTTCTTATTTTGAAGCGAACTTCCGGCAATGAACCCTAATAATACATGAAACCAGATAAATGGGAAAGGAAATGTGATAAGGAAACGTTACAGACCGTGTTTATTGCACCTTCCCGGCGTATTCCAGTGAAGTGACTGAGAAAAAACAAAAAACTGGAATGAAGCTTATGTTATGGGGTAAAGCCCTGGTTGGGTTTGTAAGCTCACGTTCACAAGTCCTTGATCACATAAGCACAGGCATCATGTCTGTGCGAAGAAAAGGAAATGATTTATTGCAATAGGAATACACTTAACGATAACACAACATTAAGTTAGCATTTCTACAAACCAACATTATATTTCCGACCTTTTACTGAATGAATTACGGATGAGGCCTGCAAAATAACATATTGTGTCACTATCAACACTTTCTAAGCGCAGTATATATGTGGTGCCTGCAGTTCGATGCATCATAAAATTATGCATGCACATCTGATGTGATTTAAGTTGTATGTAATAATGTTATACAGTAAGTATTGTTACTACGAAGGTTACGTAGAATCAAATGTCTGGTTTGCAGAAATTTAGAACACTCATTATTGCAGTAAAAAGACGTGAAATTGAGAAGCAGATGCCTTCAAGGTCGACTAGGTGCTCCGTCGCACGTAAAAAAAAAAAAAGAAAGAAATCGCCGCCGAACACTTCAAACGTCAACTGTCGCAATAACTATCACACAACTGGCGCTTCTAACATTTTGCCGGTATTTGTAACTGCAGTCATTTTCTCTATAAAGCCGTAGACCTTCCGAGAACATTCGTGGCGGAAAGAAAAAGACAGAAAATTCCGGAGCCTCTCTCTGTCTCTTTTTCCTCTTGGCAAGGGTCCAGCTCCTCTGCCCCCGCGCCCGGTTCCCGCTTGTCGCGGCAAGCACAACAATGCCATCGGTGACAGTATGCTATAAAACTTGGTTGACAGACGCACGCCCGTCTCCCGGTCACACATGGGGGACGTCACATCAAAGTTCAAACATTTTAACAATTATCAGTCTCAACGCAAAACACCCTTTATTACAGGAGATACTTGAAATCCATGTATACAAATAAATCTAAGGCACATTCTAACGAAACTGTCATTTACACGCTTTAGTTTTACTTTCCAACTGGCTTTTAGTTCTGTCCTGATTAGGATTGGGCTTAGGGTATTCCTAAACAGGACAGAAATAAAAGCCATGTTGAAAGCTCTCCTGATAGTTTGTTTCAATTCTTGTAATGTGTGGGAAGATTTTGTATACTTTACTTTTTTCTGTTGCGCCATAAATAAAAATGATGGTAAGATTAGGAGACCGAGCGGGCCAAAAATCCCTAACTACTGATTCTGTGCTCAAAATTATCCGCAGGAACCTGTAATGATTCACCTGTTGTATGCGTGGTGGCATAATCCTGCTTGAAATATCCTGACCGACATTCAGTACCCATTAACTGTTCGAAAGGTGCTACCGGTATATTGTTTCTGTATATTTCTTGTTTTATGCTATTATTCTGTACCGATCGATTTATTGCGCACATTCTTCGATACTTATGATCTTGTAGAGGAGTCTCATGGACGATTTCGTGTTTGTCTGTAGGATATCAGTTGTTTGATGACACACACCATGTAAATGAAACCTTGCTTCGACACTTAACAGTATTAATGATTGATCGATTGTTCCATCATTAACTTCACTCAAAATCCAATTACAAAGATTTACCTGACTGGTGATAAACTCGTAGCAATTCTTGGACAACGGCAACCTTGTATGGTTTGAGCTTTAAAAGGTTTGTTGCTTAGCATCTGAAGCTTTCGAAATATCGGTTTCTTGTACAAGGAGCTAAGAGACTTTCGAGGTGACTTTTCTAACCTTTCTCTGATTTCATTTAGTTTCTGCTCCGTAATTACACATCTCTTTAACTTTCAATGTTTTCTAACAAAATGATCCCGTCTCCCTGAATTTATTTATAACCAAATGAGCAGACTTTTACTTGGAACATGCACGCCAAAAATGTCAGTTTCAAATTGCTTTACAACTTCCGTACAAGATGATGTAAGCACATACATATAGTACGACTCTTTGTTGTTCTCTATACTGCAACTGAGGAATTTTGAAGACACTACAAGGAAAACTTACACTCCTAACCTTATGCAATTGGAAACTGGACAATAAGATGTAAGACTGACGCGCTGTGACCTAGAATGGGTGAAAGTTGGGCTTGGGGGTAAATGCAGTATATGTCACTTGGGCCGTCCACCACTGAAAATAAACAAGAGGAATGTGGTGTAACAGACCTATGAAGCCCTTTTTCCACAATTGATTGTCCATACAGTCAATGTCATTAATACATTATCCAACTCACTTAATACCCAGCTTCAGAAAGGTAGCGCACTGTACAGTTTGGTTACAGCTTCAAAGGTTGACACAGATTTGAAAAAGTTTGTCCGTTTGACGGGTTTTAATCTGAGATTTTCAAATTTACATATTACTCATTATTTTGATACCGAAATTAAGGGATGCAATGATTAACGAATCGTAATGGATTTCAAAGGAATATTGTATCTTTGTTATAACACGTGCAGGTGCATTGGGTTGAATAGTTTTAACAAAAGAAACAGAAGAGAGAAGCTTCTTAGCGGGAATTCTCAGTGGGTAACACTTGACTCTGCTTGAAAAGGCATTGTTCGGACCCTTAATAATGGCATGACCGAGACTAATAATCACAAAGGACAAAATAGTCACAAAAGAAGTTTTGGTGTGAATAAAGACGCTTCAAGAGCCGAAATTCAGATGCAGCTGTAGTGAGAAGGAGAGAACGTGGTGGCGGTCGAGTAAGAGGTATCTGGTTGGGTCTTCGGCACAGGCAGACCAGAATGGGAGAGAAATGATATCTGTCGGTTCCACGTAAATAACGAACTAAGTGTTATCGAGTAATAAGCGTTCTACATACGGTAACTCTAAACAGTGATATATTGGTAATCCTTGGTCGGCAACTTCGAGTTTGATGTGATGATAAAAAGGAGCAGTCATTAAACCAGTTTGAAACGTGCATTCCTGTGTCATTAGAACCATCCTTACTCCCTTACATATCCACGCATACCCTGAGGATAAATTGCTCTACCCTGCTCTACCCACCAAGTAGCTACAATTTTAATGACGCTGACAATTGCCAGGAGCTTGTCAGATTCGCTGATATGTGTGTCGGTGTCAGAATTTCGCTCTTTTAGATTTGTTACATGGCAATAAATCTACTTACATTGCGCTATCGCTTTTAAACGCATTTGAAGATCAGCGATCTTGCCGGATTTCAACACGGACCCTTGGGGACATTAGGCATAGCGCCTAACCAACTAACCCCCTAGACCGGCTCATACTTCTAGTGTTTCACATAGCTTTCATATTGCGCAGTTTGTAAGTATATATTAGTCGCAAACTTAGCTACTCCCAGAAATATTTAAATTTACTAGATTAGGAATAAATAACAAGTCCCAAATAAGTCTACGACGTTGCAGAACGCCACATGTAAACATTCTACTGCACATTTATCATCTTTGCCTTTGATGAATTAGATAATATTTAGCTGTATGTGTATCTATATAAATTGAGGCTGATGTTTCTTTCCATGAAATGAGAATACGATAATTTTAGTGACTGTATGGGCATTGTGATCTACGGTTTTTAATGGGTCGTCAGTATGCGATGCACATTTGTCATAAAACAGCTCTTGTTTCTGTATCTCTTACGATATATTGGGCGAAATAAACGTAATCAATACAGTACGTGGTGAGGCAGGTCTAAATAAACATATTTTCTAACTATCGTTTGTGATAAAGCGTCGTAAAACTGAAAAGAATAATCTCGGAATAAAGTAACCAGAAAGTAAGGTAGTTTCATTTCTTTTGTTAGAGAGAGATATCTTCTGTTAGCAAAACTTTGTTCTGCATATTATACAAAATAATAAACAAAATTTTTATTATTTCCCAGAGGAAATTATAAGTCTAAAAGACGTTTAGTTTTATACGGATCGTCCTGTATATTTGAGAAACTAAACAGCTCATAACCATTAGACAGCCGATAATATTAGCGCACAGATTAGGAATAGTTAAGAGTAGAACATTGTAATTGTAACTCACATTTCTATAATATTTGTGCAAATACAAATTAAATATTAGAGAAATAATCTAAGGAGCTTAATACTTAAAATTTTGAAATTTCATCACCTGAAGAATTTCGCATAACACTGTATCTTCATTTCTGAAACAGTTTAGCATATAGAATATAGGCGTCCATAGGCTATTATAAAATATACTGATACAAATGTGGAAACGTAGATTCAAACTGAAAAATTCAATGCCATGGCCGGGATTTGAACCACGGATCTTCTGGTTTCAGTTCAGCCGCTCTGCCATTGAGCTACTATAGCCAACGTGCCGATATGTCATTAAATGCTCCAACTGACTCGTATTTTCCCGGTTAAACACTTAGGAGTTCTCATAAACACATGAGACAACTACCTTAATGGTGACTTACAACATGCAAGTACTTTAAGGCCCGGGCTTTATAATAACCATTAATTGACCTAATAGTGGTCACTATAAAGCCCGGGCCTTAAAGTACTTACATGTTTTACGTCACCATTAAGTTTGTAGCTATAATGTTTAATGGGTGGCGAACAAAGGGTTCTATGTTGCGGCGCCAATTTGTAACTAGAATGTTTCTGGGTGCACACAATTCCACGTTGTGACGCCAATTTGATACAAAAATATAACGGCGTGCAAATAAGTCGGCGAGCAATGAGGTTTTTCTCAGGGTATGCGTGTGTGTGTGAGAAGGATGTTTTAATAACACTGGAATGCCCGTTCCAACTTATTTATTTACTGCTTCTTCTTTTCAAACATCGAAATGAAAGTTGTCGACCAAGGGTTACCAATCTCGGTTTAGATTTACTGAATGCGGAATGTTTATTACTCGACAAATTTATTCGTTCCTCATGTATATACGAACCGACAATTAGCAAACACAGAACAGGTTGACCGCTCTAATAGGCTTCACGCCTCAGTCACTTGTCTCAGCGGCTGCACGCCGAAGACTCTTCTCATCGGCCTCAAGCCGAAGACTCTTCTGATCGGCTTCACGCCGAAGACTGCTTCACTGACCACAGCTGCGAGTGTGTGTATATATAACTTTCACTCTCAAAACTCTTTTTCAACCAAAATCCCTTTGTGGCTTTTTGTCGCAATTGTAAATGATCCAAAGAATTCCCCATTCATACACGTCAAGTGGGCTAAGGACACTGCTTCTTATATTGCCTTTGTTACAACACTTTCCCCCAACTCAACTGGCCTTGCCCTTGTCGTAACAAAGAACCAACATTCCTTTGACATCTATCATGATTCTTTATTTCTGGCAAACCTTAATTTCAGTATCAAGTTGGAGAATTTAATGTCATATCGGCACGTCGGCCATAGTAGCTCAATGATAGAGCGGCTGGACGGAAACCAGAAGATCCGTGGTTCAAATCCCGGCTATGACATTGAATTTTTCAGTCTGGCTCTTTGTTTCCACAAGTTAGCCTACACACGGCCAGTCTGAAAGAGCAATTAATTTCCATAGTGATACAATATTTCTTTTACCTAGACTGTTTTTAGGCCGCGCCATGACTCAGTGATTAGACCTCTGGAATGTCATCAAGGCTACCCTTGTTCTATCCCAGGCGATCGCAAAGTGAGATTTGCGTTGGACAACACGTCGCTGGAGCGGGTTTTCACCGGGATCTTCACTTTCCCCCGCCATCTGATTCCACCAGAGCTCCATCTTCATCTCATGCATCATCAGTGTCACCACCTGCGATGCCACGTGTAGTAAAAGCGGACGTTAAACACTACGTACATAGACTGTTTTCAATGTGTTAGAAATAATAAATCCAGTATTAATTATACTTAAATCTCATAATAGTTTTGTCTACAAGTTGAATTTATATGCTAGGGTAGCCAATGCTTGCCTGCTCATTGGGAAGTATAAAAGCATGTAATAAATTATATAAATATATCTCTGCTGGCACTTCTTTTAAATAAATAAATGTAGATATGTGTTAAAAGTGAGGCAACGTTAAATAACTTTAAAGCCATTTAACTAAAAATAATGAAATTGCAGAAGACTGAAAATACGGTACGGAAAATGAGATGCTGCAACATAAATATATAGGTAACCAAAGAAATTTATCAGAAAATTGCAAGTATTAGGAAATAGAGCCAAAAGAGATGCTAATATAACATCGTCTTAAGATTCACTAGTAAAACAGAATGTATTGCAAAAGGTGCAAGGACTACGAATTGGTAGATCAGATGAAAACTGGATGATGCATGTGTACGTATTGATTTGAATGACGAAACTAATATAACCGGCAGTTGCGATAGCGTAAAATTGAGATGGAAGTTGCAAGAAACGGAACAGTGGGAAGAAATGAAGCGAGAGATGCGTGAAGAAGTTGACGATCTAAGTGCAATGAATCAGCAATGGAGGGGAAACGTGATAAATTCGGAAACCAGACACGGCTATGCACAAGGTGATGAAGTATGTAACTCAAAATTGTGTAGACAAATTTGTGTCACGTCTGAAGTGAACCAATTGAGAATGGTTGTTAGAAACCTAAGAGTATAATTGGCTACACAGGGAAGCTGAAAAGAAAATGTCCGCCAACAAAACGCCCATTAAATTTAAGAAATATGCTGCATGAATGCCCATAAAGCATATCCTTTAAAGAGATATAAAGGACTGATGTCTACTGATGTCTAAATAAATTCTTGTAATTTTTAAAAACAATATATCTAACCTGCGCACTCACATTATATTTTCTACCCACTTTTGTACATAATATTCTGAGAAACATTTATCGTTCTATGCAAATAATGTTAATTGAGATAAAGGTATGTAAAAATATATATTTCCGTGTAGGTGTACTGGGTATAGGAAGGTTCAAATGATATTCTAATGTAATAAGTGCTGATTGCTCTGTAGCTACTTAGACATTCTGTTACCTTTGCAGGTTTAGAATATAAAAACAAAAAAATGACTACTTGATAAATGTTTAATTATCAAGAATTTGAAGAATTTAAACCAAGAAACATGGAATAGCTCTAAGATGGCTATCTTATCTCTCTCTCTCCATCCATCCATCCATCCATCCATCCATCCATCCATCCATCCATCCATCCATCCATCCCATCCATCCCATCCATCCCATCCATCCCATCCATCCCATCCATCCCATCCATCCCATCCATCCCATCCATCCCATCCATCCCATCCATCCCATCCATCCCATCCATCCCATCCATCCCATCCATCCCATCCATCCCATCCATCCCATCCATCCCATCCATCCCATCCATCCCATCCATCCCATCCATCCCATCCATCCCATCCATCCCATCCATCCCATCCATCCCATCCATCCCATCCATCCCATCCATCCCATCCATCCCATCCATCCCATCCATCCCATCCATCCCATCCATCCCATCCATCCCATCCATCCCATCCATCCCATCCATCCCATCCATCCCATCCATCCCATCCATCCCATCCATCCCATCCATCCCATCCATCCCTCCATCCCTCCATCCCTCCATCCCTCCCTCCGTCCATCCATCATCTCCTCTCTCACACACAGACACACACACACACATACGCACACACAGGTTAGAAATTTTGTCCGCCTTGAAGGAAGGTGTAGTACTGCTTTTTTCTGTTATGGCATATCAGTTATTTAAAATTACCCAAAATAATATTGATTTTAGGATTACCCCCAAGAAAATATAGACACACAAATAATTTTTCATGGATATTTCTTAAACATGCATGTACTGACCAAAATCCTCGAAGTTTTCGATATGTTTTCCATGTGCAGAGCAGTGCGTGGTGTCGATTTTTTTTTTTCAAAGTCTTAGTGTCGCATCCTTTGAAGAAGCTGAACTTCAGTTTTGAAGGTATGCTACTCACAGACAGACAGACACACCACACGTATTTTGTAAAAATGTTGTATGTACAGAGGACCTCAAAACACATTTTCGGTGAAATATCGATTACGAATTTTTGGATGGAATACAAAACCTTTACTAATTTAAAAATAGAAGAGTCAGAAAAATAATCGGAAATGGAAATGTAATAGAAAAATGTTAAATGTGTGATTCCCGTTTAACGTATCTATATTTGGCTACACAGGTTTGCGATATTATATAAGCCAATGAATGACTATTTAATAGTTAGCTACGTACTTTAAATTATTAAATTTATTTTCCTTTATTTTCTAAACTATATTCCTGGAAGAAATTATGACAGACTGGCGGCACTGATATGACCCAGGCAATGGACAGCGTCGTTAACAAACGAAATTTGTATTAGATTGCAACATTCAATGCCGTAGCGGGAATTTGAATCATGGATCTCCCGGTCTCTGTCTGGTTGCTCGTGACTATTTAGCTGCCGCAGCAACATGCTAGCATGAAAGTAAATTTTCCAACTGACTCGTATTTTTCCCGATGAACCACTAGGAGATTCCATATACAGTGAGATACATAGTTTTGTGATTACTTACTATGCTGTAAGTACCGAAGTCCCAAACTTCATAGTTTAACCACTATTAGGTTAATTGATAGAAATTAATTGTATTTAAACATGAGCTGTGTGTATGGAAGTTTGTGATATTCAAATTATGTGATATTAAATTAAAATTAACCTGCATTGAAACTAGTCAGTCCGTATTAATACAAAAATACCCTCACCGGGATTTATCTTATGTCCCAGTATGTTATCACAATAAAATTGGCCATAAAATGACATAGCACGGCTTACTTCGAAAGGGAAGTATTATGATTAATATCATCATCATCGTCATCGTCATCGTCATCGCCATCGTCATCGCCATCGCCATCATTATCATTATCATTATCATCATCATTATTATCATCATTATCATCATCATTATTTATTCTTAATTATTATTATTATTTATTCTTAATTATTATTATATTCGCCTACGTTGCGTGTGTAATATTAACTGGCTAAACATTGATGTCACATACACGCATCTTCCAAGTGCCCCATTTGTGTTTCGTCACCTACTGTACCCCTTTCTACTAATATTTTCACTCTTCTAATCAACAAGATAAGAAATGATTGCAGCACTGGTCACTACAGGTCAATAAGCCTCAAAGCTTTTTTGTGTAGTACATAGAGGAGTGCTTGGACACTCATCGCCCTCTCTAGGATGTTCAAGCAATGAGGTGGATATCAGCCCATAACAGTCAGGGACTTCTGCGCGCACCTGCCTGTCGCCTGTTACATCCTGTGGTTCCTTCACTTCTGTATCCATTGGTCGCAGCGTGGTGTCATCATCCTATGCATAACATATAGGTTTCTTTAAAGATGTACAGAAGTGGTTAATTTAGATCGGTTATTAGTCTGTGCACCCGTAAATATAAACCTATAAATAATCCATAGACTTAGCTTTCCTTCTTCTTCCCCAAGATCCCCAAACGTAACCACCTGTTACATTTTGTAACAAATAGAAACATTCTTGTATTTTTTGTTAGGGGAACTTCCATAGCGGTCATTTAATCTTAGTAATGATTAGCTAATGATTACCTTGTGTATCACAGGGAAATGTTTATTTAAATTCCCTATAAACTTTTATGTACACCCCATGTTATGACTGACAACCATGTTGATACCATATTTACAGGAAGGAATAAGTAATAAAATAGACATGTTGGTAAAATATATAACAAATGTTATACATAGTATTTGTATGTTGAATCAATTAAACTTAGCAGATTGGCAGCGAACAAAGCATTTAAACAGTTTCAGGTTGAGGCAAATATTTAGTACCTGGTTTTGAAAAAATAGTTAGTGGAATGCAGGTATGTTGAGTGTACGCTGGCTCAGGTTTAGAAATTCTGTAGGAAAGATGAAGTATATAATTCGTAGAATTTTACAACATAAGGCAGGAAAATTGTATTTGAGACACTAATAAGTAGATTTTGTAGTTGGTCAATATAATGTGGGATGATTAGTGGATATAACAATGTTTGGTGTGGTGTAAGCAAAATTAGGAAAATGTATTAAAAATTCAGATCGCTTACTGTTCTGGCTTCATTTGAGTTTGAACGATGGTGAAAGCTTGCTCAGAGAAAGCAACAGTTATGCTGGGGAAGCTTTGGAGACTGATGTGATTAATTCTTTTGACTTACTAGCACTAGACTTCCTGATGATTACAGAAATAATTCAATTTTTGAAATTAACAATCTGCAACGTTTTCTATCCAACTATTGTCAGAACTAAACTGTTGTCCTTTCACCACACATACCCTTATGGAAAGTTTTCATAGATCTGTGGAAGCAGCCGAAGGCAGAACAGCTCAGAACGTGCCAGATGACTTCGACAAGCCAACCGACGAGGTAAAATGTAAATTGCATCAAAATAATACCACACATCGCTTCTATGCTACGATATAATGATGCTATTGAAATTCAAGCGGCGCACAGTTTTACACGGGCTCATTTAACAAGGAATAAATTAAAGCTTCCCCTGTTTTCTTGCATCACTCACATCCATTAAAGCTGCTTCCATAGACTACTGTCTAAATGAGCCGTATCACAGGTTCACTTCCTTGTGTCTACTATCTGAAAAGTGATATCGCAATCAACTTGAGAAATAAAGAGGTGCAGTTACGAAAATACCTTTGGCACCTTCAGCAGTAGTAGCGCAAGGGTGCTAGTGTTCCAGGAAGTTCACTGAAGTTAATGAATGCTAATTTTCATGGTAATTATTTCATTATATAGGATAAACAAATAGCTACCTAGGTAAAAGATGCTTAAATTTGAAACCAGAATTAGGTCGTGAAGCACTACTGATGTAAGTGCCACCTGGCTTGATAATAATATAAACATTTAATTTATTATAAACCGACATAAATTATTAGTGTCAAACATTTTGGCCGGTCACATTATGGATAACGCAAACTTTTTCAGAAGTTACCAAATGGGTGATATAATAATTCAATTGGTGTAAAATATGAAGCAATTAACTTTTTGTTTTAAGGAATACATTAAATAATTACTGATTGGCCAGTTCTTGTGTTTATAACTGATTGTATAATTCCAGCTGTTACTTCCAGATTAATTTTAACAGTATCCAATTCTGATTTTACATTTTTTATGTATTTTCCCTTTTTATGTGCTATCTCTGTTAAATGTTTTCTGCCCACCAGGTAGGAATGAATTAGATCATTCGGAAGGCCCCTTATGCCGTAGCTCTCCAGTTTGCTAATTAAAATATGGTGGTCAACACTGTCGAACGCTTTAGACAAATCAAAAATAAGGTGCTAACCTTCTCATTGCTTTCCAGTTTCCCAATTATTTCATGTATGAATTGATGAATGGCTGAAATCATAGATCGGCTCTTCCTAAAGCCACGTTGAAAGCTTTTTAGTAGATTATATTTGCTTAAATATTTGTGTAATCTTATCAATAAAATTCTTTCAAACAGTTTAGCTACTTCAGATAACAAAGTTACTGGTCTATAATTATTCATCTGTTGTTCATTCCCTTTTTTGAATATTGGCCTAATTATCCCTAATTTCAATACTTCTGAAAATTTGCCCTGTTCTATAGAGTAATTAATTAAGAGAGCGAGTGGCTCTATTATAACATTTTTACAACTTTTTAATAGTAAAGGACTGATTTCATCTCACCCACTTATTGTTTTATTGGATAACAGACATGCTAAAGCATGTGGAAATAGACTCAAAAACATGGCGTACTTTGTAAGCCCGACAAAATATTAATAAAACTGGGAGGTGTAAACTGATAAACTACGGCATATTGTGCTTTTAATAAAAATATATATTCAGCTGTTGATGTTACTTCAGAACACTTTTGAATTTTCAACGCCTCAAAATCAATAACCAGCCAGTATGGCATTGATAAACTTTCTCTGAGTTGCTACTTCTTCCAGGATATTGGGTTTGTACTATACACAACCATTCCTGAGAATACCTCCACATGCTGTATTTTAACTTTGAAGGAAACGTGATACATTAAATAGGTGTGCTGCAAAGGTATATGTTTATTCTGCTTGGGCAGTGCGGAAGTAAAACTTCTTTTACGGACTTTGAAGTCATAACCATACAGTTGACATCAAAGCGAGCTCAAGATTGTGGTATTAATGGAACACATAATTGTTTGGTTTCTCTGATACATTATTCTCCATACAGTTATTAGTGTCCACTATCCTTTGCTTGAGGAGCATGTTTTCCAGAAAAATTAAAGCTCATGATCTCGAAAATATCGCAATAGAAGCGCAAGAAATAAAATGTATATCTCGAATGTTCTAGAAGTAGCTTACCAGGTGCTCTACTTTTAAAGTACATTTTGTATAATTTATAAACGGTTGACAGACAAAATGTAAGTATAGAAAAATTTAGATATCGTCAGAATTCGCAATTTATGATAAATTAACAGGTTTATGGCGTCATCACTTCTGAGAAATTTTATTCATTATTTTGAGGTTTGAAATATCTTTTCCTCCCTTCAGCTACAAATTTATGTTTGTTTTCTTTCCTTTCTCCCTCTTCATTTAAAGAGAACGGTGTATTTGAACCAATCTATAACGATTGGCTTTCAGAATATTTGACTATGGCCAACATTTATTCTATTCCTATTATAGGTACCTACTACGAATATCTCTTATGTAACGAAAGCTATCTGTATCGTGCATAAAAGAATAACATTTAGTCTCAATACGTTAAATGAAGAGAAGATGCAATATATTGGGTTTTAAACACCCTGTACACATATTGCAATAGTGTCATTGAATACCTACCATTTTAGGTTTCCCGGTCCTATTTTCCATACTTAGAGTAATTACAGGAAATATTCTGTTTCACTCAAAATTCAATACTGAGATTACAACATAAATAAATATTTTGAGGCACCTGAATTAGAAACGTCATATATTTAGAAACATCGTGTGTGCGTGCGTGCGTGAGACGTACTTGTTTTGTCTTTGAACAATGCAACTCAAACCAGAAGTTAGTTAAGTCCTGAACTTGGTGTTTAAGTTCAGTGTCTTTCGAGGATACGACAATTTTTCATCTTCAAAAAGTCCTCCTGTTCCAAACTACTTTGCTTGGAAGTTAGCAAAAATACACTTTCTTAAAAAAAAGCTGGCCATAACTATTGCGACTAAATCCTTATGAAATATATTTACATTAGAAATAGAATATATCTTCTGTTTTTTTTTTGGAACAGCCTTTGAAACACCATCCATTTTGAATGACTTTTGATACATAGACAAACATTTGTGCAGTATCTTAGTACACAGAAATTTTAGGGCTCATTACTTTATACATCTTAAGTCAGTACATTAATTATATGGATAAACATTTCTGAATTTTGTTTATTAGTTTAAAGTTTATGAAACTTAAGTTTATCTCAATTGTAAAGTCATTACTTCTCTATGTCCTCCCTCTCTCACTCCCATGGCAATGCAAAGACAAGAGACATTCCAAACCAGCCTTGATAGAGAAACATTAATTTATGGAATAAATCAATATATATATAAACGTAGAGTCAGACTGAAAAATTCAATGCCATAGCCGGGATTTGAACCACGGATCTTCTGGTTTCCGTCCAGCCGCACTACCATTGTGCTACTATGGCCAACGTGCCGATATGACATTAAATTCTCCAACTGACTCGTATTTTCCCGGTAAACCACTTAGGAGTTCCCATAAACACATGAGACAACTACCTTAATGGCGACTTACTACATGTAAGTACTTTAAGGCCCGGGCTTTATAGTTAACCACTATTAGGTTAATTAATGGAAATTAATATTATATTAATAATATAATATAATATTATATTAATTTCCATTAATTAACCTAATAGTGGTTAACTATAAAGCCCGGGCCTTAAAGTACTTACATGTAGTAAGTCGCCATTAAGGTAGTTGTCTCATGTGTTTATGGGAACTCCTAAGTGGTTTACCGGGAAAATACGAGTCAGTTGGAGAATTTAATGTCATATCGGCACGTTGGCCATAGTAGCACAATGGTAGTGCGGCTGGACGGAAACCAGAAGATCCGTGGTTCAAATCCCGGCTATGGCATTGAATTTTTCAGTCTGACTCTACGTTTCCACAATTTAGCCTACACACGGCCAGTGTGAAAGAATAATTAATTTCCAATATATATATATTATAAAATGAAATATGAATATATTCTGCATTCGCCTTAAATGTTAAACAAATTTAGGTTTTGCAGTTAATTATGAATACAGTTTGGTTCGGGGTAAGATGTTATTGTGTAAGGTAAATAGTGAGGGCTGGTTGTCAGTTTGAAAAAGTTAAGTAGGTTAGGCAACGAAAGGGTATAGTTACTATCCAAAGTTGTCAGATTGTATGGCGGGCTATCTTGAAATTTGTGGAATATGGGAGAGTATTTCGCAGACATTTATAGAGAGACCTTAGGTTGGAAGGCAGAACATTTCAGTAATGTAGAAATGAGGTGGCAACATAGTATTAGAAGATAGTAGTGGGGTCGTAGTGTTATTAGCAAAAGGGGAGGTGATTAGGCAAATTTTGGTATCTAAGTAGCACATTCTAGGCAGAATCTTGGACCCTTCTGGACTGGTTGCTGATGGGGGCGAGACGTAGCGCGATGAGGAGTCATTTCTTGTTTCAGTGAAAGAATCGCATGTTATCGCGAGAGACCAGATTCAAATACATTAACTTCGAGTATTTATATATAGATTAGATTCCATTGGTCGGCTACTTCTGGATATTAGTGCATACTTAAAAAGTTATTAAACATTTCAAACTTAGATTCCTGTGTCATCCTTACTTTTATTACACACCCACGCATACCCTGAGATAGGACTCTGTCCGAGATTGAAGCAAGATCACAGCTACAAAACTGGTGCAGCATCATGGTGAGGCAAAATAGAACAGCCTCAAATTAGAGCAACATCGTCTATGCATACAAAGAGCTTCAACCTGAGAAACACGTCTTAAAAGATTTGACCATATTTTAAGCCTATTAAATTCCTCTATTTCCACTTTACCTCTGAGGACAGATGTAATTAAACCATTCTACAGGTGTTTGTCTCGGTAATCAAGATGCTGATAGAAGAATAGGTGTTTGAGCTATAGTGTGTGCAAAGAATGAGTGGAAAAAGTCAAGTAAGTGCATCCATTAGAATTTTAGACCTAAATCACCGCAACGACATGATATAGCCTCTCTGATGTTCAACATTGTGAGTTTTATGTTAGCATTCGTACAGTAGTAAAGTAAGACTAGATGAGCTTTTTAAGGTTGCGGCAGGATGTTTCTTCTTATTATGAGTTGAAAAAAGCACCGGAAGTAAGTATTAAAGAAAGTGAGAAAACTGATGAAAGAAGGAAAGAAAGAGACGGAAAAACAAAAGGAGGACAAAATTAAGGGGCGAGAGAAGGGCGCCAGCTGCAACTTGAGAAGGTAGGTTTCTGGAGAAAACCAGGAAGAAGTAGCAAAGAAATTACGTAACTGCAATGAGACGACTGCATGTGGCTCCCAGACACATGTGTATTCTTAGGATTTTATGTCCTCTACGTAATCCTAGAACGTAATCCTGGATTAAGTCAGCAACCTTCGACCTGGCTTGTTTCTTTTACGTTCTCTATGGCGATATTAACGGTAACTGAAACAAAGGAAATAAACTTAAAATACGACGTGTAATGGTTATGTCTTTTTGCCATTGCCGGTTTTTGGTGCCGACATTCAAAACAATTATCGTATAAAGCCTTTTTAATACTGTTGGTTACTTCAATCTATACATAAATATTTTTGTTCCATTTTACACTTTTTATGTGTAATAGATTGAAATGGAGGTCGGTGGTTCGAAAAACTGGATTATGTAACCGAGGTATCAGAGTGTGACAAATATATAAATAAATTTAAATTAGTATTTGAAATTTCAGAAATATTGCATATGAAATCTTGAAGATTTAAGGGTACTTGATAAGGAAATTTTGGTTACTGATCCACTGCGTCAGTCCAGGTAAGTGCAAACAGTTGCGATACCGTAACAAAATCATAAAATCTATGCACGGTTGCTAAATCTTAAATTAAATAACCCAGTTTCGCAACGCCTTTTTTGCGCTTCTTTCCACTTCCGAAGCAATTTATTGTAGTATTTATAAAGTAGTGATTAATGTCGGCAGCCACTTGCTTGTTGTGTTTTCCGTACTGTAACTAACATAAGAAGTTGATAACGAACATATGTATTTCATTCTTTTACGGCACTTTATATTTCCAGCAACAAATTCACAAAGAAGCGTTGAAGAATATAGGTGAAAAATTAATTCGGTTAAGACCACTGAATTTTTTCTGTACTTTTAATATTGAAACTACTAAAAATATGTCATTGTGTGAAAAGTTTTATTGCAGAGCATTAGAAATCAGGGTACACCAACCACCACATGACTGCTCTATGCTCTACCTCAGTCCACATAGGATTCAGACAGGCAGTATTTTACGTGACATGTGTAGAAGTCGATTACTTAGAGGTAATATTCGA
Organism: Mantis religiosa; assembly: GCA_030765055.1. Classification (NCBI taxonomy): domain Eukaryota; kingdom Metazoa; phylum Arthropoda; class Insecta; order Mantodea; family Mantidae; genus Mantis; species Mantis religiosa. Next base: position 100,096,874 of record CM060950.1, read on the forward strand.
ATAAACTATCGAAAGAGGAATTAAAAACTAGCAACACATATGGCTTAGTGCATTCCAATGGCGAGTTTATATTTACGTGTGCATGTACTCTGCGAATGTAGTGCATGTAAACCAGCATACACGTACTCCATGGCCTCACGATAAGATGGCCACTCTGTACAATTATGGTTGTGCATATCAAGCCTACATTTGCTGGTTCAATAGGCTAGTCAAGTAGTCACTTTTCATTTGGAGGAACCTGCGGTCTGACCACCACCAACTACGTTCTTGACTCCTCCATGGCTTTGGCTGTTGCTGTAGGTCACAGCGGCCGGACGATCAGAGTACTCTTATAGGATAGAGGTTAAATAGAATAAAACACAGGTTTTTCATAAATAATATTTTAGCTGTAGTACATACGTTACCATCCTATATAATCATGGATGTAAAGATAGATAAAGAAATTAGTGCATTATAACCGGAATGCAAATATGGCAAAAATAGTATGAGAACTGGCTATGCGTGCAACATTGTAAAACTGAAAATTAAGCACAGAACGGGATTTATTTTAAAACTTGTTGCCATTATACAGCACAAACCCTTGCAAAATGTGATTAAGTTCAGCTTGTGCATTAATGCGACCCTCAATTACTTAGCATATCAATTCCATTCAAGAATGACCAAGCAGCGTGATTAAAAGGGTTTCTCACAGAGTAATATAGAAATCATCATCATCATCATCATTGATTAATTAGAGCCAACTGAAAAATTCAATGCCATGGCCGGGATTTGAACCACGGATCTACTGGTTTCCGTCCAGTCTCTCTGACCCTTGAGCTACCATGGTCAACGTGCCTTCCTGACATTAAATTCTCCAATTGACTCATTATATTTCCCGGTGGACCACTTAAGGTTCTCATATTTGAGACAACTACTTGTGGCGACTTACTATTGTAAGTACTTAATTACCAGGATTTTTATCGTAGATTATTTTTTAATGTAAATTTATATTGAGGAATTAATCCTTAAAGAATTAATCCTTTTAAATACATTACTCCGGTATATGGGTGATTTTTGATTAATTAGAGCCAACTGAAAAATTCAATGCCATGGCCGGGATTTGAACCACGGATCTACTGGTTTCCGTCCAGTCTCTCTGACCCTTGAGCTACCATGGTCAACGTGCCTTCCTGACATTAAATTCTCCAATTGACTCATTATATTTCCCGGTGGACCACTTAAGGTTCTCATATTTGAGCCAACTACTTGTGGCGACTTACTATTGTAAGTACTTAATTACCAGGATTTTTATCGTAGATTATTTTTAATGTAAATTTATATTGAGGAATTAATCCTTAAAGAATTAATCCTTTTAAATACATTACTCCGGTATATGGGTGATTTTTGATTAATTAGAGCCAACTGAAAAATTCAATGCCATGGCCGGGATTTGAACCACGGATCTACTGGTTTCCGTCCAGTCTCTCTGACCCTTGAGCTACCATGGTCAACGTGCCTTCCTGACATTAAATTCTCCAATTGACTCATTATATTTCCCGGTGGACCACTTAAGGTTCTCATATTTGAGACAACTACTTGTGGCGACTTACTATTGTAGGTACTTAATTACCAGGATTTTTATCGTAGATTATTTTTTAATGTAAATTTATATTGAGGAATTAATCCTTAAAGAATTAATCCTTTTAAATACATTACTCCGGTATATGGGTGATTTTTGATTAATTAGAGCCAACTGAAAAATTCAATGCCATGGCCGGGATTTGAACCACGGATCTAGTGGTTTCCGTCCAGTCTCTCTGACCCTTGAGCTACCATGGTCAACCTGCCTTCCTGACATTAAATTCTCCAATTGACTCATTATATTTCCCGGTGGACCACTTAAGGTTCTCATATTTGAGACAACTACTTGTGGCGACTTACTATTGTAAGTACTTAATTACCAGGATTTTTATCGTAGATTATTTTTAATGTAAATTTATATTGAGGAATTAATCCTTAAAGAATTAATCCTTTTAAATACATTACTCCGGTATATGGGTGATTTTTGATTAATTAGAGCCAACTGAAAAATTCAATGCCATGGCCGGGATTTGAACCACGGATCTACTGGTTTCCGTCCAGTCTCTCTGACCCTTGAGCTACCATGGTCAACGTGCCTTCCTGACATTAAATTCTCCAATTGACTCATTATATTTCCCGGTGGACCACTTAAGGTTCTCATATTTGAGACAACTACTTGTGGCGACTTACTATTGTAAGTACTTAATTACCAGGATTTTTATCGTAGATTATTTTTTAATGTAAATTTATATTGAGGAATTAATCCTTAAAGAATTAATCCTTTTAAATACATTACTCCGGTATATGGGTGACCATGGTAGCTCAAGGGTCAGAGAGACTGGACGGAAACCAGTAGATCCGTGGTTCAAATCCCGGCCATGGCATTGAATTTTTCAGTTGGCTCTAATTAATCAAAAATCACCCATATACCGGAGTAATGTATTTTAAAGGATTAATTCTTTAAGGATTAATTCCTCAATATAAATTTACATTAAAAAATAATCTACGATAAAAATCCTGGTAATTAAGTACTTACAATAGTAAGTCGCCACAAGTAGTTGTCTCAAATATGAGAACCTTAAGTGGTCCACCGGGAAATATAATGAGTCAATTGGAGAATTTAATGTCAGGAAGGCACGTTGACCATGGTAGCTCAAGGGTCAGAGAGACTGGACGGAAACCAGTAGATCCGTGGTTCAAATCCCGGCCATGGCATTGAATTTTTCAGTTGGCTCTAATTAATCAAAAATCACCCATATACCGGAGTAATGTATTTAAAAGGATTAATTCTTTAAGGATTAATTCCTCAATATAAATTTACATTAAAAAATAATCTACGATAAAAATCCTGGTAATTAAGTACTTACAATAGTAAGTCGCCACAAGTAGTTGTCTCAAATATGAGAACCTTAAGTGGTCCACCGGGAAATATAATGAGTCAATTGGAGAATTTAATGTCAGGAAGGCACGTTGACCATGGTAGCTCAAGGGTCAGAGAGACTGGACGGAAACCAGTAGATCCGTGGTTCAAATCCCGGCCATGGCATTGAATTTTTCAGTTGGCTCTAATTAATCAAAAATCACCCATATACCGGAGTAATGTATTTAAAAGGATTAATTCTTTAAGGATTAATTCCTCAATATAAATTTACATTAAAAATCATCATCATTATCATCATCATCCTCATCATCATCATCCTCATCATCATTATATATTTTTATTATTATTCTTACACCCTATTTTTAATTACAATGGTTTATTGGGGATTTTAAGCGTTGGAATATATTTTCGTGTTGGCTATGGTATTAACTCGAATAGTTATCACTGCATTACTTTGGATTTTATACAATAGATCACACACACAAACACACACACACACACACACACACACACACACACACACACACACACACATTCATACTTTCAGGCTTTGCACAAAATAGACAATAATCTTGGTTGAGTCCTAGTCGGAAAGAGAACACACGACTTCTCATACATCAGTTGGATCTTTTACCAGCTGAGCTACAGGGCCAGCCCATTATTATACATTTCTCTAGCCGACAGTGGAGCTGTGGGCTGCATGAAAATATGACATATAACAAAGTGATAGCCTAGGTCGAAAACTAAAAATAATAGTAATAATTATTATTAGTGTTACTTTTATTATTAGTAGTATTGTTAGTATTAGTACTGTTGTCGTTGTCATCATTATTATGATTATATTTAATATGATTTCTGTTGACATATGCATCACTTCTAATCTTAACATCTCAGTTATGTAACACACCAAGGAATCGTAATAAAACAGCAACTTAAATGATTGTTTTTCTACAATGTTGGGTAAATATACTAAACTGAAATTATACCTCATTTAAATATGCCCGTCTATGCTCATAGCGTTCCCCTTCACAGAAGAATGTACACACTAGTTATTATGAAACGTAGTAAGCATGAAATATAACCTATCAACTATTTTAGAAGAGTTAAAATTTACATAATATAATTGTCCGAATTAGAGGTTTTAATGCGACGCAGATTTTAAAACAAATATATATAATATTTCCTTTTGTATTAAAAGTATCTCTCGAGACGGGTAATATTTCCAGTAAGTTTTACTATTTACCAAATATCAATACAATGTGCATTTAAGAAGTTACAACAGTTTTCCTAAACTACAATTAGTCTGCATGCAACGGTTACTATTAAAACTCCATGATTCTGATTATAATATAAGTTTATGAAAATTGTGTAACGCTGTACATTCATAAACCGTTTTAATTTCTTTGTATCACCCCAGAAAGGCATTTTTATTAAGGATGTTTACAACTGACGTGACAAATGAATTACGCAGAAAGAGAATGCAGAGTTTTTGAGATTAAAATTGGCAGTGTGATGTTGCAAGTCTGGAACGAGAGAAGAAATTGGAGAACTATAACGGGGAAAATGAGGGAGAGGAAAAAGCATACAGAGGAAGAGACGAAAAGGAGAAAAATTGAAAAGGGGAAACGCAAGAAATTGAAAGCAGAGAGATAAGGGATGAATATGTGCATTTAACGCCATACGGCCAGCAGAGCTTACTACTTACTAAAATCCACGCTACTAGTGTTTCTCAGCTTCTAAGTAAAAAACAAACAAACAACACAAAGAGTTAATACAGCTATCTTTCCTCGAAATCAGCAGAATTTACCATGCAGTATACAGGGTGTTGATGAATTACACAATAGCAAAGGGAGCTCTCGTAGTTCATTTTTCTGGAGCAATGTGTATGAGGGTATCCTTCGAGCAAAACTTCGTTTTTAAATAGGTCATAAGTTTGTCATTTGAATAATTGTTTGTGTATTAATTCATTTTATTTTCACCCTTGGTTACTAGATGTACAATTATATTTAACGTCATATAATTCATTTACTATGCTTACAACTGGGAGCGGTTTATAGGGTGAACGGAAAAATATCCGACCATTTCCACAGCTTTTCAAAGAAAACTGCAGGAAGAAGTGACCTAGATTATCATAACAGATTTGACATCGACACAGTAACAAATGTCGTACACGGTATTAGTTTCCTCTCGAATAATAAAACAGGCTGCAACTATCCGAACGCCTTATCTGAGTTGACAGGTGTCTCATGTACCATAGAATTGATATAGCCTCGGAAAAAGAAATCGATAACATTCCGGTCCAGAGCGTGGTGGCCAAGCTACAGTTTGACTCTCCTTCCGAACCATCGGGCAGAAAGGGTTTGGTTCAGATGCCCTCGTATGGAGAGGCAGAAATGTAAAGCATCTCCTTCAAGTTGCAGCCACTCGACGTTGAATATACAGAGGAACCTCTTCTAGAAATACAGGTAAATTTTTCTGTAAGAGACGATTATAAGTATGTTTGTTTAAACGAGGGTGAAACAGGTTTAGATCAATGGCATGATCCCAAATGACGCCGAGCCCTTTGTGTATACAATACCTTGTCAGTTTTCTGTACAATGAACATGGCTCCAAATATGGCTGTTTGTTCAGTTTATAACTAACCATCCCTGCTGAGCTTTACCTAATCAGTTAATAATACGAAATAAGGAATTCAGCTTTTGGAGCAAGTCCTAGTTACAAAATTGTAGAAGCGGACCAAAGTCTACCGACATTAGTGCTTGCAGCTTTATCTAGTGGAGTGGCTAGAGCGGTAACGCTTGGCACTCACATTTGGGCGAACCGGGTGTGACCAACTAATCGAATGCGGTTTGCTGTTTTTCTTGGTTACTATGAGAATGCTGGGTTGGCTACTATCCTATCCGCGGCATTCGGCCCATCAATTACATTTCATAATCATTTAATTTAGTCTTTCCAGGACGGAAATGTCGGCGAAGGGCAAGCGTGGCGTAGCTGTGTGGTAAAATTTGTGCTCCATAACTGCCGTTCTTCCTGTGGTAACTGACCGTGGGAGTCATGGTGTCGAAATCCGTGAGTAACCTTTCGCCGAGGGGAATATTCTTCAGTATACGTATGGAACTGCTTGCACGGATTTATCCCATTTTCTTCCTGCCCCTCCCGAGTTCTGACGAACAATAGCCTCTTTTCGGAATTCGCTCATGTTGTACTCTTGTGCACCTCTGTCTACCTAGCACCTTTTAATAGTGAAATGAATAAGTTCACTAATTGGCGAATGTCCAGTGTAATAAAGATATCACAAGCGCTCGTAGATGGTTGCTCTGCAACGTTTTGAAGAATATTTTCCTTAAATTGCACTGTGCTCCTGTTCATCAAACAGCTGTATCATTCTTGCATATCTTGAGAAATCTATATCATTGCAAACGCCTAGCGATAAACCAGAAACTGAAGTGATGTGGCTAAGAGCTATGGACCTATCTGTTCGGTATTGCAGTTGTAAATCCATTATTTCTTGTTTTGCTGTAGTAAGACATATATCAAACTTAGAGAAGGCGTAAATGCTCTCCATGTTGCCCCAGACAATTCTCAGTTCACTAACCGTAAGGAAATGCCAGAAGAAATTATTTAACTTACCATTAGAAATGATGTCCTCCAATATGCGAATCGCATCATTTCTGCAAGTAAAATTCTACTTGGAAATAATGGAAGCCATGACATGCAGCACGGCAGCCTTTGCATTACGCATTAAAGAGTGTCATTCTGTGGAGCAATTAGTTGGAGAACTCACATATCTTTATGGCACTAAATCTTGAAAACGCTGATAACGAGCTGCTGAACGTCCTTATTTGCATTCTCTCGAAACAACCTTAAGAATATATTTAGAGAGCTTTATCAACTAGGCTTTAACAGACACAATGGTATGCAATATGAAAATACTTAACTTAATTAAATTACATGCTAATTAGTCATAATAATTTGAAATTGCTTACTGAAGATGCACAAGTTCGGTGAACTTCTTTAACACCTGTACAGGTAACCGCATAATGCACAACGAACTGCATACCAATAATGTTTAGTGTATGGGAATGTATCCATTAGGGTGTTTACGAGAGTGGTCTGAAAAGTTCTCGGCCTCACCCAGAGATCGTGGCACTACTTGCATGATACTTTTTTTCCTTGCGTTAGTACAAATGTTAATAGACCTTATGTAAAATTACAAGTCGTTCCAGGCAATAGTTGACTGTAGGCAGTTTGAAGCAGTGGAATTTTGCATTGCTTAGAAAATAGAGAAATTCGAGTACCGTGCTGTGATAGAATTCTTTCTGAAAGAAGGTTTAACACCTACAGAAATTCATTTGCGGATTGTAAATGTGTATGTTGACTCTTCACCTTCAGTTTCCACTATGAAAAAATGAGCGGCCCATCTTAAACGTGCCTGTGAAAGCGTCCTAGACAATCCGCGCGAAGGACATCCAAAAACTGTAACCACACCGGAAATAATTGAAAACGTGCATGACATGATTTTGGAAGATCGGCATACTAAGGTGTGTGACACTGTAATGCTCTTTGAATTTCAGAGGAAGTATTGGTCACCTCTTGCATCAGGAATTAAACATGAAAAGGCGTTGCGCAAGATGGGTTCCGCGTACCTCGCTGTGGATAAACGCATTCGGACTGCAATTTCTGAAAAATTCTTGATGCATTTTCAGAACATAAGTGACATTTTGCGCCGATAAACCACTATGGATGAAACATGGATTCACCACTGCACGTCCGAATCCAAGCAACAGTTGAGGCAGTGGACAGAAGCTGGTTCTTTAGCTCCAAAGAAGGCGAGGACGGTACTATCAGTGGGAAAGATCATGGAGTCAGTTTTTTGGGATGCCAATGGAATTTTGTTGATTCACTATCTCGAGAAAGGTAAAACCATTGCTGGAGAATACTACTTTCAACTTTAAGTTAACTGAATGCAAGTATTTCTAAAAACAGATCTGGGTTAAAAAAAGTTAAAAAAATGTTTTCTATCCGGACAATCCACTTGCCCACAAGTGTTTGGCAATTAAAAAATTGAGAGATCTACACTATGAATTGCTGGAATATCCACCCTATTCCCCAGATTTGGCTTTCTTGTACTTCCATCTGCCTCCAAAACTGAAGAAATTCTTCGCTTGTAGTGCATTTCGTCCAATGAAGAAGCAATTTCGGCTGAAAATACGTACCTTGCAGCCCTTCCAGAGGAACATTACAGAGAGGAAATAATGGCACTGGAACACCGCTGGACAAAATGAATTGATATTAGAGTTGATTGTGTTGAAACTACTTTGAAAGCACGAATTGTCGTTTTTCACTATTAGGCCGAGAACTATGCATAACTCTCCCGTATATTAAATTAAATTGTACATTATTGCTTTACAAATCTTCTATACTTCAAGTAAAAGGTTTTTATTCTATTATTTCAGTACAAACGAGTATTCTTCTGGGGAAACTACAAGCCACCAAAGCGGCTTTTTTCTCAACCTGTAACATTTGAAGTCTAGTTTCATGGGCTTCAATGTTACTTTATTGGAATTAAACTAAATACTCTGTTTACATTGTAAAAGGGTAGGTAGTGCAAAACATTGACTTCAGTCACAATAGTGCTCTCTACTAAATGGGTTCTGTTTTACAGTCATTGGTTTGCTTGCGCTAATAGCATGTAGTTTTTCAGGGATTGAGAGAATAGGCACGCAGTGATATTAAACATACCAGCCAAACCACAAAAGTAAATGGATCGTTGATGCTATTGTTTCCATTGCAAGTATTATGCACAGTTGTTTGGGTGCACGTTTCCTCTTGATTATCTGATTAGCGCCTACGCTAACTCAAACCGCTAAATTCTACGTTTATCTATAGAAGACTAGTTTCACTCATTTTAACTCCATTATCAGTACCAATGCATGTGTGAAAGTTAAAGGCAATGAACACTGGACATTCCACTTACAGAGCGTTGCTGCCAAATGTAGCAGATGTGACTCTGTACATGAGTCGTATTACATGTTCTTAAAACATCATATATCTTTACGTTAAACCGTGATGCTTATTAGATTGTAGGGTCCATTTAGAAAGATGGAGCATAAATAGCTTCATGTTTATTATTTGGAAAATAACCGATGCCAGTTTGTGCGGCAATGCTCGTAATCAGTAAACACAGGAGAAAAAGTATTTATGCATTAACTGGATTTCATATCGAGTTTAAAAAAGTACTGAATATATACCCCGTTACTTCAGTAATAAAATAACACCCCCCCCCCCCACACACACACACACACACACACACACACACACACACACACACACACCTCTGAAAAGCAACCTACATTTTTCAAAATGAGTGGTTTGTATTTTCATGGTATGGTGTACGCTTATATTTAAGAGAAGTGAGAGAAGTGTTGTGAGTAAGAAATGTTTTGTATAAATTATATCATCTGTGTGCTTATTTTTTAACTAAGCATTAAATGGAAAGAATGATTGTGTTCTTTGCCATGTTTCAGTGTTGAATAAATATTGATTGAGGATCCACACGTATATGTCTCTGGACATAGCTTGAGTACTAAATAAAGTATTGTATGTGCATGTTCAGAATTTAACATACTATCAGATAGAGAGCCAAATTTTTAAATTAATTATCCTAGCATAATTAATAGATTTGGAAAGGCGAGTCACATTAAAACATTCAGTGTCGTTGCCAGGATTTGAACCATGGATTTTCCGATCTCTGTCCGGCTGCTCTTAACCATTGGACTACCATGGCTAGCGTACCAGCATGACATTAAATTCTCCAACTGATTCGTGTTTTTTTTTCCGGAAAACCACTAGGAGTGGATCTATTGGTTCTCAATTCAGACATTTCATAAGATGCTTGTACTACATTCAGCAGCGGTGGTAGGAGGACAACATTTGTGCGGAGAGTTCACAGTTGAGGTGAGTATAATGTGCCTCAATCCTTATGTAAACGTATGGGAGCGAACAGAGAAGAGAGGTATGCATTGAGGAAGATGATCGTTAGGCTGTTCATTGGTTAAGGGAAGGTATATGAATGGGACAACATCCACTACCTTCGCTGAACAGCCTCTTCCAAATGTATCGAGACCCATGTAGAATGCAAAACATCATACTGCAATTTCTGACTAAATCAGTCATGGGAACAACAAAGTTTGAAATAATTCAATTACATGCTCGCCACAAAGTAACAGTGAAGAACAAATCTGAAGAAAATAGAGCTCTTGAAGCTTGTGGTAACGAATAAACCGTCCTATAACTGCCATTTTTAGCCGATTGAATTTATTTGGGCTAACAGAAAGGGTTATACTGAACGAAACAAGAAATATTTCGCAGTATTTTTGGCAGTAAAAGTTGCAGAAGGGGTGCTAACAGCAGTGAAAACTGTGAAAAGGCTGAAAACTGGGAAACTGAAAAACTGAAACTGACAACTCTGAAAACTGGGAACAAGCTGTTGATCATACAAAGGCTGCATAATAACATTAAGTTTTCGAAGAAAGGGTAGAACGGGCAAAATTTCAGTAGTTCTTCGATTGATATGATGACAACAACGACGACGATGACAGTGACGGCAACTATTTATCAAGCGAGCCGCAAAAGCAACAGCAATGCAAGTAATTGGGATCAAATCAAAATCAACCCGTAGCGCAACAGCCCTAGTGGGCCAAGGCCTACCAACCCGACTGCCGGCCTCGCGCCCACGTAGGCAAGCTAGAGCTGGGCCATTATCCAACCGATACGGCGTGGAGATGTGGTCAATATCTCAGCACCTAAAACCGTAAAGTTGGTTTACGCAACCAGGTCCACTATCTAGTGTAGCTTGGTCCTGGATCATATACGATGATGAGTCCTATACACGGGACCGATCCCCAGTGCATTCCGTGGCAGGGAATCAAGGCAGGACTTAGCTCATTACGCCACGGCGCAAGAAAAGTAATTCGGATATCGATGCCACTTTCCCATTACAATAAATGCCATTATTTCACAGCTATCTCTTTTAACGCTAATCTTTACATTAATATATACTTGCATGTTCTATCCTTGCATTTATGTAGCCTCATTATTTTGTTATTGTCTTCGTACTCGAATACAAAGGCTACAGATTCTAATCTCCAAGCGTAAGCCAATTGTCTTCGTATACATAATTCTAACGGGCTCCCCGCATGTTTGCAGTAAGCTTTCATGTCATCTTTGTCTACGCGAAATAATGTCAATCCCTTTTTTTGCTTGGCGCCGAGTACACATTTCCTATACCTCTGACCAAAAGTGACTGAGAGGTGTTCTGCTCTCTGGAGAGGTAAGGGGGACGGTAATATGGCAAATCACGATGAAGTCATAGATCTTATAACAGTCCTCATTATACTATTATACTGTGACCATGGTTATGGACCTGATATGGCGATTCTTCGTATCTCTGGTGGAACATCTCTTCGGCTACGGTGCAGCTAAGGTGTGGCTGGAAGTGCGGGTGGTACGAAACGTTATTGCCTCGGCTAGCTTTAGTCGGTGCACTTTGCTCTTGATCAGGGCGTGCACAATCCCAACAAATAAGATTGATATTAATAACACCTTTAAGCTTCTAGGTAGTTTTAATCAATTGACATAAACACTTTCATTACACGCATTTATTGTGCAATACCTCGTTCGATTGTAATGCTGGTCGACTATAATTGTGAGTTAGTTACTAAGCTCATTCGTGTATCATCGATGGTGTCTAGGGAAGAATTGCTGTAAAATACGCTTCTTTGCTGGGGTTCCAAATATTTACAGTCAGCTTTTGCTAATTGTACCTGGAGTTCTTTGTCCTCTTATAATTTACCAGGTCTGGTAAATTTCTAGGCACCACGAGTATAATCGCCACCACCATGGCATAATACGTGTGTTCTGGCATTACTAAAATATATAGTAGATATCCATTATTTTTTTTGCTTTACAATACCTGTTACTATATCACTAGTTACAATTTTACATACGTTATAGGTAGTATCTAAACCTATGTATGGAAGTAACACAGTCTCAATCTATCACCATAAACTACTGCTTCCTCTCGCTACAGTGTAACTTTGTCATGAACTACTCCAATGCTTTCTGTGAATAACGGACTATCTGCTGAAATACTAACGTGTGTGACAAAACATCAGTATCTCAGCAGTGATAGCACATAGTTTTCTGAGGCCTAAAATTTGTTGAAGCTTTGAAACTGCAGATCTTTTCAGAAAGTGCCAAATTGTTGATGTCAAATACACTCCCTACAACCACATACTCGCGAGAGGATGGGTTAAATGTGGCAGCATCGGTGATTCACATATACACATTCTGTAGTATGTAAATCGACTGAGCAGATTAATAATTCAAGTTCCCTCTCACATCTGACTCCGCTCGCCTTCTGCTAGTAAGTCAATACTTTGTAATATATTTACGAAAATCAGTTTGTGAAGAGTGTATTGTGTAGACATTATAACTGAAAATTAACTTAATATACTGCTCTCAGCTCTCAGTAGCTTTGCTAACGGAATTGAAAGAATTCACATACGGGAAGCGATATTAATCTCCAAATATTGTACTAAATTCTATTGCCAGAGGAAAAGAATGAGCTCGTTTCATTGCGAACCTGAAGTGCACTCGTGAAGGGCTTTCATCACAGCTCCATTTAGTAGCCTTCAGTTGTTTATCGAGTAAACACGCGCAAGAGGATGCTCGAATCGTTTGGCAGAAACAACTAACCAATCCAAATACCTACTACTACAACAACCTTTACTTTCCATTTAACAAGGCTGGAATTTCTCAAGCACCTGTAGGATTTTTGCAGTTCCGTGCTTCTTGTGTTTGTAAGAGTATTGGTACTGCTGGACTGCTTCACGAACACTGAATGTCATTTCTCCACATCTGCGTACACAATCGTATTTGTTTCTCATTGTTATTCGTTCCACCAAGTCCCTGTATTCATTTATATTGTTGTGCGCATTTCCCTATTGCCCTATTGCCTAATATTTTCTTTCTTCCAAATCATATAATATTACAATGATACATTTCTTCATGGAAGCCAGTAGGGAGCATAGAAGTATCTATTTAATGATGATAATGATACATGACACGAAGTATTACAAATGTGAACAACTACAGGTTCTTTGGAAAATTGTGAACCCCTACTGTCATACACAAGATCCTATATTATTTGGCTACCCTTTAGCCGGATAGTGATACTATGTGCATTCCTTGATAAAAATATAGGAATGTATACTTTTGCAATGTGGGCACCCTAGGTAAATATCGTCGTCGGTCGTACATCTCAAACTATTCTCCTTGGTCAATATGTCTATCACTCTATTACACGTTTCGCAGGGGAAAGGTAGTACTTCGAGCTATACAGGACATTTTTTCCTATGCCCCCGATTGAGTATGGAGTAAGTTGAGAGGTTATTAAGCTTCGTAATATCTAAGGAAGCACGTCAGCAGAGGGCATGGTCCTTAACAGCTATAGATTTAAACTCCCCGTTGCAGCTCATTCAGCCGACTTCCCTCCCTCCTGCAGGCTTGCACAACCTAAAGGTTACCCAGGAATCGCAGGGCTCTGCCGGTCCGGAGGATGAGATTTACACAGAGCATATTGTCTCTCATACTTGCCGCAACCCTGCCACCATTCAAATTCCTCAAGTAACTAACTAGAATAAAATGAGAAGCGGTGTGTGGTGCTGATATATAATTTGGGCAATTATCCTTTCCAAAATTCATTTAGCGATTCTGTGAAGCTACTTTGGCCATATCATATAGTAATAAAGCTAAGGTGTGCGAGATTGTTGCATTAGGTTTTATGAGATAACAGTAGTCGGTTCATGTGAACAGTTTTCAGTTTCTTTCTTCTTCTTTTGCGGTGATTAAAATATCACTACCGCACCCCACATGTTTTATTCATTTAATATATTATTTCAGGATTACCCGCATTACCTGCTGTCCCATCTGTTCAGAAAAAAAAATGTTTCTATGTACCTGAAATGTTTTCCAATGGAAAACCCGTGGAGCCGCACTGAAGTTCTAATGTTCTCATTTACCATCGCGACTGAGTAATCTGACTGTAAATATATAAAAACTACCATATATTACACGGATAGAATGTTACCCTACTGATCGTTCCTCAGTATAATTAACAGATGACATTGGTTACTCACATAGATTGCAGTATAGTTTGTGGTGAACGTAACTTAGCATACACTTCTTTATTGCTTGAATTCTTAAGTGTTAAATAAGTAGACACATATGAAATAACAGCAAGATTTGCCTAGACTAGTTTAAATGAAAACAATAGAAAACCCCTTTTCTGGAGTATTGTGTAATAATGAATTCTTATTGCCTAGGAATATTTAATAAAATATATAGTCTTAAGACGTAAATGACGAAATTATACAGTGAATATTAAAATTCGTTATATAATCACGAATACAAAATACAGCATAATGGTGAGGAGAATCGTTATAAGTGTGTTGGTGAATAAAATATTATAACATTGTCTGTCCCTGTAAACAAAAATAAAATAGTCATGGACTTTTAAGTAGTAACATTAGGAATAACGGCGACACGAAAGAACGCACGCACAATCAAGGGTTAAACAAATTCCAATTTACTCTAGTTTCAAGTTCTTGTAATATTGAAAATGTTACTGTATTTCAAGGATTTGGAGGGGGTAGAGTTAAATTGACCACGTATAAATTTGAAATATATCTTATCTCGGCCAAAAGTATTGTTAAACTGTGTTAATAAAATTCCAGAATGTAATTTTTCAGTCAAATCATTCGGTTCCTGAAACGAATAAGCAGTTTTATTCTTTATTGCAACACTCCAGTGGATATTACTTTTTCTCTTATACATTTCTGTACTTTCATTATTTTATCAAATTCTCTACACATTTGCTCCAAAGGTTTGTCTCTTGGAGAGAAAATCTTGTAAAAGTGTAGGTTAGCCGTTCTAATCTCAAATTATTGCATGTGTGTGAAAAAAGGAAATCTAGACTATGATTACTTATTTAAAATTTTTAAGGAGTTTCACTGTTTTCTTTGTTTGAATACCCTGAAACGGAAAGCGCTTTTCAACTGGTAAGGAGAAGAAAAATTTGTTTTAAAACCTTTTGATACTCCTAGTAACAAGCATGCAATTTAGATTGAATTCTGCCCCAATATTATTCGTGCATGCCCTACATTAATATTCGGACACTGTTGGACCTATGAAGCCTAAACTTTTGTATGCAAATGTACATTTGTGCTATCAAAAGTGCAACCACGGGATATAATTGTTCCGTTCAAAGCCGTTAAGTAGGGTTTTAAGGGATGAAATAAGGAGTTCCTGAGTAGATTTTAATTCAGACGTTTTTGTTTTGTAAAATATCCTTTTAAATCTAATTATTGGTATTAATGTAATGATCTAGACACCCTCATTAGGAATTTGAGTTACACTTAACCGTCGCATCTAAATAAGTATAAAGAATCTTTTTTTAATAGAGCTCAACATTAAACTCAAATAAAGAATGTCTATGATTTCTTCCTAATATCGTAAATTTAAATGCAAAGAAGTTGCCGGTTCCTCAAGTTTACAATAGTGCCCCTTTCCTACCATAGAATAATCAATGTTAAAATTCGCCCAGCCGGTATCAGATTCCTATGTGACTGGCCTGAAACGCAATTTAGTAACACAACACGAACCAGTGGACCTTATTATAATCGATGTGAAATGAAGGGGTATTTCGGATGTCACCTCTATGAAAGAGATTCGCTAGTACTCGGAGAAAGGCTAAATCAGCACAGCATTATTCTAGAGCAGTGAGTGAGGAATCATATGATTGGTATTTAAACAAGATGGCAGCCGTAACGTTAATATATTACAGTAACGTTAAATTATTTATATACGAAAGCCGAATTTAATAAAACAGTGGTATGACACGAAAGTACAAGGTTTAGATATATTAGAACGATAAAAGAAATATTAACTGTCTCTAATTTCTAACTCTTTATGGTTCAATATTTTATTTTGGAGCAAATTTCACTTCAGTAAAGCATTGGCTTGACAGCACTCCGCTAGTGAAAACAAGGACAGCTCGCCTGTAATGTTACAACTGATGAGTTTGATTATAAATTTACTCTGTGAGTAAAAGCTGCCAAAATTTTGTTTGAGAAACGGAGATGACCAAATTGAAAGAGAGAGCGCGGATGACTGTCAGTACCAGCAACGCCCACTTCAGTCACGTCTTGATTCACTTTCAAGAGGTCCCGAGTTCGAATCTCGGTGAGTAAGTTATCTGTAACAAACTTCTTTCCGGGGATTTCCCTTATCCTAAAAGATGAATGTCAGGTAGCTCTAAGCTGTATGGACCCTGGGCTCATTAGAGCCAACTTATTTCATTATGCGACGTCACCTAACCTGTTAAAAGGACATTAAACGTATAGAAAATGTACCAAGATGAACACTTGGATTCCATTACGGGTCACATTTTATGCACGTTAGTGTGCTTCATTTTAAAGCTGAGAGCAACTCGGACATCAGCTCCGTGTCCTATACTATACAACGTATTTTACATTACTCTCCCAATGAAGATATCTGTCTTTAAAAATTAATGCTGTATTTCGTAATGAGATTTGGGTTATTCCGACCCAAGTACCTGTTAAAAGCTAGCACTCTGTCCGCTTTCGCAATTCATCACGCGTTTATGGTCTCCCCACTCGAAGTTATCGCGGCGATAATGGCTTTGTCCAGCACAGGGATTACTTCACCACGTTGTATAAATACAAGTGGCACTGAGGTCGTGAGGTGTTAAAAAGCCTTTACACGTGAGTGTCCAGTAATTGCATTGATCCACACGAGGAGCGCGGAAGGTTACTGAGATGCACCAAGAGATAACAACATCGAGTCCTACGTCGTGTTTACATAACCAGAATTCCTTGCGTGAGGTACTAATATTAAGCATTCAAAACCTAATCCCTACCTCAGTGCAGAAAGTTAACGAGATGGAAGGATTGGCCGATATTACGAATACAAATGGGAAAACAGCTATTTGCGTAAAATGGAATGATTTTATACCTTAGGCAAACTGCGTGTGCTCAAAACTTTCCTTTGTTACAGCAAGCACTTTATTTATCTGAAGTAATAGGAAACAGGAAATGTCACGGTAAAGCACTCTCCGGACATTAAGCTTGTGGAAGTTCTATTACGAGTACCACGCTCTGGGAGGACGGGATGAAGTAAAGGAACCACAAGAATACCTAAATATTGAGCTTGCTGCAGAAGAGCAGAAAAATATGAGCACAGGTTTGTATATTCACTAAACACATTCCTGACAGCGTCAAGTCCTAAATAGTGGTACATCAGTGCTACTATATTTTACTTATTTTCTAGAATTTTAACTTGTCTGCATAATCTAACTTTGAAATTGTTTCAAAACATGCACTTTTACTGTAAATTAATTAAATACGCGGTATCCCCTTGTTAACGACAGGAAAAAGGAACAGTGGAATGAATTTTTAACATGCTTAGTTGCCAACACAATAAAAATGAAGGAGTAAAATTTTAAAATTTGTGACTTCACAGGAGAACGATATGATTAATAACAATATATGGCCAAGACAGTACGTACAGTGACTGTCCATTCTCACTCTCACTGCAGTAATGTAACGATCTAGTTCGGTTGTTCATTTAGTTCTACTGCCATTTCATTAATAGGATTTAGTTAATTTTTTCTTGTCACCTCACTACTTTTTTGAGCGACGTATATGACATGTGCATGAAGTAGCTTTTCCTTCACTGGAGAGACAATCATAAGATGTTTCTACTGCAGTAGTGTTACTACTATCATAAAAAACAAACACCTAAGACATCCTTGATGTCGCAAATAAATGAAGTCACAATTCACTAGCTCGTTCACTCGCGAATGCACTAGCTTATATAGGAGTTGGAATTGTTAACAGAAGATACTGAAATATTTTGGAGGCGGGTAGAACAGAACTCATAAAAGATTCTGGATTGCTCTCTTGGTCTTCAAACTGAGCGAGAGGAACACCGCTCCGAGTGCCCGGCGCCAAACTCACGATGCCAAGCTTTGGCCATAGTCACTGCGCCACGCATCTTAATGTGCAAATATACTGTTCAAAGCCATGTAGTTTATTATTATATGTTACTCTTCCCCGACTGTCGCATTATTTGTATGAGCAATGTTCTAAGTATCTCTGCTTACAAGTACACTTATAAATTGTTGATGACACACATTTTGAGCTTCTCTGGTATCTATTATGCAATAAATAAAAATATTACGCCAAATATAAACATAATACTGCATACTGTTCTTAAGATAAGAATAGCACGGTGTAAATTAAGAATTTTAGCATATTCACTATTACCAATAAGTAAAATAGCAAAGATGTTTTCCTTTCTTAACATAAGGAGGTTAATAAATCGTTTAGATCACTAGAAAGTGAAACATTAATCACCCTCTTTCCTTTTTTGCAGTGCATAGGTATATTAAACTTTATTCATTCTATTCATCATTTGGCCGCGCCGTGGCTCAGTAGTTAGACCGCTTGGCTCTCACCAAGGCGGGTCGGGTTCGCTCCCAGGCAACCGTAAAGTGAGATTTGTGATGGATAACACGGCGCTGGGGTGGGTTTTCTCCGGGACCTCCGGTTTCTCCCGCCATCTCATTCTACCGGTGCTCCATCTTCATCTCATATATCATCAGTGTCACCGCCTGCGGTGCCCTATGTAGTAAAAGCGGGCGTTAAACACTACACATTTTATTTCATTTTTCATCATTAGCCTAATACTGTACTACTCGTTATTATTTGTAGTACTATAAACACCAGAACGAATTCGTCGTTTCTTTACTCCGCACGCATTAATATGCTTTTATTGTTCATAATATAATTAATAAAAGTAATGTTGTGCAATTGTCTTTACTTAATCCGCAAATGAGTGAGAGAGAATGATAAAATAACTTGACTTTGTCTTAAAGTCAGGAAAGCATACATGTGTACTTCATACCTGTTTTGTATGTCAGGTCCATAGCCCAATAGCTAAAATGAATGCGGAGAATGTACAGTCGTAGTCCATGTCTCTTCCTCCCCCCCCCCTTACAGCTCCTTCTGGTGAAAACCACGTCAAATTTTTCTATTTAGCCGATGTTTCAACTTTTTGCAATGAGCTCTCTATACGAAATGCGTAACATAGGCCAGGCACCATACCGGAAGAGGAACGAGAAAGATTAGAAGTGGCAGCAGCAGGAAGATCATAGACTAGATAAATTAATCTACAAAGACGTACCTATTTCCCTGTATGGGAGAAAAAATTGAAAACTTAAACTGTTATCCATTTTATAAACGAGCTTGGGGATTTACTGTATTTGTACCGTAAATGTTTGATTAAAATATGTTTTATATTAAACTAGTTCATCTTTGACTAGAAATTCCTCTGGAATAATGCACTAGATAGTTAATATGCCTCTTGTTTTCATGTTGAAATCGTATAACATGGAAAAATCATTCATATCAAATGCACGGTTCAACTATTTGAACAAGAAGTTTAGAAAGTTACATTAGCATAACATTAACTCTAGAAACAGCTCTAGAAAAGGCTTTTAGGTGCGTATGATATTTCCATTTCAATGAGTACCAAAATAAGCGTTATTGTGCAATACAATTAGCTTTTAATTATAGAATGTGTTATACCTACTGGTCTATCATAGAAAGTTTTAATTTACTTTTTACCAAAAGTTTCCTATACTCAGCAAAGCCATGTTTTTGTTGCGGTTTACTGCTGTGTTAACCAAGACATGCTTGTGGAGTTTTCAGTTCCGTGCATTAAAGCGTCAAAACTCTAGAGCCGGAATGATTGATTTGGCGCCTTAAGATCGGTAGCTTTGAGCTTTTTCCCCGTTCTTTTTATTTCCGATTGCATCCCCTGAACAGCGCGATGTTTGTTTGTCACAAATACTTGAACCAAACCTTTGTTAAAAAAATATTTCTATGAGCGGCGAACAGGCTTGCTAATCTTGCATATCTTTACTAGCTATACCTAATTTATTTTTACATGAACTGGTCAACACAGTACAAAGATTGCACTTCATGTCCACCTCGGTAGCGCAGATGGTAGCGTGTCTGCCTCACGTTCAAGAGGTCTCGAGTTCGTATCTTGGTCAGGATGGATAAGGTTTTTTCGGGTTTTTCCCTATTCCTGAAATAGCATTTCGGGTAAGTCTAAGCTCTATGGGTCCTGGGTTCATTTGAGCATCATTCTCACCCATTCCATTCATTGTCCGATATTACATAACGATGGAGGACGTAAACTAAAAAAATGCACTTCTAAATAGCTTTCACTATTGTAGTAAGTAATAGTCTGAATAAATTAACATTATTCTTTTTGGAAAAACTTCTATTTTAACGCCTGAACTTCCGCATTGGGATGAAGAACTAAATAACTGCGTCTTGGAAATTGAACTCAAGTAAAACCATTACATGTTTATTGACACTCAAATACCTACAGTAGTGTGAAGTAGATTACAGGTTTCAGAAGAAAATGCAGTAGCTAATAAAATAAGTCATTAAACTGTACAGAAAGCAGGGATAGCCCAGTATTGCAGTTTTGTTCGCCACCCTTGTGCTAAGAGTCCGTTGATTCCTGGCCTTGAGGTGGCGATTTTAATTCGGTTTCGTTCAAGACTCCTATCTGACTTTCTCTTGTGAAATAAGCTCATGGCTCAACGCGGTTCCGAGAGAAAAAATGGAATTTGTTGTGTTTAACGCCCGCTTTTACTACATACGGCAACGCAGGCGGCGACACTGAGGATACATGAGATCAAGATGTACCACCGGTGGAATGAGATGGCGGGGGAAACCGGAGATCCCGAGAAAACCAGCCCCAGCGCCGTGTTGTCCATCACAAATATCACTTTGCGATCACCTGGGATCCAACCCGGGCCGCCTTGGTGAGAGCCAAGTGATCTAACCACTTAACCACGGTGCGGCCGCGGTTCCGAGTCCGTCGTAAAACCTGTGGGGTTTCCTATTTCACCGCCATCCTCATTAGCCTAACAACGGAGGTGACGAACTTCTCATTCAGGGCGCCTGCATTTCAGAAATGGTTTGTCATCATTGGTGGACTGAGGTTATCCGCGATTGTAGTAGAACTTAGGCAAGTGTTGAAATCAGGAATTTAGAATCCTCATGCTCCTACAACTAATTTTTCATTCTTACTGTAGAATTGCAAGACTAAATGATCAGATAGAATAACTTTTAACAGCTCGCTTCAAGCTGCATATCTTAAAATGAAATAAAACAAAGCAACAGTTGTCCAGGGTCACTCACACGCAGGTAAAAGGCAGAGTGCATGCTCTCTGCAAACGCCAAGGGCCTTAATGGGAGTGGGGGACGGCTCGTTTTGTGCATCTCCTCTGTCTATACTCAAATGACAATTCAATCCAATTTTCTTTAATCCTGGCTTTAATAGTTAGCAATTTCTGTAAATACTAGCGGCTGAAATCCCCATATGCGATATGGTTGGCTGTATTAACCATCAAGATTTTGTGTGCAACATCTTGAAATTCGAACTGTCATTGTTACCATTTCAGCCGAGCAAAGTTTTTGTTGCAAACAGGTAAAACGTTTAAATCCGCTTTGCACAATGTAATATATACACAGAGGCAACTAACTCATTTAATTGGAACACATAGCTGTCCTGTGTGGACAAGCCTAATGCAATATTCACTGACACTTTTAATTCATAAACACACTAATGACAAAAACAGATATGCAGATCCAGGCATCAGGATAGCCAACGAGTGCATGTAAAGAAAACGTTCCAGGTATTCAGAAATATTTGGTAGATTAAAAGTTTTCAGAGCCCTTGAATCGAAAGAAATGAATTTTAGAATGTGGTCCAAGGTAGGTCTGTGTGTAATATGATGTGTAAATCGCAAATCTAAATGTTACATAAATTCCAAACTTAATTATATTTAGTGGCATTCAAAACTATGATACGAAATTCGTCAAGGGAGCCTCTATACCGTTTAACCGTCTGCATCTGCGTCAATGATGCTGCGCCAGTTTGAAGTCGCATACATCTTCTTCTCTCTTGAGCTGAGACCAATCTCAGGGTATACGTGGGTGTATGCTCAAAGAAAGGATGCCGCAGGAACTGAACTTGAAACGTTTTAATAAACCGTATTCTACTCTAACTGAAACGTTGCCAATGGAAACTATTATATATAAATATCCGGAGTTAATGCATTTCAATCCGATACCAAGTGATAAGACGCGGTTTTAACCTTGAGCCAAGAATGACGTCTGATACAACTACGTCTTGTTCCCCCAGCGATCCGAGAAGAAGTGTTGAATATTATACCAGAATGTCCTATTTGCCTTCAATATTCTCCTAAGCATCTCTCCTTTTGCTAATGACTCTAAGACCCCACTACTAGCTTCTAATTAGGATGTAGCCACTTCATTTCTCCATTTCTGAAATCAGCATCTTTACATGATAAAATCTCTATAAATTGATAAAAATATTCTCACACTTTCCATAAATTCCAACTAGCTTGCCATAGCTAGCCTGTCATCGTAAACGACCGTACCACTTCTACGAATTTGCCTGCAAACCAGCCATCGCTAATTCCTGTATGTAATGTCATCTTACGCCAAGCCAAAATGTACCCATAATCTGTTTCCAAATCTACAGCCTCTTAACATTTGACACAAATACACAAAGTATTCATATTTAATTTTATTATAATTATTAATTTATCCAACTGATCTATAAGTTTCGTATCAGTCCAAATAATCCTTTGCATGAGAAATGTTTCTTTAGTTTTGATATTCATAAATCCGGTTCTAAAGATTTTGATTAAAGTACTACAATATTTAAAATATTTATCAAAAGCTGATCCTGTATTTCCTGAAAATACCTTATAAAGCCTTTTATGCTCGGAAGACACTTCATATGTCATTTCCTATAACGAATAACCTGAATCAAACTTATTACAGAAGATCCATTTAAAGTAAAACGTTCATCTGTAATATACTTGTTGTAGCATCAGCCGTTTCAGATTTATCATTACTATTGTATTACTTTTTCAATACGTTTGGAATTTTCTGAAGTTCTGTATAATTCGGATATTCTCTGCGATGTAAAGGAAAAAATATAATAATTCAAGGCGAGAATTTAAGACCAGTATTCAGACACCTACAGCCTTCTCGATCTTCCTGGTCCCTGAAATGAAATATCCAAGCATGAAATAGATTTGAAATGAATAACATACAATGGTTGGTAGAAAGTATATAAATGTGGCATACTTTTTAACTCCTGTAATCTGAAAAGAAATCCTTATAACACTATAAAATAAATAATTGCCTGAGGGTAGAGATAATTGTGTATAAATCCTGCAAATTAAGAGGAAAAGTTTGAAGCCCGCAGACGGGAGCCTCACGACCGATTCCCATCCCTAGTTTGTCTATTTCATGTTTAATATTTGAGGTTTCTCTGGGTTGATAGTGGAATGTTTGGGTATTTTGCATTTCCCAAGACTTTTCTGTTCTCATTATTTCCCTTCAAATGTTGCACCTATTCTATTTCAGGGTTTCAGGTTCCGGCTACCTAGGATTATGATAGGCACATAATATTAACAAATCACCTGATCTAAGTAATCTGATATATATTTAATATTTAGTTCAAAATAACTGAACAGTTTTGCTCCACATGATCCAAGAGAATTAGAACTCTGTTATCAAGTGTTATAAAATAGTCCGTATAAGGTGATAGCCTTCCTTAGCACAATAGATAGAGTTAAACAAAGTGTCCTTGTTTGGTTGAAGCAGATCCAGAAACAAAATGTACAAAAAAATTCCAATACGGCTGAGCTACGTTGGGACAACGTTGTTCTTCTTTCCCCACACGTACCATAATGTTAACATTTTAGTTTTCCGGCCCCACGACTCGTTACATTTTAACGCCGTAGTGTTCCTTTTTGTTTTATGGACCCCGCCTACATATTTAATACAAGCTTTGGTAGCATCTGGCTCCGGAACTCGACACAGAAATCAAAACCCAGCGTCTCGTCTAAAAAAAATGCAAGTTTCTTGACGGGAGTTTCTATCGCTATCTCTCAGAAACCTGGGCTACACAGAATCGCCGCTATTGAAACGAAGGATGCTCGAAGTTTTCCTTTGGGCATTAACGTTGAGCCCGGAAATAAGCCCCTTCTTAAATCATTAAACATTCACCTAGTGGTAGTTTCGGATACTGCGGCTGAATGACGCTGGCGAGGCTTCTGAAAGCTCTACGAGTGGCTTTCTAAACTTATCATGTTCCGAGGGTCTTCATTTACCTTCAACACAATTTGAAATATTTACATCCTCAGCTATATGAAATGTAATGTTGTATTCTGGGAATCGCATACTCACCTGATATTCACTATATTCCCTTTAGCGATAAAATGACAAACCTGTAATTTTCCCTAGGAAAGATGTTGGTCGCAATTCAACATCCCAATATTTCTTTCCTTTCTGGTTTTTTTATAACTCTGAATCCATACTAATATATTATAGCACTGAGCGAGATAGTCTCCAGTGATGTGCAAGAGTCATATTTGCGAGGTTTCGGGTTCGATTCCAGTCGGATGCCCAATGACTTTGGGTTACTTGTCTTCGCTACCCGGGAGTGCTTCTCATCCATTACATTTCCTTTCCATTTTATTTTATCCCTTCCTTCAAGGAAAGAGTAACCACAATACAGCTTCGTTGTATAAGCAATAACATCTTATAGTGTACCTAGAGGAGATTTATAACACGAAGTAGTGTTGTGTCTGTCTTTAAAGTAAGTTAAAGTACCTGAATGTTCCACAGATGCAATTTGTTCCTATTTCATTGAAGTATTAAAATAAGTACAAATGCCCAACATAGAGATTTTAGTATTTTTAATTGGGTGAATGATTTATTAATCCTACCATCTTCTTAATAAGTCAAGAGTACTTTGGTGAAATCAAAATTTACAAATGGAAGGTTTTCCAATGTTGTACCTTTTTATCATTCTAGAAACTGTGATACACTCCACAACTTCCAAAACTTCAAGTCCTCTATCATGGAGATATGGATTAACACAACATGTTTACAGAGAAATAACTCATGCCTTATAATATATTTGCAGTACCAACTATAAGGATATACCTACCAATTAAATTATAACCTTCCTATACAAATAAACGCTCAAAACAATTGGTCAATAAATTGCCATATTTGAACTTCTAGCAAAGTCTTGCCTTAATGTAAGCGTAAAACTACTTCGTCTTTAACTACCCTAGTTGTACCATAATCGTGGTGTTAGGGCATTCTTGTTCCTCTATCCCTTTTAAGGCCTGGCCTGACGAACCTAAGCTTCGGATCCGATACAGAACCAGGTGATGTAATCAGCCCAATGTCAGGTGTGAAGCTGAAGGAAGTGGATTATATATATATATATATATATATATATATATATGAGGTGAGATAAATGATAGGAAAAATTATGGTGGAGCAGTTGATGGAATGCTGTCGGGGAAAACCGGAGGACCTGGAGATAACCCATGCCAGTTCCATGTTGTCCATCACAAATCCCACTTTTCGGTCGTCTGGTATCGAACCCACGACGCCTTGGTGATAGCCAAGCGATTTAATCACTCAGCCATAGCGCGGCCGTAAAATAAAGTTTAAGGAAAAAGTCATCAAGTAATTTAAACAGAGCTTTCTTCGAGAACAGTCTAATATCAGTCTTTTGCGTTTTCATTACCAAAACCCAATTTATCTGCTGCATGAAGTGAGATTGCGTGGCCATTACTTGCGATTGCAGCCATTTTAGCTTCATTATCAATATTGTCACTATCGTAATTGTTATTATTGTTCTTCACTAGTGTCTAAAAGCATATGAAACAATTTGCAAATTGAAATTGACAAGTATATCAAAATTAAGGGCCCTGTTTGATCATGTTCTTGCCAGAAGATCAAATAATGTCTCTTAGTTGAACAGTGTTTGATCCCTGCACTCGTCTTCGATAGCGCTAATAGTTTTAAGTTTTGTTTCTAAATATGAAGAACTGCATGACATTATAATTTTTGTACTTTTTAACGTGACAGGTAACTCATTTTCCAGTCGCCACCCTCTTTACGAGGTCGAGTCATTAATCAAATTACGTTGGCTTTACTTATTTTTGTTCGCACACGTCAGAAAAAAATTTCAGAGGGAGACCATATCTGAACCCACTTTCTTTTCAGAACAAATGTGACACAGGTCACTGTCCGATCATTTTGTTCAGTTCGTCTCAAGCCAGAAATAGAGAGAAGTGATAAGCCTTCGGTGGATACAAAATTTAAATAAACGGCCAAAATTTCACAATTTGTACTATTCGGTCTAGCAGAACGAGTCACTTTGTTTGCAATTAAGAGTACAATCAAACCAGGGTTCCTTTTAAATGACTTTGCACAGTTTTCGGTTTCTAATTTTGAACCAGAATATTATTTTGGATTTTACTACTTGCACAGTTAAGTGTCCAACGTTGTGAATAGCAGAAGGTTTCTGCATGTCGCATTTAAGTTTGAAGATAAGCATAATAGCTATGTTGACCACACTTCTTTAATCTTTCTATATTTGAATTGTAGAACCCAAAATATGTGCAGCGCACAACGCAAATTCTGGTTGAAGTTTGTACATGTTTATTATTTTCCTCTGTAAAAACAATGCGAAAAACTAACCAGTATTTGCAAAGTATCAACTTACCTTTCCATTCATTGCAGAAATCTTGCAATATTTGCATCGCTCTGCTTTTAAAATATAGATAGATAGATAGTTTTATTCACCTTAGGAATATACAATATTCATGGCTTCGTCAAATTTGTACCCATAAGAATAATACATTTCTTATGAGTAATACAATTATGAATAATACAATAGTAATTAAATAATACAATAGTATCTGTTCATTTTGTAGGTTACGGTTTTAACAAGCAAAGAATATGAGATCAGTTTTAATTTTTAAATTCTGCGTTAACCGTAGCTCAAGTTTTCGTGAAGTTCTGAATTTCATGAGATATAAACCGTCATAATGGAACCTCTATAATTTGAAAGCATAATTAACCTTATCGCTTGTACAGAGTTTAATTTTTTGAAATTTTTAATTTTAGTCCCTTACAGTCATTCTTGGAACTAAACTTGGCGTAAGTTGCCCAAGTATTTGCTGGAGAGGGAACAGGAAGGGGCTTGAGCTAATATTCTGCCAGCAGAAAATGGTACCTTGCCACATGGACTACGGCAAGTGAGTACATTTAGGTTCAAAGCAAAGGTCCAAACACCTTCTAATACTCCACGAGGGCTATTATAGCGTTGCTGCAGAGGATTATATCTCGGTACTTGAACTTTAAACCCAAAGTAACACTGAGATCATACAATATGGTGCCCACCTTTATGCGTCTACGCGTTACTGCAAACCTGATCGTTACTACAGAAAGATGTTACCTTCCAGGCAAATTTGAACTCCTGAGTGTGATTGCCACTATTATAGGTATGTTATCCCAGTTTTTCTGTATCAAATAAAATAGTTTCTGAAAAGCGACTAAAATCACATTTCATTGTTCCCGTAACCCTATTGATTGCTTACCTCGTAAACCTATACAGGTATTGTTTCATATTAAGGAAACATGTTTATATATTACTATTATAACTAAGAAAATATTTAATGATGAATAAAAATAAGTGAAATTAACCCTCCATCGGTCGCGGCGCATTTGGAAAACGCTAGCCATATGTTTTTCTCGCACCGCTTTTCGGTTTTTTACTTCAAAACTCACTACCTTCTTGGCTGGTAATGTATTACTGGTTTTTTGATAAGCCGTTATAATTGGGGTTATACGTACCGCGAATTTGAGCATTTGCATCCATTGGAGGCCACGCGATCCAACCCGTCCAGTATTCCTACAATGTCTGGAACGCGCAAGATAAAGCAAGTCAAATGACTTAGAATTAGCTGTCCGTTTACTTCAGATGGACGATGTCTATGTACGGCAACTAGATGAACAATGTTAAGGAGACTTGATACAGATAAAGATGATTTTCTATCTGAGAGAAAAGAAGAAAATTCTGACTCAGAGGAACGGACACAGAAGGTGTTTTAGTTAGAAAAAGATGGAAATACAAAGTGGTAAGAGCATCGTGAACCCAGAATTACACATAGAACAAGTTCACATGATGTATAGGAAGTGTAAAAAGTATTTTTGTGTGGAACACGGGAGAATAATATGCCATGAATGTTTGGGAATTGGAAAAAATATGATAGTTTAAAATAGGATAACAAACAGGAAAAAGAAGAAAAAAAACTAGCATGCGTTGTAAAAAGTAAAATATTGTTTATATGCTCTATTTTGATATAAGTTCTATTCTTTCATGCTATATTTTTACAGCTTCTGCTTTTTTCTTTAATACTACACTGTCGTTTGTGTTAATCTACCATTAGTATTATTAGATTAAGAAGAAAATTAAAAAATAATTGAATGGACCCTTTTAAAAATAAAGGGACACATTCACAAAAGTTAATAAAAGTAGTTAAAAAGTAATTGGCGCCTACTAGATACCGCTTGACCAATGTAAGTTTAAACAGTTACAAAATACAAATACAGTTACAAATACATATGAGTGCATTTCCTAAAATACTCTGTTGTCTACATTACTAAATCAGAAGCTACACATATGAGTTTGTAAGTGGAAACAAGTGACTACTGAAAAATAAATGTGACTCACACTGTAATAAGTCAGGTGGCCAGTCCGTGTCCAGGGATAACTTCTGAGAGGCCAAGTGGTGCTTAGAATCACGATGAGTTGTGTCGGAAACCAATGTCCATTTCGCACACACAACCCCTGAGGGAGAGAGTGCAGAGAAAAGGCATCGACAAACGGAGAAAGCTGTTGTGTGACGTCCGAGGGTCAGTGAAGGGAGAAAATGTTTTAAATCCTTTCCCATATATCTTCTGCAATGAGTTCAGTTATAAGACGTGAGCTGGCGGTTGGTAGAACTTTGAATTAGGAATCTCTGTAGGTGTCGGTTATAAAACAAATGGGCACAGCTCATTCACAGCAACCTACGTTTGAATTTGAATTTATTTGAATTGATTGTACTTGTGCACAAATCTACAATGTTTTACAGTTTGGGTTTGTTCAATAAGTGTCACGTGTCATTTATCTCTTGCAAGTTACCTTTTGTTAGTTATTTAGTTTGTTAGCTGCGTTTAATAACTTTGATAGCCGAATACATACCTTTATTCTAATTACTCTCCGTCCCACGTTCCTACCTTACGTTCATTCTTTTAGATTCTTGATCTCTTTATACTTCTTCTTGTATATCCCTAAAAGTATTTCCACTTTTTATTCTTGTGCCCCTTTATTTGTTACCATTTTCTTTGCAATAACTTTTATTCAAATTTTCACGTATCCCTTTTTCATATCTCTTCCCTCCATTCTGTTACTTCCTCACGCTCTACCAGACAATGCTCTCTCCTCCTCCACACATAATGTATTTTTCTACGTTATCTCCACTTCCTCCTTTTCTTAATATCGCCTCTGTCCTTGCCCATGCAAATCCTTCGTTTTGTGGTTGTTAGGAATGTCCACGTATCTTTCTTGCCCATTTTCTTTTTATTACCCTATATAGCTACAAAGATATTATTCTCTCTACTGTTCTTCACACTTCTATATTCTCTATTCTGAAGGTAACTGCTATCCAAATATCCCTCTCATTTCTTTCCCCTAGCTCCCATATGTTCTCCAATACAACCCTGTTTAAGGCACCGGAAGCTGGTGTATTACCCTTAGACTACGGAGGACGACAAAATGTATGTGTTTGCGGCTGAAACTGAAATGGAAATAGCTTTTTTGATAACAGCTAAGTTGCACATAGCTGGAAAATGATCAATATTTAATGTTTAACAAGAATAACAGTGAATTCATTCCCATAACCTTCTGTTATTCAAACTAACCACAATTACAAAGACACCAACATTACATCTCTCCCTCCCTCCCTCCCTCCCTCTCTCCCTCCCTCCCTCTCTCCCTTCATCCCTCTCTCCCTCCATCCCTCTCTCCCTCCCTCCCTTCCTCTTTCAAAACAAGTTACAATGTAGTGCAGTAGTCCTTCTGAATTCCACTTTTAACAACAAAAGGAACATTTTTAGTTCAAAAGAAATAGACTGCCGAGATACAGTCAATTCTTATAGAATACATTACAGCGGCACTCAAAATAGCGGAGATGTCGATAACGGAGGGTGCGCTATCTTCTTCATGAGATATCCGTCAAATTTCAAGTGGTCCATTACCTTCTTAAAATGTACATACTCCTAACAGTCGGACAAACTTCGACATTTCTCTACGAAATTTAGATTCGTGACAGATGACATCTCTACGTTAAACCATTGCAACAAAAAAGGAAAAGAGCCAGGCAACGGTAACTCTTTCTATACGTTTCTACCATCATTTTCATTGCAACTAAGGTGGAACTGCTTCTATTCTGATTTTCTCTAAAAAGTACGCCAGAGAAAATTTTGCATTCCAATCGAAATGTTTAATGCTAATATTTCAAAGAAGTCCCCTGAATAAAAAGGCATTTTAGAAAATCCGTTTGTCTGCATATCTGTGTGTTCTCGTGACTGTGAACAGTATTATTCAGAAACGAAAACTTGATTGAATAACCAAACTAGTAATCAACTTCGGTATTCTTGTAAGGATGCATAGGTCGTGCCGTGGCTGAGTAGTTAGACCATTAACTCTCACCAAGGCGCCCGGATTCGATTCCAGACGATCCAAAAGTGAGATTTGTGGTGGACAACACGGCGTTGGGACAGGTTTTCTCCAGGATATCCGGTTTATCCCGCTCCATCTTCATCGGGGCCCAAATGACCTTGTTGTCGACGGGCCCTAAAACCCCACACACTCACTCACTCCATCTTCATCGTATTTATCATCATTGTCACCGTTTTTGTGCCGCATGTAGTAAAAGCAGGCGTGAAACACTATACATTTCATTTCCAAGCATGCGACGTAAAGATTTTCAAGGAAATTCCGTTTCCTTGCGATACATTTTACATGGGAAAATATCAGATGATTTTGTTGCTCTGCTTTTTGTTTTTATCCCTGAAAGTGATATTAAAATGCCAACACATTTTCATAGCGAATGAAATGTATATTATGTGTATTTTCAAATTTTCAGGAATAGCTTCCGATGTATTCCTTATTCTAAATTAGTGTTGGACAAGTGTTAAAGCATAGAATATAGGCAAAATCCTTCTACGGAAAAAAAAATTATCTCTTTATGGCACACAGTCTATGTCAAAGACATTTCTGGTGGAGTTAACAAAAGTACTTTAAGGTGCTTACAGCACAGTAAGTCCCCATTAAGGTCTCATATGCTTATGAGAACTTATAGTGGTTTACCAGGAACAACACAATTGAGTTGGAGAATTTAATGTCATGCTGGCATGTTGCCTATGGTAGCTCAATGTTTAATAGCAGCCGGACGGAGAGCAGAAGACCCATGGTTCAAATCCCGGTCATTGCTTTGAATTTTCAGTCTGACTCTACCTTTCCATTAATATTACTTATCAAGTTGGAATGAAGCGTCCTCTACACACAACGCGCGCGCGCACACACATGTTCTAAGAATGCGTACTTTCAGGATACCTGTATCATTTTTGCATTAGTG
Organism: Mantis religiosa; assembly: GCA_030765055.1. Lineage (NCBI taxonomy): Eukaryota > Metazoa > Arthropoda > Insecta > Mantodea > Mantidae > Mantis > Mantis religiosa. The sequence goes on from CM060950.1 coordinate 100,128,580, forward strand.
GATAAACTTTCTGGGTGTGCTAAACGTTTACATAGCTAATATTATTATTCTTTAAGCGTAGAGAGATACTAACAGACTGCATCACGTAATTTGATATAGTATATAGAGGGCTTTTATATCTACTCAGAATTTTCTATTATCAAAACTCGTAAAACTCAGGTAAATTTAGTAGTACTAGGAGTATCTATCGCATCAGAAATGTTTGTCAAAAAGCTGAAACCTACTTCATGTAGTTCTTTAACTTATTGATGTTAAACTGTATGTACCCTTGGGAGCAGAGAAAGTGGTTCGTATATAATGAAGGGGATTTAAGTTGCTACTGAAATTTTAGTTTCTCACTTTGCAGCGTTGCTTTCCATTTCTATAGATCCAAAACAGCTGTTTGGCAAGAGCCTTGTATCTTTCCAAATTTGATTGGAGGGTAAATTTATGAATTATCTATGTCAATTCTACTTGATTCGTATTCCGTTAATTAAATCATGATGACATCGATTTAAATTTGTTCTACTTACACCATTTCACGTCCTTCTTGGAAGATACCTTTTGACATATTTTCTTGGTCCTGTGTAATATGCCATGTGCGTTTCTTTCCTTGTTGCGAAACTGTTGCTTTTGGACCTTGCCCTTTAGCTGTTTTGCTACCCAATTTAAACTAATTGTTGTTCCTTTCATGTATTTCCCTCCTCTCGATTATTCGATTTCCTTGAACACTTCTCCTTGTGTTTACCTAACATTCCACATACATTTCACTTTCTCGAACTCTTTATTGTCAACATTTCCAAGACCAATGATCTTCCTACTCATACTGTGTCATTTTTATTTCCATATCTCTTCTCTCCATTTTTCTTCCTATGCTATATTAGAAAATTTTCTCAACTCTTCTTTGCTTCACACATAATGTATTTTTCTACTTAATTTCCTCCTATTCTACTCATTAATAACATCTTTGTTATTGTCTTTAAAATTATTTCTATATGTTATTTTGTTGCAGATATTCAGATATTTTCATTCATGATAATATGGGAGTCAATTGATAATCCCAATTATACTGTACACGCTTTTCAGTATCAGCCGGACACCAGTCACCTAGCAACAACAAAAAATAGTAATACTATCAATAATAATGAATGGTTATGGAGAACATTAATTACTGCAGTTGAGTAACGAATTCAGTTAATTCATAATGAGACAAATTATTCAATTATAGTATCATCTTACTTGTCTAACTCACAACAAGTAGTATGAAAATATACTGGCTATTGATCACTTCTCTTTCCGGGTAATGAATTTTTCACACACTACTCCCTCTGCAAGGTCTGTATGCTATGACATAGAACACTGGCCAGTTATGTACCTGTTTCATGAATTGTTATTGAATTTATTTGGAGGCGGAATTTCTGACCCGTCCTTCATTTAAACTAAATACCTACAACATCGCTTATTATTATATGTTGTTTGTTAGGACTGGTATGAAACCAGCCATAAACATCATAAGCGCTGGATAGAAACTTGTCGCTTGGCTCTCACCAAGGCAGCCCGGGTTCGATCCCAGGTGACCGCAAAGTGAGATTGTGGTGGACAACACGGCACTGGGGCGGGTTTTCTCCGGAATCTCCGGTTTCCCCCACCATCTCATTCCACCGGTGCTCCATCTTCATCTCATTTATCATCAGTGTCATCGCCTGCGGTGCCGTATGTAGTAAAAGCGGGCGTTAAACACTACACGTTTAATTTCATTTTAGAAACTTGGGCTAATTCAATGACTAGGGAAGTCTTGCAAGAGTTCGAGGGGAAAGGGGCCACTTTACCCACTACAAAGTGTGCTTCGATAACAATGGAAGGGTTAATTTACAATAATTTTTAGAGCATACATATTAAGTAATATTCTACATATTAGGTATGCATTTTAAAAGAATATGTTTGTTAGTAATACTGCAACTAAAAGGTAAGAATTTGCTGGGAAATAACTAACCAGATTTTGCTCTTCAGCTTCCCGTCAAATGTTGTTATTCCTACATTTCGAAGACACTTGACATACACACATGAACCTGTTCCTAAAAGAATTCTTTTGAACTTTGGGAGCCACAAAACGCGGAATTCCGATAATATAACAATTTCGAAATGTTGAATGGAATCCAAAAACCTTCCCTATTATGTGTTTAATAGAGCATGTAACAGCAACATTTAGGGGACAACGATGTGATAAATATTAATACCAGCACTAACTTTTCATTTTACTATTACACCGCAGTGGATGACTCCCCCTGTGTTTACATCTAAGTAGTCTGTGTTTAATTCAAAACGTATCCCTCGGCTAGGGAGCTTTATGGGATAAAATTGGAAGCTATTTACACAAGAGTTGCAGAAATGGAGTAATTTGATTACTGGTACCCTTCTGTAGAGTATAGGGACAGTTGATGTCTGATTGTGTCGGTTTGGATGGAATTCAGGACAGTGGACAGAACGAAGTACATCCGTCCAGCAGCCGATCTGCGGCTTAAACCTCCCCAAGATAACTCAATTACCCTGCTGCTCCCAGAGTACGCAACCCTCCAGTTGACTGCAAACCCAGCACGAAACTCAAGCGGCGTAAATAGAATGGAGGGGAGTTGAAGACTGAGAGAAATGAAGAGATTATCCTTCATTCGTTCAGTTTCTTTGTCTCTGATGCCAGATATCCACCACCGAGATAATTTCACCTGTAAAGTCGTTCCTTGGCTACTGCTCAGAAGTTTGCTAGAAGCGACAAGCAATGTAGGAATAAAAATCCTTTTTATACGAGGTGTAAAACTTATACTAATGTAAGTTTTGAACTCCTAAGTCGTTTTAGATGAAGTTACAGTTAATATATCTTCCATACGGTGCAGATAAAGTGTAGCACGTTATGATAAATTATTTATTGTAATTTCTGTTTTCGCTTATTAACTTATTTGCCGAATGAATTACTTTATATTGAAACTTCATTACGTCCATACACTGCAATGGCCTTTTTAGGCGCAGTTGAAAGTATATCTCGCGTATGCTCCCGTAGTCTCTACTGACGTACCTGCTCATTCCAGTTTTGTAGGTTTGTAACGGACCAGCTTTTATATAATTAGAAAGACCTCCTCAATCCTGAACTGGTCAACAAAACCCTTACCTGTTTATACTTTCTTATTGCAGGAAGGAACCTTCATAAATGAGACTGGTGAACCTATCATTCCTAAGTACTTTTGACTGTTTCACTTGACACAATATGCACGTTACGATGGCATCCTAATGCTAAATACTCTCATATTAATTCCTTATCTATAATTAATAACCCTAATTGCTAATGAAGTTATAAAACACCACCATTTCAGAGCTCTTCGTAAAGTTACCAACGGGATTACTTCATCATTGCACTCCACAACCCATTTTGGTATTTGTAAAGTAGCAAAGTAAATTTTGAGCTTAGCAAGTTTATCATCATCATCATCATCATCATCATCATCATCATCATCATCATCATCATCATCATCATCATCATCATCATCATCATCATCATCATCATCATCATCATCATCATCATCATCATCATCATCATCATCATCATCATCATCATCATCATCATCATCATCATCATCATCATCATTATTATTATTATTATTATTATTATTATTATTATTATTATTATTATTATTATTATCATTATTTTAAACTGAATGTAGTTTAATGAATGCGTGAAGAATGGAAGAAAGTAATTGCTGTGATACATTAAACTACTTAATATTAAATTAAAATGAAAACATCTGACAGTGCACTGTTTACGAAGATTCGCTTTTTACGCCTCTCAAATGCTGTGCATTTTCAGAAAATTGTTACATTTTCTTCGTAAACTTTTGCAACGCTATTTTAAAATATAAAGATTCTTTTAAAAGAAAAACGGTTTTCGAAAGAAAACATTCTCACTGATAACTAGTTGTCACTAAATCTTAGGATGTGTTTACTGGTACGCCCATATAGTAAGACTATTTGCCCTTTAATAACTCTTTAATTGAACTCCACATGTATTGTCCCAAAATAGGTGCTGGACGATAAACCTCGGCTCCTATAGGATCCAGGAGGGTTCCAGGTCTTCTAAGCTTACCGGACCGTAGTGCTCAGCATGAAGGGAAGGGCTGGAGAAAAACTACTGTCACCCTCGCCGCAGAGCAAAATTTCGTGTGTATTGCCTAAGCAAGCAGGCGTAGGCAGCAGCAGATCGAAAACTGTTAAACCTACATTCGCAACAACAGAGCAGCCCTTCTTTCGCCTTTCTGGAGCCACCCCGGTATACTTGGCGTTGGTGACTATGTCAGTCTGAGTAGCTGATAACACTATTAATACAGTGACTGTGAATTAGGAATGTTTGTGTACAAATTTGCCAGATATAAGCAAATCGTGCCTGCCCCCCCCCCAAAAAAAACTAAAACATAGAGTCTGCCATAATCGTATAGTCCAGCTAGTTTTCTGGGAAGAATTTCTCCAGGTATTTTGAGTTAGTGAGTAAGTGAGTGAGTGAGTGAGTGTGAGTGTGTGAGTGTGTGTGTGTGTGTGAGTGTGTGTGTGTGGGTGTGTGTGTGTGTGTGTGTGTGTGTGGAGGGGAGAGGTTGGAGTTTAAAGATCTCAGCTTGGTCATTTTGGCCCTCAAAATCCTTATTGCTCTACTCAAATGGGAGAATACCTTGTATACATGCGCAAATGGAGTTAACAAACATCCATTCGATGATCTCAAAGCAGGAGAATGGATATGAAATAGATGAAATAACATATGGAAATAGGTGACAAAACCGATGGAAGAGACGTATACATTCAGTATGCATAATCGTTTATATTTCTAACTATGGTTCATAATTCAATGAGGGTGACTGACCTGTAGGATATCGATTAATGCGACATGCCATCTCAATTAATTACGTTTATGTATTATGATTAGAAAATAAGTGTGTATAAATGTGTAATGCAGAGGAAAGCATTGTATTTTGCAACTGTTAATCGGTGAGTTTATTAATAAGAATATGGACTAAGCACATTACAAAGTAGGCATAAAATGCGCAAACGTACTCTTCCTAGAAATACCGTGGTAGAACACACCTGCTGCCGTATTGACTTAGCCGATTGTAATGTAGTACTGTCAGCATTCACCAGTTGGTTATTTCATGACATAACGGAACGACAAACAGAATACGTCAGTGGCAGCATGTTATCAAATATTACATTTTTGGTCCTTTAATTTTATATAAAGGATTGGGAATAGATGAAAGGCTTTAAATACCATTTATCATTCTGTTATTTCTCTTAGTGCATAAAATATGCTTTTTTATCGTTTCTACTCTTAGCAGATACCATGGAAGCGAAACAGCTTGTCCAGATTTGGTTGGAAGAGGTTTGGGTGGAATATCCTATTTCTATTCATTGGAATCGTGCTTTAATTTATGGCCGTTCCTTAACTGCTGCGTTTCATTCTATATTTGCCGTGAAAGATTACTTAATTTTACTCAGAGGCTTCTTTATTTGGCTTGAGTATCTTTTAGGTGCATCAAGCGGGATGGTTCAGGCGGTTTCGTATGTGGCCCGCATTCGGGAGTCCCGGGTTCGATTCACGTGGCCGACATACCTTAACCATGGGTTTCTTTGGGGATTTTCCCGAGTCCGTAGGCGAATGCTGGGTAGGTTAATTTCATCTTCCGATTTTCCTGTCCCTTCATTTCATCTCCATTATCATTTCATATCAACTCTCATCTGGTGGTCTCTTTCAGGGTGGAAGTGTCCAGTTGTGTTGGCGGTGCATGGCGGGATAATATACTCTGGGCAAACTACTTCCTTTTCCGATAGGTTGGTTGCCGGTCTCCAATGTCCAATATAGGGGATGTCCGTTGACCTGGCCTACCTGGCCACTTTTCTAAGTAAAATGTAGGGACCCTGCCCTCTGCACTGTCGTGGCTTCTTGGTGCAGTCACCCTTTGTCTCCTCTCGCCTCATCCTTCCTCCCGTTAATGCACCTATACAGGCATAGGTATAATAGATCAAGGCTGGTCATAATATCAAATCCCCTCCGTAGTAATCTGAATCCTAATCTTCTAATGCCATAAATCTATGACACGCGGCCTTCGACTTGCTTCCGAAGTAAGCCATTCTAAGGACAATTTATGTCCGAAAATATCCATCCCCCTCCGATGAATTTGAAACCGCGAGCTCGAGAACCAGAGACTAGCATGTTATCAGTAGAGAACAGAGGACCACTGTTTCTAAAGTGACTAAAGCACTGTTTGATCTAATGTTGGCACCTTTTGTGACCTGGTACAACGCTTTATATCATATAAATTTAATTTATGGTCCCATGTTTATGATAAAATGGATAGTTAATGGCTGCATATTACACTGCAGAATCTGCCATATGGTTTAATTTATATTAGCGGCCATTTTACCATCTCAACTTACACGGCACATTGCTTAAAATCAGCGGAGTACATCTTATGTGTAAGTACCAAGGTGTTTGCTTTTATAAGGGAATGCGTGCTTTCTTCCTTGTAGGAGTAATAATAGAAATAGTAAAAATACTTTGGTTTAATTATTAGAAAGTGAAAATTGTATATGTTAAAGCATGCAGAACATAGGAAGAGAAAGAAGTATGCTCTAAACAGACTCACGAACTGTTTACGTAACGAAGGTGATCATGACTTCAGACTATAAAGCTACATAAAATGGTAAATGTACATGTAATTGTGTCTAACGGTTTGTTAGGTCACACGAAAATTCGAGGATACAAAGTCAATACATTCTGTTTTTACTATCTACATATTGCAGGTTATTTTCAGAGGACAAAATGAACCATTTTTGGAAAGAGATTTGTAAATATATATAAGCTTGTATTGCGAAGGAACATGCAATTTGGTCTTCAGGGCAAGCTCTTTCCACGTGCCAATGAGGAGGCTCGACTAGAGTGCTATGTCAAGTATACACTAAGGTGAAATCTGTAAATTTTACACTTATTAACATATATTTTTTAAATTTATATCGAAATTAACACACCACATAAGTCATACATACAAATTTTCATTGCCACGTATCTGGTAATTATCAACTTAGTGTTTTATTTATTGCTTTAATGATAAAATAAGTATTTATCAACATATAATCACAAATTAAAACTCACTGCTACAGATATTACGCTTTTCAATAAAAATTGAAAGTAAATACTTTTAGAAGACATTTTATTGATGCTTTAGTTTTTGAGAAGTTATTAGTAGCAATGTTTTCACAAATGTGTTGTATGAATTAGATATTCTAATTACTTTTTGCAATAACAACTGATGAGGAAGAGTCACTCCCAACATTTATACGTATACCTCTGGAAATTTCTCTGCAGCATTTAAAAAAAAATTACTAAACATTATACCCTGTGGAAAATTTTGAACACGTAAACGTATAGAAAAAGCAGAGCGGGAAAAACATCTTAAAAGTTCTAAGGGAATATCTACATTTATAAACTTTCCTATTAATAAACTGCTTAAAATAGTTACTAATCACCATTAATAGGCACCAAATACAGATTATGAAACAGGATAGTTCACTATTAATAGTTATTTCAATAACAGTTAACCTCGGAAAGCATTTTTCACTTATGTCATCCTTAAAATGTCCAGAAATATAGTAAAAATGATAAGCTGCTTAAAAATGCAGCACTTTTTACAGTTTGCAAGAACGTATGTGTTCAATAAATGGCAATACCCGGACATATAAAGTTCGATAAAATACCTAAATGGAACAATTTCGGATTCGTAGTCTAAAAACTTTACATAAACCGAAAGCTACAGTTTTAATATTCAGTTGCGGTACAGTGCTTGTGACGAATTTATTAAGCATGTAAGGACACCTAATTTTTTCTACCCGTGAGGTTAAGCGCAATATAATTAATTTCTGGACCTAATTTCACTGAATAGTTCATTACATTACGAATGTGCACAAGTTTTTCTTTAACTCAATAAATTATGCTCGTTTGAAAAGAATCCAGAACATAAATATCTACAAATATAATTCCCATCACCAAGGATATTATTTCATTTAATTCACCATTTTCTGAATGGATTAATTTTGCTGTCCCGTTTACGGATGATAAAATCCTATTACTTTTGGGAATTATGTATGGCAGCAGAATAAAAAGAAAAGTAGAAAGCACTTGGGAAGTGTAAACTTGTTGGTGCCTTTTATTCAAACGGTTCAAAGGAGGTCTCCTGTAAATTGAAAGGCAAAAGTTTCTTCTACCTTACGAAATGTAATTCCATGGAGCGGGACATGGCAAATTATTTCTGGTGAGTAAATGAGACTATGTTCGATATATTTGAATAGAGTTCTCACAAAAGAATGAGTTTCCTTTAGACTCCCAAAATATAAGCCTTTGAGATCCTGTCCTTTTTTGCCACGTCATCCTTGGAGGATTCATTGGAATGGACAGACTAAAGGCCATCGCACCAAATTGATCATTTTAATAAAAACACGTTTGAGCATGTCTTTAATACTGTGTTGCGGCACTGATACGTGTTTGTGTTCCAGAATATACGGTATGAAATGGCTTCAATGAATATATGAACGTGTTACGTAATACGTATGTTACATATGAACGTAACACATATTTATTTTGTATGTAGCAGTTTTCTTGGTTTAATGCAATGCATCAGGAAAAATCAAAAGTTTCATAAATTTCTTCTAATTGTAGAAATTTCTGATGTATTTCAAGTACATTTTTGGAATGAAGTTGCTCCTTTACTAAACCTGGTGTATGTCTATGAAACAAATATCAAATATAATGGTCAAATAGCTAATTCCTTTTCGTAATACTATTTTTATGCTTTTATCAATTACATTTTAAATAATGAGGCTAATTTGTATCAACTGGTTTGGATGTACGCTCCTGATGACATTTTATAGTACATCATCTGAAACTTCTAATATTTCTCAATTTACTGTATTGAAGTGACCGTTTTCAACGTAAGATTTCTCGGTGTTTATAATTTGACACTTTATGTTCTGTTTTATCAATCAGTATTTTGTGCTTTAATAAAAACTTATAACAAAAATAATATGGTTGATGTAACTGCATCTGTGAAATTTGACCAAGAACTGTAAAAATTAAAAAAATGACATATAAAGAAGATATGAATTTTTACTTTTAAGAAAATGCATCCTTTTGTGATTTGGCTAATTTAAGTTCGCAACGAAGTTACAAGAACAGGAATATGTTAATAAGTAAGCGCACCCAAATTTGAAACCCTTTTGTTTGCTAACATATATTTCCGCTCTTTTCTGTACTGAAAATTTCACACACCATGCAGTTGTTCACTAATTTGTTTTATAATGCTTCTGTTGTTTATTAGATATGTAATTATTAAAGAAAATAGTTATCCGTTGTTGACTAAACTTCCAATTAAGTTTCAAAAGTCGGAGATTCCGGAATGATAAATACATACATTTAATTATTTAATTGTGAAACTTGAATTACTGATGTGAATAGCTTTAAAAATGCATTGTCTGGAGCAAATTAGTAATACAATTAATTTACACAACATAAATTGATGTTGAAACATCAAAGCATTATTTCTGTTATTGTACTGACATCGATTTCAACCATATAGCTTACATAATGTGGACTTAGCAAATCTCTCAGAAGCAACATATTCACAGAAACTTATAAATTGAATATCGCACTTATAAATATGATATTTACGTAAGTTTTCAAAATGTTAGTTCCGATTATAAATTAAAATCCCATGAACATTGATAATCCCTCACATCTTCCTCCAAGATAAACAAAGGACTCATTCTGGATTGCATACCTCATAGTATAGTTAAGGTGTTAATACGTTTTTAAACCTCAAATTTAACATAAAAGCCTCAAATTTCACTAATTTATATAATCTTTGTGCTACACTAGGGTAATATGAAAATATTCTGAAACAGAAATAAAGCTAAGAATGTTTTACAGAATCCCTTTTTTGGCTTTAGTAAACGTGCCCTGGTGCTCCAAATTCATGTTAGTGTAGAGGTAATAACAAAACTGCAGGGAACCATGCAAGAATGCTTGTTCAGGCCTCACAAAAGTGCCACTCTAGTTCTCCCTTGTCGCACCGCTCTATGGTCGACCCTCCGCTATGGACTATATTGTTTGCTCCTAACATATTGCCTTTCTTAATTAGATTATCACTACAGGGGCTTTAAAGCCTTTCGCCGCTCTGAAAACTTTCCCCAGGAAGGAAAATAGCTGAAAATGTCGTGAGATTACACAAAAAACACAACAAGGGAATAAGATAGACGGCGCAAGATATTATGAGGGAACTCTCAAAAAAGACGACCTCTCGCACCTTTTAATATGTCTTGAGAAGAACACAGTAGGATGGCCTACAGTATGTTCTGTATAACTTTGCTCTTTTCTAAAGAGTTTTCTCTTTCTTTCCAAGATAATATATATATATTTAGTAGGATCAAATTGTTGTAGGTAACAGTAAATTGCGTGGTGATTTTGTGAAAGGGAAAATATCCACATACGGGGGCATCGAGGATGTAACGACCGACTTGCTTTGTTCGGCACATACCATTTTATTATAAAGCATGAAACTTTAAAATATAAGCTTAATAAAGCTATTTACAAAATTACTTCTGTAATATCTGTGTACAAGCTTAAGAATTTTCGTTTGGAAATCCATTATCACTAGTTTATAAAGCCGAGATATTTGCATCCATTTTCGCCAAGCAAGGAATAAGAAAAATTGGGAAAAGATAACAATCACCTATCTGGGGCAATACTGTTATTTTTCAGTTAATTTCTCAAATTATTTTGGATGAATGAATGTCGACCTAATCAACTTTCGCCATGCACGTTTGTTCGTCCGCTGTTAAACATTTTAGACCACTTCCACTAATTTCTTTCCTTAATTACTATATTGTCATACACTTGCATGAAACTTTAGTTGGCGGTATTTATACAGGTTGAAGCTCCCAAGCTTTCAAAGTTCAATACCTTTCACCCAGGTTTTGCAGGATTCCGATTTACAGCTTAATCTTGAACTATCACAGAATGCACAATAACTGCGTATTTCGCATGGCCATCACATAACGTTAATAACAGATGTTTGAAAAAAAAATCTATGAGACTTCGTATATTAATTACGACAGACCTATGTGCAATGGGAATTTTCGATTATTCGTTGCTTCCTGAATTACGCTTGAATACTAGCGCATCAAGAACAGGGTGTTACATGTGAAGTAATTTGTGATGCCTCTATATTTTGATCAAAGAACAAAATTTGCTTCCTAACACGTTGTCAATGCTTAGACGCCTAAATATTTTAGGCTCAAAATTATAGGTAGACGTAATTGTTGATGTGTCCATTGCAAACGTTCCTATTAGTACTAGAATGGCGCTTTTAGCTGGATAGATGGAAAAGCCCAAAGGCCGCGCCGTGGCTCAGTGGTTAAACCGCTTGGCTCTCACCAAGGCGGCCCGGGTTCGATCCCAGGGGACCGCAAAGTGAGATTTGTGGTGGACAGCACGGCGCTGGGGTGGGTTTTCTCCGGGATCTTCGGTTTCCCCCGCTATCTCATTCCACCGGTGCTCCATCTTCATCTCATGTATCATGAGTGTCATCGCCTGCGGTGCCGTATGTAGTAAAAGCGGGCGTTAAACACTGCACATTTCATTTGGAAAAGCGCAACAAAAGACTCATAAGTATGATAGTAAATATAGGATGTGTCTGAGCTAGATGTATGTATATTGTACCACGGAGTCAACTCCGTTGATGTTTCATTTTAGTTCCCTCAAAATCGCCTGACTAATATTCAAAAATATTAAATGTCCCAACATATAAATATATTTTGTGTAGAGCTCCGGAAGTGATGAAATATAAGTTACAAAGTATTCCGCACCCATGGCTCAGTTTGTATCATGAATCTCCCTTGCTTGCTCAGCTTTGTTCCTGGTAAAGAAAGTGTATTGTAAACAGAGTGTAAATTCCTAGACAAAGGGTTATTTCAAGCTATCCTAGAAGGTTCTTAACCCGTTGTTCCTCAAAAAGTTTAAACCTGCTATAAATAGCATGTTTTTAAGCTTCTGGAGTGTATGTGCTATTGTGTCACATTATAGCATAAGTTGTATTAATAACCCCTTGCAAAGTTATCCCAACCTTTTACGAGCCACTAAGTCAGATTAAATTTATGACGAGCTATGAATAAGAAAATTTAGGAGTACTCTTATATTTATAATTTTCTAAACATATCCTAAAGAGGTAAACGTTAGATAAAAGTTCCGTTGTCTCCATAGTTAGCTCTACCTCGAAATAAATTAACTGAAAGATTGGATCCAGATTCTTTGGTGCAACATACTGCTTCATTTTTGACATCTTCAGGAAATTTAATCTTCAGAAACCCGTTCTTATTTACTTAGATTCCAGATAGCGAGTCTCTGGTAGAGAGAAAGGGACCCACAGTTATTTCAGCAATAGATGGTCATTATGATTGCCACTTTGTGCATCTTGTTCTAAAGCAAACTTTTGAAAAATTGAAGTAATAGTATTCCGGAAGAAAAAAGCAAAAGTATTCTTTTTAGGTACTTGGGTAGTCCTTTAATACAATTGAACATAAACACCAGGATGGAAGGAATATTGCACTGTCACTGGACCATTGGCAAATGTGCTGCAGACACTAATGAACCCTCATCTGTCGAACAGTCTTTTAGCGTCTGCAGATAGCACTCGGATCGGATATTACTTGTCATACTACTTACAGGTTGATAAACGTAATGTAAAACAACAGAGGCCAAAGATCACTGAAGGCAACTGAAACTGTGATGCCCAAGAGGCTGGAGCACTGCTTTTGATTTTTATCCCTCCATTAGTTTTGGCTTTAGGGTTATAGTGTTTTTCAATGTCTATCTGAACTTTAATGTGATATTAAACGTGCATTATCTGTTCTTCACGGGTCCATTTATGTACTGCGGTCCCACTGACTTCACCCATGTGTTTGTGTCCGTAGCGTAGAATATGAAGTTTTGCATGGGAGCTTCTTAGATTAAATGATCCGAATTTGAGTTTATGCTTACTGAGGTTTCAGGTTAGGTATGATTCACTGAAGCTTACACTACCCAGGACAGATATTATGTTAACAGTGACCATAATAAACACTCGTCAGTATACCGCAATGAAAACGTCCAAAGAAGTGCATCTGGAATCTTTAAGTTGCAAATATTTTATCGTAAGTGTAGATTAAGATAATGAAGGGCTAAATTTAGCTAATTATCAGTGCAAAAATACTAATTTAAGAGATATTTTGGGTAAAGTGAATTTCTTTATCTTAAATAAGGTTTTTGACAAACGTTTTATTTTTAAGGCTGCAAATAAAATTTAACATACATTACCTTGCATGAACAATCAAAACCTTAACTGTTTCACTGTCGCCGTCTCCTTCTCTCTAACCTCCCAGACGTTTACATCAGGATTGAAATAATCTGACATACGTTATACCTAGACCAATAGATCGTGCAAGAAGGCGTCAACAAATGCAAGCAAAACGGATAGTCTGTTTCGACAGGCATTATTTTTAAGCGCAGTTTGACCTTGCAGTAAATATCAGGTAGTATATTAAGAAATGTGTTTGTAAGAAAATTGTTACCAAGTAGAAAAGAAAAACACTGATATAGATGCATACTATGGTACCAATTATTAAGTCTGAGCTTATAGCCCTTACACCCCATAGGAACACCATTATGCATAATTGATGTCACATCATTTAAAACACTGTTGATACAATTAAATCCCTTTTATCTACAGAGGTATCACTTGCGGCACGACTGTGTTAGTGCCCGAGATGTTCATGGCTGTGGTAATGGGTTACGAATTCCAATGTCTGGTATTAAGCGATGCGCTCGGAAGGTACTATCATGGAGTACTTTATGGATGCTGTTGAAACGCTCTGTATGAGGAATTAAGCTGGAGATGTTGTAATCACGGTCACATCATAGAGTGAAAATGCGTAACGCGATAACACGTCAGCTTCTGTGATGTACGAGGTTCCGTGCGTGCGTGACCCCATGGGATCTTGTGAATATAATTTAATTCTAGCGAAAGTTACCAAACGTGCTCAACCACTCCACGATAAACGGATCGTCTTTTTTCCAAGCTCTGCAGCATATCCACATTTCGCTACTTTATGATATATGCGACTGTGACTCCGCCTATTATGAAACAATGACGCATTTGTTTGCCAGTTAATGCTTCTTACAGGTTGACAAACGTGACATTCACTGCGTATCAGCGTCGTGTCTTAAAAATAAGTCGTGCTATAAGCATTATTATGTACGACGACTGCTTTGTGAAACTATAAATTATTTAACAGTTATGTGCTTTTTGTATTCATCCTCTATTACCTCCTGTACTGCTTAGAAAATATAGGGATCATAAGGTCCACCAAAAATTTTCTTATGCACATTTCATCGCAAATGCATGTTTTGATAAATTCTGCGTGCCTCTTTGGGCTTAAAACAGAATAACTGAAGAACAAAAATATGGATAAATACCAAAAGTTGTATTAAAGTTCACTGTCTTTCAAAGTCGCGACTGGGATTTCAAGGGAATCTACCAATCCTAAATAACCCCCCCCCTTTTTTTCTTTTTTTACTTTTTGCTTTTCTTAATACCTCCAATTTATTTTGTTAATATATACATTTACGACATTTACAACGCAAATAAGGTTTATATGCTGAACTTTCCGGAAATAGCTTAGCAAGCCCTTTCCCACAGGAAATACTTTGGTATAATTTTGTATAAAATGCAAAGCCTAAGAAACAGACAGGAAGGTACTGCTCAAACAATTTAAATTTCTTTAAATTTAATTTAATTTAAAATAAATTTTCTTGTGACTTCAAACATTCTCATGGTCTAGTACTTGGAATATTTCGGTGATATTTACTTATTTCTTGCGTCTAGGTTTGTCTTAGAAAGTGTACGTAATTTTCTAGCTATAGTACCTAGCTTTTAAACATCGTCTGGGTGTTGTTTATTCTTCTTTTGTCTGTGACCAAATGTGTAATGAAACTACACCTCAAATGTTTATCCCCTTCATGTTGAAGCAGATATAAAACAAGGCTACATAGGGATAGTCGTAGAAGTCATACATAAGTAAATTAGTGTATAGAGATTGTCATTTCGTCTCTTAATATTTTATTGTTTCCTGTATTGAGAAATGGAGAATTCCTTTGAACCTCCAAGAAGTCTGAAAACATGAATTTTACACTATTTCGTCCCTGTATTTCCCATTGTGTTACTTTACAATATATTCCCATATGCTGGAAACGTGCTGATGATGTTTTTAAATATTTTGCCCTGCATTCTGATTGTTGACTGGCCTGGAATTTACTCTTAATTTAAAATGAATTCTCGCCTACTCCAAATATCGCAACGGGTATTCTATTCTAAACTTTAAGTTGCCTTTGCAATACCATAGAACCCTCCTTGATACAAGTCTGTTCCTCGTCCTTTACTCACATATGTTTATCCAATTTGTGGAACTTGCTAACGAGATTAATGGTCTGTAGATTTTTGAAGATTCAGTTGTAAAGCAAAACACCCAAACCCGGCTATATTATGAAATTGGATTCAGTACCACCTCTGCACACATTTTCTCTTTGGCATACACAATTTTCAATATCTTCCCTTAGTTCCTGGGGCAGTGTTCTTCTCCTTGGAACGTAGATTTGCTGCCGTACCCCGGATCAAGTCTTCTTCCACAGGTCTCTCTGTTTTCTTCCGGAAGTGATTCTTATTTAGAAGACCTTTAGTAAACCAAACATGTGTAATATTTACTGCCAGAAGGTACTCATATATATCAAGCCGATTTTTATTATGTATAGTTTTCTGATTCTGTATAGATTCCCTAATGCTGATTGAGTCGAGCTAATACAAATAAAGAAGTAAGAAAATCATCGAAATACAGCACATCGGCATTTTAGTTTTACGCTCACTTTTTCAAATTGAAAATTCTGAGGCCAATAATTCATGAATGAAGTCGGCTGTCACTGAAGTCTTCAGTTAACAAAGCAACAAACTAAAATTATTGTAAACTTCAAAATTAACTCACACATAACTTGGATCACTGAGACCAAGCTATGTTCGTGCATTTTAAGAATTATATATTTTCGAGTTGCCTTTTTGTTTAAATGTGAAATTGTCAGTTAAGTTGAAGTTCTTTGCGGATACTTATTTTAACATGGTTATTATGGAGCTCAAATTTCCTGTAGTTTTTCTAAGCGTAATTTTGTAACTTTTGACGGTATTTAGTTTTTTATTTTCATATAAGTAATGCACAAGTAATGATAATATATAAAGACATAAATCGTTTCACGCAAAATAATTTTGATTATAAGTGTGTGATAAGTAGAACAATCATGACGATTGTGACGAAACTTAAGAACCCTTTTATCTCGTTTTTAGTATACATTGCGCATTATAGAAACAAACTACTCCAGAAGGTGGAATAGCCTTGACATTTATGGGACCAAAATTTAGATAGCAGCGATTACTGTGGTATGGGTAGGCTAATCAAATAATAATATTAAAAGTTTGTAATTTTGAAAACTATTTTCTTTAACTTTATTGACGCGTTTAGTCCCCTTTCTGCTTTATTAAGAAAATATGTAGCTACCAGTATAATCACTTTTATTTGAAGCGCATAGAGAAAACCTTCATACCGATTTCATATTGTTGTTGCTGATGGATTTTCGATAGTAAATTTTTAACTTCTTATAAATATTCATATTTCATGGTTGCTTAAACTTTAAATGACCTTCGAAATTTGGTTTCAAAACTAAAACGTCTGAATATTGTGGACTACCAGATGTGAGTGGTTACCGTGACCACGCCACTGCAGTACTGTACCAAGTAGGACAATTTGTAGTTAAACGCCAAAGTAAATAGAAAAATTAAAATTTAAAGAAATGCTAAGGAATTGTTTTATTTGTGCACGTACACAGAAGACCCTCAATGAAGTTTTCTTTTTAATTATTAAAATCTTTCATTTATAGGGAAACCTTAAACTTCAAATTCATAAGGTTGGCTTCGACTTTAACCCCTACTCTGTTTAGTAACTTAATTATACCAGCCCGTATATATTAGTAGCTGAAAGTTTGTGCTTAGAATAGAACTGATAACTTACAACTGTAATTTTAAGGAAATATTGTATGTCTGATTACGAATAAATTAACTTAATTATGGTTGGATTTTCATTGGTTATCGTTTACTTTGTCCTGAGACACACTCTCCTTCACTTAGTCACATATTCTAGATAATATTAAGAATGGGAACTTATGTATTTTACATCTCATATGTTTAAATTCATACATGAAAGTGATAATATTTTGGATTTATAAATTGCAACTCAGTGAATGTTTTTGGTCAGAAATGCTTTATGATCCGACTTAAAAAGAAGAAAGAAATCATGTTAAATTACTTGTTCATACGATTTCAATTCCACTATAGCCTTACTGTATGCTTTTCTTCTGTTTTATGTTTGGCCATGAAACTTATTCCTTACATTTTTGCTTTGTTCTGTGTGTAAGAAAATATGTATAGCTCCAAAACAAGGAGCATCAATAATTATATAAGTCTACTTATTTTACGTTTGGTAAAGCATCGATAATGCACAGATACCTATACTTATTTGTCAAATGTAAGTTTTAGACAATCGAATTCTTTTCGCTAATGACAAATATTTAATTTTTAATTCATAAACTATGTTAACTAGAACATGTCATGATTTTAACATATCTTGTCCATATTCACTCATATTAAGAGTGTTAACTTTCAAATAAATGACTTTGAAGTTAAAAAGTTAACGCAGTCCTGTCCTAATATACTTTAAGTGAATAAATAAATAAATAAATAATAGAGAAATGAAGTAGTGTGATTATTATTTGTAAAATGTTAAGCAAATTATAACAGCATTTTGTTCGTAGAATTTGAATGCGCCTGAAACTTCAACTTATGAATGATTGTAACAAATGAACTCGGGTGATAGGTTGACTTTTGACGATGAAATTTTTCCGTAGCTTGTGTTTACAGTTAAATTAAACTTCTTTTGCACATGGAGAAGAAATGGAGTGTTGCAAGACGTCTTGCGGTTCTAATAGTTAGGTATGTTTGCTTATGCTAAGAAGAGAGATAATATAGAAACATATGGAATGCTTTCAGTTCGTAACTGAAGTAATTTGTATTGAAGAGATGAGTAGCGTATGTGTAAATGTTTTACCTGACGACCACTGCGATAATACAAGTGTCATTCAGAAATTGGTGGCAAAAATATCAGTATGATGCGCTATAACCTATAAATGATGTAAGCTGATAAGTCACCTGAGTTGGATCTGTTAGCTGTGAATTTCAAGACCTTTAATTAATAAGACATAATTCAAGATAATTATTAATAAGATACTTGTAGTGAGTTTACTTTGTTGACTTATGTATAATGCTCCAACATGTTTAGCAAATACGAACAAAGATGGTACATTAAAATTCAGATTTCAAGAGCTCTAAGGGACAAGATTACCATGAAGCATTGCAGGAAGTATGTGGAGGAGTTTACCATAGCGTACTATGGCTAAGGGGTGCATGAATTTCGCATGGCATGGCAATCGCAGGTAACAGTCAGCAAGTGATGATATGCTTGTGAACACTGTTAGAGGATTGCTGAAGAAACACTGCTTGTATTGAACTAGTAAAGAAATTTGAAGCTACTCCAGATACGACACTTCATATACTAAGGAATTTAAAGATGAGGGAAGTCTACGCTCAATTCCACAGAATCTTAAGCAGAAAAATCTGCCTGATAATGAAAGCAGCAAGATTGCACTTTGTGAATTTTGGACATGAAAACGTGTGCTTCCTTGTACGTACCATAAACTTAGATGGGAAACAATTGGAGAGACACGTAAGTGTTGGCACATTGTTTCCCCACGACCAAAAAGTTATCGGCAATAACAGGGCAGCCCATTCATAGTTGCTCTCTTGTTTTAATTTACGTCCTCCAATATTAAATCATATGGGACGATGAATGAAATGGGTGAAATGATGATCAAATGAGTCCAGGCTTCATAGAGCTTAGAGTTTCCCAACATTATTCTTTCAGGTTTAGGGTAAATCCCGGAAAGAAACCTTATCCAGATAGCTCGTTCTGCCCGAGAATGGATCTCGAGACCTCTTGAACAAGCTACGCTATCGAGGTGCTTATGATCTTCAGGGCAGCCATGTCACTCTTTGAGCTCCTGTTAATAGTTGTATAAATCGTGCATATTAGAGTTGCTTTTTGGAACATTTACGATTACTGTGAGTCGTAAACGCCTTATCTTCTGAATTCTTATCCTATGCTACTACATAGATGGTGTTTCCCTTTGGCATAGCTGGTCCTGTGGGTAATTTATTCCACAGATGATACTAGGGAAATTCTGGAGCATCCAGATGTGAACCCAGTGACTTTTATCCGATAATAAAATGCTCACTTAGATGAGTTTTCTTTAGAACCATATAGACAATTAAAAAATCAGTGGAACAATTGTTTGAAGATTGGTAAAATGTGACGCTGTGCATGGTATCTGTTATCTCTTTTGGTCATTCATGTTAGGTGATATTATCCTATAATGTAACTGGAGCAAAAGTATTCATTCTTTTTAATTCAAATGTTGCCACTAATTATTTTATGATGCATTTCGTCAGAATGGTTTCTTCTTATTTTATGGTGACAGGTAACTGTGGTGTTTATTTTTTTTAAAACCTCTTCATGTATATTGGCCTAGTGTGCGATTTTCTTTCAGAGGCGTTGGAGATTACAATATATTGCTATGAATATCATCATGATAGGAATTAAAGGTCCTGAAATTACCTCTCAACGATTGCATATAGTGCCTATATATAATTATATATAATTATATATATAATATATTTATTCAGCTAGTGGATGAAGAGATTAGATTTTAGTTTTGGCCATATATTAATACTATAATTATGTTAGCGGTGGTGGATTACGTGTCCTTCTATGTCAGGTGTGTTAAGTTTCGTAACAGTAATGCATTGTGTAGGCGGACAGATTTCGTGGATGCTTGCTTAAAAGAAAGAGTATTCCCCATGGACACTAGTTGCTTGATCAAAGTATTTTCATCCTCCTCTCAAGTGAGCTCCAGCAGTGGCCCGGATCTTCGTGCCTGAAAGTATTAGGTATTTCCTTGCGTTTTTGTGGCCTATAGGGTGGTAGGCAAAATGGCTTTCTGTAGGTCGAAATGCACGGGGTGTCCCTCTTCGTTTTATCGCCTATACCTATGGAAGTGCATTCTGAGAATGTCATCCATTTATTTTGTGAATAAAACCAAATCTAGTATTCTGTAAAATGTCTGTTACTTTTGTGCAACATTATCAGGAACTAGCAGTAAATCTTAGTCAGATATTAGAGCAAGATATATATTAATGTTATACCAAACATTGCAGTGATGTAGCATTAGATTCATTTCTTGCAATAAATTAACTCGATTCATCCAGCATTAACCCAGAAAAGCATACACGTGTTCGCTTAATATTCATTGTACCCGTGATTTCTCAGCAATATTTAAAGCTTTAGAATTAAGATCGATACTGTAAAGGTATCATAAAGTAAAAAAAAAAATTAAAGCTTTGAGGTCAAGCCCCTCAAAAAGATTTATTTCAGACGTTTTATTTCGGTTTGTCTTTAAATTTAGATAGTTTTCAGTGCAGCTACGACATGGCCAGATTAGTTGGCCAGACGGTGTAGGGATGCTAATGTCGAGGGTCATATATTTTGTCTAATGTAGAGGGAGATTTGCCTCGTCCCATGTTACAGCAGAGAACTGGTATCAGCGGTTATTAATGTTTATAGAATATCAAAACCAGCAATGCCAGTGTAACCTGTAGAGCTCAGGTTACATAGCATGTTCCTTCATTTAACTTCACTGTAGACAATAACACGTGATTTAGATACAAACCTGCGTAAAACCAAACACTTAGAATGAATGTAACACACGTTCAGTACACCAGTAATGCATAAAATGCCACGAGTTTCACAACTATAGTATGCATTTCCAAAGCTTCACCCTGGAATAACCAGGTATTAAACTTGACTAAGAATTAACACACTTTCCGCAATTGTATTTAATTAATATTACGTCAATACTAGAGGGAGAATCCGTAGCCTATTTGACTTATTTGTTTTCAGCATTTGGAATCACAAGATGCATTTCTTAGGCATCAGTTCATATTGATGCTTTACTGTGTGTTCGAGCACAACTTTATGTGACTGCTTAACATCGGGTTACGTTCGGACTTGATGATCCATAGTTTCCTGACTGCAAACTTCAGATAAGCTGCTCGAATTTCACCACAAGATGAAACAACTTTTTGTAGAGATGCTGAAAAGTATATTGTAATGACAGAGTTGAGTTGAAAAGTTACAGCCGAAGAGTTCAAATGTCGTAGCAGTTCTGGCTGCACTAAGTGCAGGGAAGAGTGGGGGGGGGGGGGGGGAGCGGCCAAATGAAGAAACAGTACCTGTCGGCCAATTGTGTTTTAATTTAAAAAATTAGTACATGTCTTTTAATAAAAGAGATGGATTAAATATCACATTCTTGTTTGTCACTTTTTGTGTCCTATGTGTTCAGAAAGTTTATCCCTGTATGCATTCTGCTTATATGGGTTTCTAAGATGAAGTATCTTGGAGTCCACAGCAGTGGGATTACAGTGAATCCATACCTGCGGACCGCAAAATACTTCTATGTTCTTTTCAGAACCAGTAATGCAATTTGAAATTTATTTCTCATCTGTCCTGTTACATCATCAAGTGAAAATACAAAATCAAGAATACAATTATAAAATCCATTCTGGAAAACGCCATATATTCCTAGATCCTGAAAATCTTACCATGCTGTTTTTCATTTAATAATAATTCTGTCCCCATACACTTAACCCTAGGGTTTTGTGTATTGGAGGCCCTCTACTCCTTTTCACGTATTTTGCCACTTCAACTATAACCTACATATTTTTTCCTAATTGTTCTCAGCCATCTCTCTTTAACTTTCCCTAAATAATTTCCTATATATCTCCTGTTCTTTTCCCCTTTTACTGACAAAATTTGTCCAATTATTACTTCGCCCCCCCCCTCAAATTGTCCCAATTACGTAGCTAAGCCTGCGCTCTCCATATCTTTGTTTGACTACAGTATAATATACAAAGGAAGTCTGCATCCTCTTCTGCACACAATGGACATTATCTAGCTCTCTATCTTGACCTATACCTTTCACGTTTCTCATTCCTGGTCTCGCCCAAGCAAAACCTTCTCGCCGCAACTTATTACATATGTCTATATATCCTTCCCTCCCCCAGGCTACCAGTAATATATGCAACTTCAATATAATTGGTCACCAACATAACATATCTTTATCTATTGTGAATACAAAAGCTCAGTTCAAACTTTTGCAAGCCGAAGAGGAAATTGCTCACTTTGAAAGACTCGTAAGCTGAAGAAGATATGTTACATTTACAACTATTCGAGCCAATGAAGCAGCTCAAAGTTGTGGATAATGAAAACCACAGTCAAATTTTCGCTTAGAATTGTGCCATATTACAAGGAATTTATTCCATATGACAGGTAAACATTTTCTGATATTATCAGCTTGTACGTTGTCAGCTGACAAAACAACTGTCGCGTGGCGTACCAACGTTTTAGGGTATCCTGCTATTGTAGCTGTGGTGACTAGTTATGGGTCTTTGACGTTCAACCGCACAGCGGTTCATTATAAGCGTTTGTGGGTATTGTGTATAAAAATTAAGCAGTAAAAACAGTAAATCGCAGATATGATATTCTGTTATTTTGTTCTATTTATGGACTTTCATTAACTACTGTGATTCTTAATGTTCTATTCCAACTTAATTTTTCTCAAAGGCCTCTATCAGGCTTATTCTCTTCTGCGACACAGAACCACCGGCTTTAGCTCAATTCCGAAGGAAGTCATGCTATGGATTTTTACCCCCTATAACATTCTCGCCCTGTTTGCCACCTCGGAAAACATAAGCGCCAAAGACAAGGGAAAGGGAAGTAAATTTGGGCTAAGACCCACCGTAAAACCCCTAAATAATCTGTATTCTTCCGCCCATACTTAAGGAAACCATGGGTAGACCGGTGTAATTGGAATGGCATGTGGTCGATGTGATTCCTCCCCTCGCCCGTTTGAATGCAGTTTGCGGGAGTGAAATGTGCTGCTAAAGTAGCCCTATCGTCTTGTTCAGATATGTAATTAAATTATATCCGGATTTGTTCTTTGCCGTTTTACCACCATGACAACACTATAGCAAATCACTTTAGTGTATTATAAATAAATAAAATATGGGCTTGAGGTAAGTAGCCTCAAACATTTCTTGGAGATGGGGGGGGGGGGGGGGAGAAATGTCATACTGATTGGAACAAAGCTGCGGCAAATCCAGAGAACAATTTTGTTTGGACGAAAACGCCAAATTAATATGACGTCACGAGAAATATGAATGTTTCCTTATGTTTTTTGATACCAGATTCAGCATATTCATGAAATTTAAAAAAAAATCAATATTTGTTTATAGTAACTGAGACGAAAGAGAACTTGTCTATGTTCATTAAAAAAATTGCAATATGGACTGGCTTTTGAATTATTTGTTGTATGACAAACGTTCTATAAACAACAAAGTAATGCACCTCTTATTTCAAGTTAACAGATCAAAATTAAATATATCAGGCTCTTTGATTGAAACATCCATAAAGGTAAACTAGCTAAATTGCTTAAACGCAAGCATTCAGTAAAGAAAAACAGAAGCGCTAAGGTTTTAGAAATCTAATCATGTGGTAAAGGACTAATTGTCCATTATATAATCAAGAAAGACAGTTTAATCTTTTCTATTTTTGTGTACAATTGCCATCAAAATTGGATGGAATGTTCTCCCGTTTTAAATAGTTGTTAGAACTCAAAAGAAACGCCATTTGTCACTTTGTTAGCACACATAGAATCACCTGATTAGCGAAAGACATCTCCAGCCCTTCAATCGGGTACATTGTCTTTCGTAGATGGGATTTCATGTAATCACTGGAGATTACGTTGTTATGATTCCTCCAGGGAGCAATACCCTTCAGTTCCCGCTCTGAGACCTATCAACATCGGAGAATATCTCTTGTGTATTTTCAAACAGTGTGTTCCGAAGAACTTTACACAACCCAGACGATTCCAAGATTTATTATACAACTGTGCTGCTCTTACCGTGTGCACCATAAAATATATGCGCTAAACAAAAGCGTTTTTATTTATATACATTACATAACGTAATGCAAGAGTATCTTTAACATTGAGGACTTTCTGCTTAGTGTTAAGGTCCATAGTTCTAGTGTATGTATAGGTAAAGGTTACATAATGAAAGCAGCATCTATCATTTTTATACGAGTATCTATACGGACTAAACGAGGTGGCGACTCCCACTCGTTCATCCCACACTCTTGGACTTTACATGGTTTACCCATGTCACTTGGAGGAATGCTGGGGTGCTTAACTTCATACAACATTTCCTTTCCATTAATTTCCTTAATTCAATTTCCTTATTAGCTTTCGGGTGTGTTCATAGTATATCATGCTGCCGAACAGATGGCGCGGATGTTTGCTTGTTGTAAATGCTGTTTTCGGTGCTGGGCGACATTGTGGAGCTGTTGTACTCACGTGGAGGAATGACGCTTGTCAACGCTGGACCCAGAGTGTTGCTAGCTGAGTCTTGGCGTCGGTATGAAGAACTCTCAGCACATTTTAGTTATTTCCACACATCTCTGTAGCATGCCTGCCTGCGACTCTGTACCATCCTGTGGTTTCCCCAATCCATTCCATCCTCCTGATGGATGTTAGCCACAGTTCACGCAGTGCCTGACGAAACGTCGGTACACTCAACTTCTAGACCACGGCCCATAAGCCCGGGAACATAACATTTATCTTCAAGACGCCAGCCGTGGAAGCTTCAGCTTATATATTATAGATTAAATTCTACAATTTCCTAATTTTTCATTAGAATTCTGTCGGAAAAGTGACATTCCCTGCATCTTTCAATATTCATGAAGTTAAAAATTAACCTATAAAATTATTATTTATATTTAAAATGCCCTAGGATATTCAGTAGCAACCTAAATCTCTCCGAATTTACATTTTTTACTCCCATGATCAAACCCGATGAACCAAGAATTTAAACTTCGTCGGACGTTAAATATATATATATATTTAAACTTCGTCGGACGTTAAATATATATATATATATATATATATATATATATATATAACGTTTGGAAATAATTTTATTTTTCCAAGAACCTATCAGATTATGACCACTCCATTGATGACAATAGGGTACTTTTCTGATTAGGAGCTGGCCTAATGATTCCATAGTTGAGTTCAAAACCGGGCCAAACCTGTGATTTTTGTGTGCTATTTCTGCCACTCGATTCACTTAGATGTAAAACAAACTCCTATGGAACGAAATTCCAGCAAATCGGCGCCACTGATGTGATCCTGGCAATTGACAGCATTGTTAACAAACAAACCATTTAGATATTTACCATCACATCAAGCCGATATTATCAGCATTAATGTAGGGCGCACTGTGTAACACTATTAGTTCATTATTATACTTTGTTTCATTTCTTGTGCTCCAACACGTTCAGCAACCGATGCTGAATAAAATATGAGCGAAGCATAAGAGCACTGAATTGGAAGCAGCTAATAAGAGAGTGCTATATAAAGTATGCAAAAACATATTTTCGCGCCGTGGTAAATCACAAAATACGAAGCGGTATCCCTATTGTAAAAACGATATAGCTTCAAGTTCCCCGCTGCTGTCAGAACCTGATGTCGTGACACTTGCAAATGGGGAACTATATAGTAATCTGTATAGGTACAGTCCAATCAGAGAGCTTAACTTTATTAAAGTAGCAAACAATAAAAATGTTGCGGCAATTTAAATTCTGGAATCGCAACTTTCATGAAATCGGAGTATAATGCAGTTTTTTCCCACGAAAAAGCCTAAAACTACTGTTTATTTTTTTAAAAATGCGCGTTTCAAATTTTGATATTTAAGACAGTGATATTGCTTCACTTCTTAAATATCATATAGTATCTACCTGTAAAAGATTTGCTGTATTACAGATGCTAAAAAGAGAGTTCCCTTACTGCCTATGGCGATCACACGGTTTTACAATGCTGTAGGTATAATTGTATTTATTATAGCATGAGGTACATAAAATGCTCTTCCCAGTGAGGTTATTACATGTCAGTAAGTAAGTCAGTAATTCGGAAGGTCCTGGGTTCTATTTCGATCGGCAGCGCAATCTCACCTTTGATTTTCCTTGGTCATTAGGCAAATGCTGAGTAATTTTTTGTCTGCTGCGATTTTCTGTCCACGTTTCGTGATGCATGGTGGTTCAGACAGATGGAGCGAGTGCTTGCTCAAAGGGAAGAGTGGACATTAGGGAGCTGCTTGGTCGCTGGGTCATTTATCTACCTCTCTTGGCAGCTCCAGCAATGGGACGAATTTTGGAGCCTGGAATTCTATGCGACTTAGCGCCTCACTGTGGCCTCTTTGTCTGCGGTGGCTAGCCTCCTGTGACTCTTTTATTTCCTCCTAGTTGAAGGTGCCGCAATGGCTCTATATAGGCATATCTACACATCCACGCGGTCAAGAGGCAACGTGGTAGAATCTGCTTCCCGAATTCGTTAATTCAAACACTGTTTCTCTTCGGGCATAATCATCTTTTGCCTGACTACCTTTGGAATGGAAGTAAAGCCTGCCGTTACCATGTGGTAAATTCTTGGCATGTAAAATTATCTCAAGTCTGACAAAGACGACTCAAAGCATAATTAGCTGGTTTTTGTCGCCCAATATGTAATGGAACGCTAATGACAATAGCAGTAAACCTGAGTCTGTATACAAAAATTAAAAAAATCAGCTACACTATATAACCTATGTTACTTATTGCCATAAGTCCCCAGTTTTGCTTTAAAATAATTGGCTACCAGTTCTATTATGATATTAATATTGAGTTAACAGTTCATGACGCAAGCCCTCGAGAACTTGGTAGGTTACAGTGCATGAGTTATCCGCATTTTGACACCTGCACATATGAAGCAACGATCATGTTTTATCTCGAATGAAGACATAAACGGTAAGATCGGAGGTGCGAAGGTAACCTAAGATACCTGATTCAGTCCCATTTCACTACCAAACAATATAAGATAAAAACTAACAAATTTGCATTAATTTTATTCAAGTAAATGAACAGACAAATCTGCTTCAAAGTAATAAAGCTATATGCGTGGCAATCGAATATGGCAAAATGTAAATAGGTTCAAAGTTGGCAGTACATATGAAATATTTTCGGACGAATATATCAAGATTCAATGTATAATACTGTCACATTGATGAAAAAGAAGCTGCTGTGACGGGTAGCAGTCGCGTGAGCCAACTAAGCTCCATCGCGAAGAAGTGGTATTAGGGGAATAGCCTCGCCTTGTTGTTTATAGGCTGGCAGGACGGGAGAGGTACGCCGTCAAGGATTGCAGGTGGCTGAGGTAATGAAAATGACAAAGAGTCCAAGGCATGGCTTTTATTGTTACTGACAAATAACGTCCTATACTTTTCCAGAATGAAAGACAAAGCATTGGACTTCTGGAACAATCTACCACACCCGACGGGATTATACAAAAACCGATGCATTTAGTGGAGCTGTCAGTAGTGAGACTGTAGTACAGAGTAGTAATGAGAGCAGTGTGTTTGGTGTAAGGTGCTTCGAGTTAAATGCGGCACCGTGGGAGGAATTGGCGGGCTGTGGAACAGGGAGCGAAGTAATTTTCGTGCGGATATCAGAGTTGTGCTCAGAAATGGTGTGTAGCCCCGTGTGAGAAGGGGACCAGTGTGTATTTCAGAAAAATTACTAGCAGCATAAACATGTGTGCTAAAGACATACAAAGAAACATTAAGAGAGGTATCGAAGTATTTTATTTGTGCAAAACAGAGGCTGGTTTTCATTTAACATTGGGATAACTATTTTGTAAAAATAAAGAAGCTGGAAGCGAACTTGGCGTAATTTTATATTGTGTCTAACAAATTTATTTCCAGCCAAGTCTACCAGGGGGGATCACAAAACATATAAACTATTTTTTTTTTTCGTATTTCTATTATAAATTCCTATCTTCTGATGCTTTTATCCAAAATAGTTCTGAACCGCTGAACACTTTCCCCAAATTATGTAAATATCGAATATACTATTTTTGAGCCTTATATTTTCAACAGCGTTGTATTGGTTGTAAAAGAGCTTAATTGATCACCCCAAAAATGATGTTCTTATAAAGCCGTAATACCTGTTTATCATTTAAACATTTAACGTGTATGACTGCCTTAGTAGCGTTTGTGGTAGCGCGTCTGCTTCAGCTCAACAGGTCCCGAGTTCGAATCTCTGTCAGAGTAAGTTGTATGGATTAGGTATTTTCGGGGTTTTCCCTTATCCTAAAAGATTAATGTCGGGTAACTCCAAGCTCTATGAACCCTAAACTCATTCAAGCATCATTTCACACATTTTATTAATCGCCTGATATGATCTAACTTTGGAGGAAGTAAATTTAGAAAAGAAATAATAATAATAATAATAATAATAATAATAATAATAATAATAATAATAATAATAATAATAATAATTAATAATAATAATAATAATAATAATAATAATAATAATAATAATAATAATAATAATAATAATAATAATAATAATAATAATAAT
>CM060950.1:100159936-100252436 GCA_030765055.1 Mantis religiosa
AATAAAACTATTCTTGGTGACTGGTTGGACAAACGAATTCCTATCTACATTATAGGTGGAATCGTGAATACAACTACCCTAGAATTCACATTTATAGAAAATTACAATTTAAAAGAGGTAGTATTACAATAACTTCTTGTTATTTAATTTTTCTTTATCTGAAACTAGCTATACTACCCAGCGTCGACCTGGGTTGAATGCTCATTCCTACAACATTAAGATGCACTTGCCCCATAGTCTTACGTTTCTTTGTTGGCATTTAAAA
Organism: Mantis religiosa; assembly: GCA_030765055.1. Classification (NCBI taxonomy): domain Eukaryota; kingdom Metazoa; phylum Arthropoda; class Insecta; order Mantodea; family Mantidae; genus Mantis; species Mantis religiosa. The sequence continues at coordinate 100,160,202 of CM060950.1, forward strand.
TTATTACACAAAACTTATAAAAACCCTCTGTACAGTACACATGAAACAAACATAAAACACAAAATAACGAGATAATACTATGCAAAGCACTTGTCAGTAAACACAAACACCAGAGCTTGCAATTGTGATTTTTCGTTAATGCAACTCAGTAACTTCCACGTACCTGGCCACTAAGAGAAAATCTCATTGGGAAGATTTAATAGTAGCTTAAGTAACGTCAATTTAACATTGCTTATCCTCAGTAACCAAATTCAAGAAACTATTCAGGAAATATAAGGAAGTCAAAACAAAAGAAAGACAGTTTAACTATGGTATTTCCTCATGGCCAATGCCATATAGAAGAAAACGAATATTACGTTAAGTCGCTGTTCGTTTTTTTTTTATTTTCTAAGGCATTGAAAACGAAAGATAATTATTTCTATGTTGGCAATGTCCGAGATACTACAACTATCACTCAAAAAGATATACATGGTCTTGTAGGTGCCACACCAATTTAATAATTGTGCGGCAGAAGGTGGAATTTCTGATTTTGAGATAGAGTGCTTGTGTCAAACTTTATGTGCCAAATTTTGATGGAAATCGGTGCAAATATCTATAAATTGTTCAGCTACACGGGTACATACAGCCACATCTATGTTGAGGGTATCCAAGTTCCAACCGCTTAAAAAATAAACGTTCGAAAACGGCTCGAAAGTAATCTTCGGCCGATACCGCTTCAGCTTTTAAGGGCTGTTCAACCTATCCAGAAAATTGAACGAAATGTTAGTTCCAAAAGCCTTATGTTACTTATACCCAGATGATTAATAGTAAATTGTTTACTTCCAGAATTTACCTAATAAAAATGATACAAGCTACCGGGATAACCGACACCAGTTCAATAAGATTTCCAGTTCAACGACATTCAATTCAAGAAGATAACTTAGTAGTTGTCGCACGCTCTCGGAGGTCCTTCGCTCCGTTGGGCTTCAAAGCGATGGTCTGTTACCTTTCGTCGAAAATGTGAAATGTGTAATGTTAAACCCCCGCTAGTACTACATACGGCACTGCAGGCGGTGACACTGATGGTACATGAGATGAAGATGAAGCACCAGTGGAATGAGATGCCGAGGAAACCAAACCGGAGGTCCCGGAGAAAACCCGCCCCAGAGCCGTGTTGTCCACCAATATCTCACTTTGCTGTCGCCTGCGATTGAACCCGGGCCGCCTTGATGAGAGCCAAGCGTTCTAACCACTGACCCACGGTGTGTCCTGCCTTTCGTCTATGTTGTGTCTGAGAGGCACTCGTTCGCCTCGACGAGTATCTGTGTCACTGCTAGTTGCTGTGGAGTTGGTGCTGTGTTTGGAGAGGGGATTGGTGTTTTTCTCGGGATTCCTCGATAAATTAAGTCCTCTAAATCCTTTGTGTCGGCGTTCCTAGTTACACCAATGTCACTGAGTGAGATAGCTCAGGCGGTTTAATACGTTGTCCGCATTTGGGAGACCCGGGTTCGATTTCCGTGGCCGACCTACCTGACTATAGGTTTTATCGGGGGGTTTCCCGAGTCGACAGGTGTATCTTGGGTAGGATGATTAAATCCCCCAGAATTCTTGTCCTTTCATTTCATCTCCATTTTCATTTCACATCTCCCATCCGGTGGTCTCTTTCAGGGTAAAAGTGTCGGCGGGTGTCGGCCTTGGGTCGGCCGCACTCTCTCCCCTCTCACCTCATTCTTTCTCCCTTTCTGCCACTTAGGGCTTAGGTACAATAAACCACAGGTCTCGGTTCCGAATACCCTCCGTAGCAATCCTAATCCTACACGGATGTCTGCAGGTTTTCACTATATTACGAAACACTCACGATATGTAAATTTACTTGTTCGAAGCTTTAAAATATTTTAGTAAATATCAAAATAACATGGGACGCACTTCACCCTTCACCAGATATAAAGGCCGCGCCGTGGCTCAGTGGTTAGACCACCTGGTTCTCACCAAGGCAGCCCGGGTTCAATCCCAGGCGACCGCAAAGTGAGATTTGTGGTGGACAACACGGCACTGGGGCGGGTTTTCTCCGGGATCTCCGGTTTCCACCGCCAAATCATTCCACCGGTGCTCCATCTTCATCTCATGTATCATCAGTGCCATCGCCTGCGGTGCCGTATGTAGTAAAACCGGGCTTTAAAACACTACACACACACACACACATACACACACACACACACACACACACACACACACACACACACACACCAGATATAAATTATTAATCGCGGTTGATGCTGCTACAGAATATTAGTTCCTCCTGCCCGTCTGCCCCAAATTCGCCCCAACACTGGTTTCTCTACAACCATGAGAAACTTCAGAATTTTTCTAATCCACGGCGGTGTTTCTATCTTCCCATTGGTTACTTAATTTTTATCTTTGGTTTAATTGGTTCTCTCTTTCAACTTTGAATGTTCTAATGCATCGAATATCATTTCTCTTGTAGGCGCTTTTCTCCGGAAGATGGTAAATTCTTTCGCTACAGAAAGGGAAGGCCAATAACTTTTATTGCCCTCTCTAAGGGTAGCAAACCGTTTGTGAAATTTGTCCCGTAATTTGCAATGAAAACTAGCAGAGTTTCCTTAGTAACTACGCCTATATTTATTGTTAACTACTAGGTGTCGAGGTTCGTACCATTCTGTACATATTTTCAAGTTCTTTCTGCGGATACATGTCTACAAAGCTAGTATAAAAACATAGGTATTTGTCATTGAATATACATAGTTTTTACTAACTCCTGAATTAATAATACCTAATGGTTCATTTTTATACGAGAATGTGCAGGCAGAAATATTGCTATATTTTTATGGATATAAACAAAAATTTGGTGTTTGAGATTCCAATAAGTATTTTAAAAGCAACGTTGCGTATGTAGATATAATAAGTAAAGTGGGTTTGTTTTGTGGCAGAAAAATGAAAAATTTTGCCTTTTATTTGTTAAATAGGGCTCAAATACAATGTTTTTTCATATTGCATATTGAATCGCATCTTAAAAGTATAGCATATATATAATATAACATTTGATTATCACACATTAGTGGCTGAAGTATTCAGAGCGAATTCTCACTAGATCCGCTCTTGGTTAACACCAAGATGATAAGGTTAAGTAGACATAGATTTAACAGTGATTTAACATGCTTAATGTTCTTTGATTGTTGAGCCAATGAACATAAGTTCTCATATTGAAAGCAGTTGAAGTGTGTACTGTTTGATACCGACGGTGGCAATTGGCTAAGCAGGTGTTGTGTTCGCAACCAATTCAAACAACAGAACGTATTGGTCTATTCCAACAGATTAAATGCCTAGATATTTTCATCCCCGCTAATTAAAATCAAGAACATAGCTGCTTAAGGTTCTTTCTGTTTGACTCGCCTCAGTGAGTTGCGAAATCTATCTTTCAAACTTTCAAATGTATTAGTTGCTCTGAGAGTTAGTTAGCATCAAATGAACCTATAGAAGGGAAAAGGCACAGGAATACCCATTTGGACCTATAGAGAGAGATTTTGAGCGTATTAATTTCAGCATTTGATCTGCACGAGTAGATTCAGTCACTGACAACAAATCGATGAACCCAACCTGCGAGATGTAACATTACAGTGATTTATATGCCAGCTGGTTGTACAGCCTAATGAAGAGATCTGAGCATTTACGGTTCTGGCATGGAAACGCGGCCACGTGATGAACGCGTGCTATGTGAGAAACATGAACTCTAACCCAGTGGCGAGATTCGTTTTCTGACTCCACTTTGAGAATGATATCTGCCTGTATACTGCACTTTGAGGTACGATAGTGTTAGAGAGTGTTCTTCAGACCTTGTGTTAACTTCCTAAAGTAGTTTAAAGCTAGTGCCTGTGGAAATTTAAACTATAAATACAAATTAGCCCAATTATATTTGCATTAAAAGGATTCGCGGACATTAATTAAGCTCTAAAATTTAATGGGAACAATTATATGAAAAATATCCAGCTCCATTACTTATTAAAGTTACCTAGCCTTTTATAAATAATTAAATAAAATGGCAGATGAATGTAAAACACCTTGGAGAATAATTTCATTGCTGATATAAAACTTTCGTGACAATTATATGGTAATAAGTTGATATATGTGTAAGGCATATTGCTAAGCTTCTGTTGAGTTTTAAATGGACTAGAAAGCACAAAATGATCATTGTATGAAAATATATGTCATTCAGGTATAAGTAGTTATGCATGAGCCTAAGTGTTCCGGTAGTTACCTACATCTAATACATAAATTCTCTAATTTGGTTGACGTAGTCTCACTTTGGAACCTTAGAATTGATTAATTAATTGCATATCTTAAGAAACTTAAAAGTTAAATTCAACTGTTCGCTCTGGTCCGAAAGGAATTCCTGGAAGCGATTATGCGTATAGTATATACTCTTTTTAATGGGAGTCCATAAAATATGCAGTGTATAAGCTTCCTTTTTATGTAAGCTAATATGTCAAATAAATGAAGGAATACTACTTTCGAGTGTGATCGATTTCCGAAACTTTGTGGCGTTTTTCATGCCTCACTAAAACGGCCAACGCTTGTTTCCTGTCAAAAACTATTGGTTATAATGAGTATGATATTCATAATGGGTTTAGAAATTTTCAGCCGAAATAACATAATCAGGTGTTAGGGATTAGGGGTTGCTCACTCAAATCTTTGTTATAGATGCCTGAAAATGAATATCTAAAATAAATTTAGTAATGCAAAAATTGTGTAACAATACTGCTCAGACCTAGAGATGGAAAAAAAATAATATGTAACCATCGTAAAGTTTTTTCTGGACTGTTGTGCAGGAGATAAACATGCCAGATATTTCGTCTTGGCCATCTTCGGTTACGAGTTTGATATCTTCCGCTTGAAGTGTTGACTGTCGATGCTCAGTCAAGGGTATAAATACAGCAAACTACACATAACCCCTACATAACCACCATTTATATAGACTCAGGCTCTGAAAACATGCGTTTCCTTAATCTTCCGTTACTTGAAATGCTTCCATGTGATAAAGATGAATATAATTAAACAAAGACAATCTAGTTTTATACTTACAAGGTAACATTCTCACGTTTTCTTACTGACGTCCAGTATTAGAATATTTTATAATTTCTCCCTAAAGAAATAGTTATCGCCCATAGTATTTTACTTTGCAGTGCGATAGTTATATAAAGGCCTAAGATATGGAACCCTTCCTCCTCCATAGTTGGAATACCGGATAAAACCACTAGAAATTGTCTTGCAATCGGATCTGTAAATTATGGCGTAGAGCTCTTGTATCACACGAAAGATATGTGTGTTTTGCAACATGTTACCGTTAGTGCCATTGACAGTAATGTGATGCTGATGACGATAATTAAACATATTGATGTAAGGGGTGTGTGTGTGTGTTGTTAATCCTATCGGACAAATCATTTGATGCAAAAGAAACCGGGTCAATTAATCAATAGTAGTTGAAACGTATCTTTGCGTTACTGTAACGGTTAAATACTCGTGGACAAAATACACTATTATTTGGAACTGTTATTAGCAGCCTAATACCTTCTGAAACTGGAGCGCGTTAATGATTGGTCCCATCTCTAGTAAACATAAATGTAAACTCCCATATGGAACATAATGTTTGGACTGGGTACAGCGAGATTAATTTTTCTGGTAGTAAAATTGACTATTAAATTTCAGTAATGGAATCTGCAATTACCTTCATTACTTACACTAAATATATCTGGAATGGCTTTAATTCAGCTGTAGAAATTAACAGGAGCCAATACTTACGGTATAGATTGTAAAACAAAAGTACTTATTTAACTGTGCTTAGTTTTGTTTAAAAGAAGATCTAGATAGAGTAAAATGACTACAAACCGGACAAAGTAACATCATAAATCAAACTTGTTTTTATTCTATGCGTGAATTTGATATTTATAGAGGGGTACGTAGTTTGTGATGTTTTTACACAGCCAGCGAATATACGAAACAGAAATAAGTTTTGATCTAGATCTTAAAGTTGGCTAGAAAGAAAATCCTCTATAAATTCCGGCCAGGAAGAGGCATGATGACGTAGAGCAATAGATGTAACGATCGTGTTTGAAGGAGGAATATGGTTTTCCTTTTTCCCGACATCCAGGGCTATTTGCATTCACAACCTCTGGTTAACCCAAGCCAGGCTTGGTACGCACGACCTTAGAAATCATTTTCTTTTTGCCAACCCGTGCAATGCATGCAGGACACGCATCCAGTCTCCACTACCCCCTTCCTGGCGGAAGGAGGATCAACTTTGTTCAACTCGAAAACTTGGTTAGCTTCAAACGGTTTCAAGAGAGGGAAAGAAAGAAAGAGGCAGAGGGAAGCTTTTACCTAGCATACTCTGCAATAAAAATACTATACTGAAGAGGAAAAATTTCTTTGTGGTTTTCAACCGAGTCCGTCCGCAGCACTAGTCTCCACTTTTTGTCATTCAGATCAATGGTCGCCGTTTCTTCCCTCTAAGGACAGATAAAAAAGAAAAGAACAGTGGTGCTGGAGGAAAACTTGCTCGGACCTGCTCAGTAATCCCTTACCTTAGGCGGGCAACGTTTCATCCATCTTTATAGTGGAACCAGCAACTTGTGCAGAGGCTACTATCTTTACATAATCCACCATAGTTTATGTAGAAGGAAAGATCCATAGGAGAAAGCTGAATTAATCTGAGATTATAAATACCACGAAAATATGTAGGGATTTTATTTAAATGAGGTTAATGAAATAGTTGTGATATGGTATTTAAAACTGAGTTTTAATTTGTAATTAAATCACTTATCAGGTGTAGAATACACTATTTACTGACAGCTCTGAAATCGGTAAAATAACAACAAAGTAATGTTATGAGTACCAGCCCTATATGCAACTTAGAAAAACGGCCCCTAGATGATTTTAGAAAATATCCCGGAAATGTTCCCTTAAACTACACGGCTAGAAGTATCATTAATAATATATTAAATGAATAAATAAATAGATAAACGCATTCTATGTATACATAAACTACCTATTACAAAACCGATTACAAGGGGATGGTCCATTTTGGAGCAAATATTTACAATTATAATTTTGGCATATATTTTGTATTTAAATCTTATTTTTAAGGTGCATATACTTTTGTGGCATACATCGGTGCCGGATAGATGGTGTAGATGTTTGCTCAAACGCAGGAGTACTCATTAGAGGCTTCTCTCTGGGTTTAGTAATATTAGTATAAATATTATTTCATTCCATTGCACTACAGTAAAATCATCCTATGCTACACTAATAGAGTGAGTAAACTTGGTCATATTATGACTCATTTTGTTTGAAAACATTTGCCTATATATTTAAGCATTTGACTTTCGCTGAAATACGATTTGAAGGAATACGACTGCAAGCATCGTATTTGCATGAAGCAAATGAATGCCACTCTGAAGTGACATTGCGTTGCTTGTAGGTTGCTCAGTCACATGCATAAAATAGCAAGGGAAGTCAAAGGCTTAAAGCCTTGTTTCCAGCGGGATGAGACAAAATAATTGTTAGATAGAACTGTCTTAAGCCTACTTTTAGTATTCGCGTTTAAATTAATTTGTATTATGTTTAAATAAATTTTTACAGTTTTTATCCTTATAAAGTTCAAAAGACATCGAAATTTATTTAATATTTAAATATATTATTTAAAGCATAACCATATTTCAGGAATTTTAGAATACACATTTTCGGAAGACACGAATGTTAACATTTCTAGGTGTAAGTTTCCATTATCAATTAATTAGTATCTACACATATAAGGTTGTTATATTGATATAAAGTTTCTTTGAAGCTACATTAGATGAACAGCACCTTTTTGTACTGCACATTTTAAAATGACTGTCTCCGTGAATTGACACATGAAATTCTCTATTTTAGCACACATTCAGATATCTTCTTTTCTTAGTTTTAATATATTTCGACTGATGAAAAGTGGTTTATAAAGCATTTCTTATAAGTATTCAATTTTGATCCAGTAAAGGTTTAAAAACAGGGATTACAGATTAACAAGAAGCTCACATAAACTGGTAATATATGGAACAATGTAGTTGCGTAATTTCTATTGGCTCTCTGTGAATGGTTTACCTTCCCACTCTGCGATCACAAAAAAAAAAACAACAACAATTCAGATGTAACAGAAAAAATGTTATCCAAACGAAAAATAATTCTAAAATTTTTCAAAAATATACTTATCTCTTTGCTAGTGCCATATATGGTAAGATAAACTTACATACCTGCAGCATTTGTTAGAAAAATGGATACACTTTTAAAAGAATACACAGGAATCACAATATCCAAAGTTATGGATAATAAAACGGAGAGGGACACCTTTCTCACTCCAAGTTGATACAAAAGCTATGAGCCAATTAAATAAATCAATACTTATATTTAAATAAAATATGAATATTTTGTGCATTCGTGTTAAATATCAAGAGGCTGTAGGTTTGGCAATAGATTATGAGTACAGTTTGGCTCGAGGTAAGATGACAGATTAAGTATGGTAATTAGCGAAGGCTAGTTTTCAGGCAAATTCGTAGAAGTGATACGGTCAGTTATGCGACGAGATGGGTGAAACTATCCGAAGTTGCTAGACTAGGTATAGCAGGCTAGCTTGGAATTCTTGGAATATGTGAGAGTATTTCTTAGAAATTTATAGAGAGATTGTAGCAAAGAAATGTGAAAATTTCATTAATGCTTAAATGAGGTGACAGCATCCTATTAGAAGCTTGTACTAGAGTTATTAGCAACAGGAGAGGTAATTAAGAGAATATTGAAGCTGAGTAGGATCTTCTGGGCAGAATTTTAAACACTTCTGTTTGAATCGCCGGTGGAACAAGATGTAACGTCGTTCTTGTCTCAAGTATCGAACCGCATGGTAGAGGATTCAAATGCATCAACTCCGGATATTATATATTAGTTTCCATTGGTCAGCAACTTCTCAGTTAGAGTGAATACTATTTAATAAAACGTTTCTAACTCGCATTCCACGCATACCCTGAAATAGGTCTCTGCTCAAAGGTGAAGCAGACGTATTTGGCGCAGCATCATTGAGACAGACCCAGATGACTGCAGATTTGAATACATCTGCTGCAGTTACCATCCACTAGGAAGAAGGGATGAAGTTAAAGAAAACAGCCTGCGTGCAGACAAGCCACATAGGTGCGGAAGTACCTAACAGCTTCAGGCACAAAGACACGTCTCACTTCTGGAGCTGCTGAGAAAGAGCGATGAAGGACACGTTTACCAAGCATATCTCTAGTATTTTAGTAGTAGTGTTCTGTCCTTTGTGCAAGCATTCGCGTCATCTGTCGGGCACCACCAAACGCTAAAAACCGGGAAATACGTTTGAAAATTAAGAATAAAAAGCGTAAAAGAGAAATGAGATAAAATCGTGTGTTAGGTGCGAAACAGCTCCAGCATTTGCCTAAAGTCCAGAAGAAACCAGCAAAACAGTTCGGTTGACGGAAACCTAAACCAAAACCTCCTTAATGTAAGTGTCGCACATCATACAGAAACATTTAACTCGATTATTATCAAAGGACAACTGAGGAATATATGAACATCATACAGAAACGTTTAACTCGATTATTATCAAAGGACAACTGAGGAATATATTTCATCAATTTAAACACATGCCGTTGACTTTTTATAACTTTTTCTTAAAGCTGGATTGAAAATGACTACATTTTTCTGTTGCGGTATCAGCTACTTATTTTGGGAAAGAGAAACTGGAAATCGGTTTTCAAAATAAAGAGCAATTTATAAAATGCTCTCAGCATATACTTTTCCCATTATCAACAATCTTGTGATAATATGATTCAGTTTCTAAATCAATTTGTTGAAACATCTATTTTGAAGTTAATTCAAAACTAGGCTTCGTATTACCATTGTTTCTTAACTTCCAATTTTCAGGATTCATTTGAAATGCATTCGGTTGTATCTAGATTGTCATATCTTAAATTCTTGATATAGACATATTTATTGGTTCTGCATTTTAAGTTAGGAATAAGAGATACGGCATATCATTATTTTGGCTCCAGAGGCAGTGAAAATAGAGTCCCTCTTTCTGCAATTTTTCGTTTATTAATTGAAATTTAAAGTAATATGAGATAAGTATAGGTTATGGCAGTACATTTGCACACCAATGAAACACCTTAATATATTAGCCCTTCTTAAAATAAGCATTAAAGTATTATCACTTACTTTAATTTTTCGAAGATCACACTGTAACTCAAAAATGAAAACGTTAGTTGGAGAGAAAACTATTCTGATTTACAGTAAATATTTGTTTATACTGCTATACTTTAGTTCAGCAACGAAACAGCGCTGGTGAAGAATTAGTTAAGGATATTGGCACGGCTCACTGTTTTATGGCCGTTTGGTTTCCAATTTGCATCAATCGGGCAGTGTGACTCTGTTAATTAAACTCTCCATGGTTGCCAATTCTCCTCTATCCTCAGATTCCCACGGACATTGGGGATGGGTATTTTAGGCTTTCCACAGGCAGTTTTTATTCTAGATTCTGCACACAGTAACCATTTCTCTCTAAGGTACATCTTTAGTGTAAATTCCATATGCGCAGATATTTCTTGATTAATATACCTACCATAACAGGGAATTTCGAGATGCAGAATGAACTCTTTAATATACGTCTAGAGAAACGCTGTATCACATGTAGACTTTCATTTTGTGTAGGTGAGCGCAGCGTAAGAACGAACGAAGCTGTAAATAGGTAATATTTGGGACCTCATAACAGCATGTATTTTGAAATAGGCATTTAATCGCTGATAAACACTTTGATTCTGTAACGAAAGTGAAACACAGTCTAGCAGAGAATAGCTATTTTAGTTGGTATTTGAAAAAAATATTGGGATACATTTGTTGCCTCCCCAGTATCTGTTCTTATAAATCCGCTACCAGTTCCTAAGGTAGTGAACTGTGGTACCTTGCTCTGGGCGTGTACGTGGCGGGATGTAGTAATAAAGAATACCAGATACATAAGCTGACAAATTTAATGGAGGCTACTAAATGAGCTATGTGAAGCGAGATGTCGACCGATTGAGGATGTAGAATTAAGCTATACCTGAATCGCAACAGAAATTGTTACTATTGAGGTAGTATTATATCTCGTACCCCCTGGCATAATTAAGATTTAAAATAACACTTACGGTAATAATAAAGGGAAGCGTAACCCGCCGTGAGTCGCTGAAGTGTTATCGAAGCAAAGAAAACCCTTACGATGACTGACAAATATACACTAACTTGACCGCGGCCTTCAAGCGCTACGGACTGCTGATAATCGATAATTGCAAAACATTTATGCGTTACAAAATATTGTAAGAGTGTAAGACACGAAGAATACGATTTTATAAGTAGTTGCTCTTTAATCAACACATATACATTCCGAATACTTCATAGCTACCGTATTTAAGTTCCTACATTATATTTTCTAAACCCTTAAACTTATTTACACATTACACAATTTTACTGTCAGTATTACCAAATTCTAGTAATTATTTATCCTTTCTAGTCTTTAAAACTCTAAGTTTGGTGAATTTTTGTGTAACTTTGATTTCTGAACGTATTGAATTCTAATTACCTGTACGTAGATTAATGGATTTATTGCTAGCCAGGTTCACTGGAGAGCTTAATTGCCTTAGCGTTACCGACCTACACTTATACCTCCTGAGCCGTGATGTTCTTGGCTAGCGCTTATTCCTTGCCAGAATTGCAGCTCAAAATTCTTACAATATGCAGGGATTTTAGTGTATATAAATTATTTATTGCAAAATTTAGACATCTATCTCTGATTTCCCTATAAAAATTAATCTTAACTGTTTAATAGTTCTGGTATCCAATGGCAAGGAAAATACGCCATCTGTTAGTTTTTATAAACCACAGTGATATCGTTTAGCGTTGTGTACAAGGCTAAATATAGTGAATACACTAACATGTGAAAGAAGGTACATAATATTATAAATTTGGTTATAAATAGACTTCACATACATTAAAAGTGGAAAACTTCGTGTTCCAGGCTATAAGAGATCAATTTGGTTATAATTGCTAACCACGCATGCGTGTTTTACGTCTCGGATATCACCTGGGGTAAATACCTCATGGCGCTGTGTGAAAGTGTTTCCCGATCATCTCATGGTTGGATTCACGCCTTTGATATTGTGTTCAAATGTATTGAATATCCATTTGTATGCAAGGCCTATTTCAAACTAGGATCATTCAGGGTAGATATTAATATGTTTAAACTGTAGAATTAACAATATACCAGGGCCGTGTTACAGATGGATGCATACTGCTTGTGATAGGTACTTTAAAACATCATAAAACAGCAGTTATAAAGCATACTATAAAGGTACAGATGATGCACTCTGTTACAAAACATTAGTAGTGGAATAAGCTGACATTCAGCATTTGTCTACTAATATGCAGATAATCTAAATAGAAGTTAAGTGAAGCAAATGTTTGAAGGAATATCGAGATCCTTAATTAGCAAATGGAAACAATTGGAATAGAGTTGGAACTCCTCTACCAGGCATCGCCTTTGAAATCCACATTTCTCTGTGCAGTTTGCTCTTTCAAAAGCAAGGCACCAGGGTGAGCTTTATCCATTGGTTAGAGACGAGTGGTTTACTGGTAGAGACGATCTAGTCTAAAATAGCATCCAAGAAAAGGGATTGTGGAATTAAACTATGTTAAGGAATTCTTTACAGAGAATATTACAAGCATTTTGATGAGAAAGACTTTGCTGAGGTAAAGATTGCACAACTTAATTATTTGAACGCAATTTCTATTTACGTACACTACTAATTAAAGTGTTACACAAAGAAATGAAAAACGAAATATCTATAAGCGAGGTTCACAAACCGCACCATGGACGAGTGGTTAGTCCGCTTGGTTCTCACCAAGGCGGCCAGGTTCGATCCCAGGTGACCGCAAAGTGGGAGGGGGTTTCTCTGGGTCTTCCGATTTTCCCCGCTAGCGTTCCACCAATTGCTCCATCAACTTACCTAAAATATCATCTGGCCTTCATTCTGTCATCCACTTCACTCACACTCATACCAGGCATTGGGCTGATCACCCATCCTGGATTCTCTCTCTCACCGATCCGGAGATTCCGTTCCTTAACCCGCATAAGGTTAAGAGGAACAAGAATACCCTGGTACGACGTAGTGGTATAAGAGGGAAGTTAAAGAGAAGAAGAAGTAGAGATACACAGAACGTGATTTATCAGTTTTAATGCTCGAATAGGTGTCGATAGGCAATTGTCCTTGTATCTAAACAGCAGTAAATTAACAGCTACTATGAGCGATGATTGTTATGTATTATCGGAAAATGAATTACCATGCGAACATGCGTAATAGAATGCCTCTAGCTGCTGTTCGAAAAAATAAACAAAATAAGTATTTGCAAAGCATTGCAGCATTTCTAAATAAGCTGCAGAAGTACTTGCATCTTCAAAAAATAAGGCCCTATTAATCCGATAGTTGAAATTCCTCGCCAGTCAATAACACCTGGGATACTGAATTTTTCTGTGCTATCTAATTAGTGTTTGTGTCAGACCAATTAACATAGTTACGGCGATTCACGTGTTCATTGCAAATAATGTTCAACACACCAACAATAACCAAAAACAGAAGACTTACAGACAAATGATAATGTGTATACGATATCCAACGATATCCTTTAATTAATTTTATTTTCACATATCCTCAAGGTTGATCTACTATAACTTGAATTGATGAAGAGGAAACTAACCCACGAATTGATGAAGGGGAGGCTGACTTCTGCACCACTCTCTATATCAACTTATGGATCTGGAGGGAGGACATTAATAGAAAGACAAAACTAATCAGATACAAGTAGTCGAGATGGATGGAATTCGTAGAGGAGTGAGAGTAACAAGTCTTGAAAGAAAGAGGAATGTGGAGATAAGACAGATGATGGAAATGGAGAAGTCCGTTATAGAAAGGAATGAGCGAATGGTATGAGTATGTCAACCAAATGGACAGGGAGAGATGGTCCAGAACATTTCAGGAATGGTCGCTTCATACAGGGAGAAGGAAGGGACGATCTAGGGCTTCATGGAAATTCAATGTTAACCAGATGATGAGAGAGAAAGAGAAACCTGCAACACGGAGATGGGTTGACCGAGAAAGATGGAAATTGCGGTAACAACCGACAAGTGGAAAGGCCCTCAAAACTAAAGCAAGCAATGAGAAAAGGTAAACTGGCAGTTGGTAAAGTTATACTCACACCAAATGCAGGAAACCAAACGCATTTACATGAATGTTTTACGAAGACAAATATTAAGAATACTTGACTCCAATAACGCTTCTCATAATGTCATTAAAATAATGGGCATGAGTTCTCCTGTACCAAGTTCATTGCAAACGAATGAACTCATAACTGTAATTGTATCTGCTACCCTGAAAGTAATCATACCTGTTTTGAAAGCAACCTTTTTATACTAATGAGATAAGGAATGTGATTGCTTGCCAATAATGGGAGAAAAGGATATGCAAAATTATCCTTATTTCTCAGCTGAATAATATGATTTAAATATTTTGGGGTTATATGCCTTTAAAACTTGAATTCATAAAACTCCATATATAACTACTAATATAAAGAAATAAAAGGAAAGTTATGAAAGAAGCAGCAGTAGCTGAATAGATAAATAATATATAGGTAATGGCGCAATTATACTCTACGTTAGCAAATACTTACGTAGTTACACAAAATAACATTTTAGCTAGTTTTAGCCATTTTCTAGCGACTTACTGGCAACTTTCTAGAATCAAAACGACGATAAAGGCTGTTCAGTTGTAAGCAACATTGCTGAGCTCTTGGTTAAAATTTTCACAAACCAAAATCGCTGCCGCTGCTTATACCTAACAAACATTGGCTTTAGTGCCTAGTGATGCATTTAGTGTATGTTAACGTCAATGGAGAATTAAGAGAGGACACATATCAGGAACACGTGGGCGTCACTAGCCTCATGAACCGGTGTTCATTTTATCCTTTTAGCCCGCAGTTGCGGATTACGTCAATTAAAGAGTCCTGTGTTAGCAGACGGGATGCTGGAAACCATCCACCGTCATTGTACTGTACACAATGTTGTGTGAAACCTAGAAATAACGTGCTAAAGCGCGCTTTTTCGTTTTTACCCTTTCGCTTTGTCACAGCTCACGAATGTAACGTTAGAATGTGGTACACTAATAAGCATTAAGCTGGTATCGTTCATAAACATTTCCATGGCGCAAATCTAGGTATGGCAGTTCTCGATTCAAATACCGATTTTAATTAGAATCTAAATTACTTAAGACTAATGGCAACGTTACACAAGAATTAGAGACTATATGACTTCATGATGAGGTTCCGAGAGGGGACTTGGCACCTCGTGCTATACCTATTTTACCTATCTGTAAAAATTGGCCAAAAAGTGCAAAGAATGAGAAGAACCTTTTTTGCATAATTAAATACGGTAATCCTTGTACTTCAGGTTCATATTGTAATGCCATGCGGTCCATTAAACTGTGTCATGTGAGGATTTAATTGGCTGACTGTAAGTGGGCGTGGTGTTTCAGATCACATTATTTGCGGTTTTCTCGTGATTTTAATATTCAGCGATTTTCAGAATGTGAATAGATCCATACGATGCAGCTTTCAAAATGTTTGTGCTTGTTTAGATACACTACCAAAGGAAATTGATGTAATGATGTTTTTTTTATAATGTGGCCAGTGTCTGTGCAATTAAATAACAAAGATCATATTTCGCAAGCAAGTAATGAAAATTAATAAAGTGAGCATTGAACATTCTTTGTCCTAAACCAAGGTTCAGATTAAAATTTCAACTGAAATTTATTAGCAATGTATTTATGGGTATAACTGCAAATTTTTCTGGAACTAAAATTGCATCATGTGGAACAGTTTAATTAAATGTCAATAAAACACTATATTTATTTTAATATCACAAGCAATATTTTACATATGGTCTGAAATTTGGTGTTTGAACTATTGTTAGTACTACAACAAAACTGTTAAGGTTTCAAGTCAATCTAAGCAAAATTGTAGATATAAGGTTTTTCACAGTTGGGTATGCCTAAGCCATGCCCCGAAGGAACACCGCCTGGGAAGATAGGATGAGATGAAGGGGTGGTAAGGGTGGCCAGACCTAAGAAACGACAGATGAAGGCAGTTTTCATAACAGCGGCGCAGTGAAACTCCCCGGTAGCGACACTTTGAAGCAGCTGCCCTCCTACCTGTGGGCTGACACTACCCCTGGAAGATGGGGATTTAGAGTTCTCTTAGAACCTCCTCCAGAAAGCAAATTGCAAACGTTATCGTAGAGCCATCTTTCTCAGTGGGTTGTTTTATACACCATAAAGTGAAGTCTATTTAAGCATGTAGAAAGGTCTTTGTGTTGGTAACCAAAGCCCTGGGTGGAGTAAAACAGCCTTTAGTTAAATGTGCCAACCCAGCCGTGAGTTGTTTTCATATATTCAACTCGCTCTTATGTAATGAAATTTAAATAAATGGGATAAACAATGCCCACAGCACAATTTTAATATATTGGTTTCCTTTATTATTTTATTTTCACCCAAATTCTCTCTGTAAACAAAATTGTATGAACATTTTATATACTGCTATTCGTTTTGAACATATCTGTTTTCAGCTCAGCTATTTCCGTGATTTCTTACCGTAAGTTAGATTTTCTTGAGTTCAGTTGTGGGGATTAAACTTTCCCCTGTTTCACAATACAAGTTGAAACTTAACCATCTCTTCCGTTCCAGTTTCAGTTCTCGTTCCTATTCTCTCGTTCTATAAAGCTTCTCGTTTATTGTGAACTAACACATTTTAACACACACACACACACACACACACACACACACACACACACACACACACACACACACACACATTTTAACTTCCCTGTTCCCATTCCAATTCTTGCTTCCGGCTACCAGGAACCTGCCCTCAGAGCTAAGATACGCCCTGTTAAGACACATCACGGTATAGTGAATATAAATATAAAATTGTAAATAAGGATTCACATAAACCAGAATGTTCATACCGAGTTTTTAATTGAGAACTAAGGCTGGGCACTACCACGGTAGTCACTAAATGGATAATTAACATGTTTTTTGGAGAACTTTGTCCAAAGTAATACCAGGTACAAAGTTGTTCTGTTCCTCCTACCTGCTGTAGTATGATTAGGATTACTACAAAGGAAATTAGGCTCTGTGACCTGCCTTGATCTATTGTATCTATGCCCACAAGTGGGCATCTTCGGGAGAAAGGATGAGGCGAGAGGAGACAGAGGGCGGCCGTTCTAAGGAGACTCGGCAGTGCAGAGGGCAGGATCCCTAGATTTTACTTGGATGGAAACCTCTACCGATAGGCCAGGAGAATGACATTCCCCCTACTGTGGATCGGAAGTAGCCCCAGCAGCCTTTTCGAGACGGGCAACCGACCTTCCGGAGGAGGAAGTGGCTCACTCAGAGCATATCACCCTTCCATGGAGTGTCGAGTCACCCGCCGACACTCCTACCCTGAAAGAGTCCACCTAATTAGAGATGATGTCAAATGATAATGGAGATGAAATGGAGGGACAGGAAATTTGGGGTATATAATTAACTTATCTAGGTGCGAGGTCTTCCACGGCCATTGTCAATGTAGATATCTTGAGCTTCCGGAGAAGGTCACGTCGTTGTTTGGCTTGTTGCTGACGTTTCCCCCACCATGTTGTGGGCTTCCTCAGGGCATAAGTGCGGTGACTGCCATGCCATGTGGTGCTGGCTGTATATAGCCAGAAGGTTTTTGCTGCGTGCCCACCCGTTAAGGGTTTTACCGCAGGTAAGGTAGATTTCGGGATGTTGTCGGGTGAAAAGTGGGATTTTTCCTGCCTTTCTCATATACCTGGTGGAGGGCTGCAGGTGTTCCCCGCCCCTGACCGTTGATTGCGCGATGGTTGGCCAATGCTGGAGCTTCCTGCGAGTAGGCTCTTCCAGGTGTCATGAAGCTGTTTGCCACTGTCTCGGTTCATGCTATCTTTTTCTTTAAATATTTCTGTGCTCTCGCGTACCAGCATATGAGTAAAATTGCTGCAAGTTTCTATTAGTTCTGTGGAGTCGAAATCTATGTGGTGGCGGTTAATTATTTCGTGTTCGGCTATGGCAGACTTTTCCGGTTGGTTTATCTTGAGGCTTCGGATGTGTTCTTTCTTGCTTGTTGTTATTGATCTTCCGGTCTGACCGATGTATTTCTTCCACATATCCACATATAATTAACTTACCCAGCATTCGCTGGCAGCCTGGAAACAAACTCTACAAAGCACATGGGTCAGGTAGGTCAGCCATGGAAATCGAAACGGGCCTCCGGAATGCGAGCCACAGCCGAAAGCGCCTGAGCTGTCCCGCTCGGTACGTGCTATAGTAAGTACAAGAGGTATTTGCATTCCACCCAACAATAATTCGGAAACCGGAAATATTTCAAGGAAATATTTATTTTTCTTTCCTCTCTTCTTTTAAAGTTCGCGCGCGTGCGCGTGTGTGTGTGTTAGCGCGCGCGTACATGTGTGCTTTGGGCAATAAATATGTCTATGAAGAGTATAAGATTTGAAAGAATACCACACGCGACATTCATATTCAGAAGCATCAATAAATGCAACACAACGATTTTCAACTAATTTTCCCAAGCCCTCACTGCCATTTACTTAGCTGAGCGAGGTAGAGCTGCATCAACATGTGCGACTTGCATTTCGGAGCGAAATCCCCAGTTCGAACTCTAGTCATGGCCCACTCTGACCCGTGGGTTTTTCATGGTTTCCCCTGATCGGTAAGTAGTGTTTGATTGTTTCCTCATATATTTCCCTTTTTGTCCTTTATTTCCTGTACCCATAATTCCCTTCAGCATCAGTTTTACTATTGTAGGACACGGGCAACTGTGGTGAGTTGGTGAATGTGCTTCGGGAGTATAAATTTCTTCTTCAGCATAGGTTGGGACTACCCAGTCAGAAAGGGTGGAGATGGCTAGGGATTACAGGCTTTTGAATGTTCCCTGGCAACGTCGGATGCTTTCGTACTGAAAACGTTAGCGACCCTTTCCATGTTTGGACTGTCGCTCTCTAGATCTGGTCGCCTTTCGCGTGTCTCTTCTCATCCCTCTTCTGAGGAGTCGCGGTCTGATGACCTATGTGTTATGTCCTCTCCGGTTTCCTTAGAATAATTTTCAAGAATTGGATTTTCTCAATGGCTCCAACAAACTGGATAAAACACAACATAATGCATGTTTTGAATTTTCGAGGAAACGCTTTGAAGCCAACTTCATTGGGGCTTCAAAATTCCTATACTTTGTTTCTAATATTGGATCTACCGTTTCCGAGAAGTCCATTGTTATTGGTTTGAATTTCTAAAAAATAGTTTCATTTGAATATACTGTCGGCTTCAGTTGTTACTCTGAAGTCATCTGAAAAGCACGGAGTTTATATTCAATATATAGAAACCAGTTTTTAAACAGACGACAATCGATTTGGTTACCTCTATTAATTTACCTGCAAACAAATGTCAAATTTATTAACAGAGAGTCGGTGAAAATTAATCCTTCATAAGAATTGTTTATTGAAAGTATCATGAAATGAACGATCAGCGTAGAAAGTGACGTGTGAATGTGTCATAATATTTTTAGAGTAAATCACGTTAACAACTATGGTATCAAGTAGCTAACTTCCTGTGTAGGGCAACGTACATATGATCTTGTTTATCCCTCGAGAGATTTTCCGGTTGTTTAATACACGTGTTTGCGAATCTTAAAAGGAGATTCTCTCTTTGGCACAAGATCGGATTATGATCATGGATGTTCTGACACAAGAAGAGGTTCCCAGCGTATAGATAGTCGATTCGTATGATTGGGACTACAGTGTTTGTATTTGTGTTCGGAGAGAGGGCGCACGTTGCACAGAATCCAATTTAAATTTCAATGGACGCTGTTGTGTTCCTGCGATTCCCAAATCGGTTGGAATGCCCAAACAGATCGTTTATACGTGCCAGGAATTTGGTTCACAGCCCTCCTGTTTCCCAGGGCTACACATGACTGTTCCACAGCAACAAGTGCTGCATTAACAATAATTATTAAACATAGTCTTGATTTGCTTATGGTTCTACACACACTCCCTTATTCTGTTGTCTATTGTCTGGCTCCACTGAAGCCCAAAGTAGTGTTACAGCTATATTAAAGTACTGTATTGATCGAAACAAAGGCTGCATTTGCTTGAAGCCTAAAACAAACAACCAACCATTCAATGTACCTACCAATTCACAGAATACTTAAAAGCGCCACCTAGCTGTTACATAAAAGGTATGTAACTTAGTGGTATAAATATTTCATGACTCCATACATTATCATGAAGGCCATTTTTGTTTTGTCATATCTGAAGGTATAAAGTAACGAACTCATTCCTTTAATCATAAAATAGTTCATCTAAATCCAACAATAAACCTATGTGATCATTTTACAACTTCATATTTTATTACCAGTGTCATATGCATTATGTAACAGAATTCATAAAGCTGGGATATATGAGCGAAACAAAAAGGGGTGCTAAAATATTCGGTGATTGAGAATATTGAACATAAGCTGAAAATAAAATAAATTCATTATTACAGAAGATAGTTAACTTTGGAGGCAATTTGTCGTGAAACTGTTAGGGTTTGGGAGTCCTAAAAGGAGTCTTTACCGCCGTCAAAAGTGACCAGACTTAAACAGAACAAGAAAAACAGTCTACACTTAATACCTAGGTTCGAAGACTAAATAGATGATTTGTGGTGTCTTAGAGGTTGCACAATCTTGCACACTGTGGCATATAGATCTCTGCTGGCTAATATCTCCCAGGAGGAATCGGATGAACTGAACAAACCTACAGGCTACAGGCCTTAGAGATACGCGGAAGTACCTAGCAATTCCTGGCTCAAATGCGCATAACACCATTAGAGCAGCCTAGAGGAGACAATGAATGACCTGTAAAATAAGCAGTCCCCAGTGTCCACATTGAATACACCTTCCTTTGATCAAGCTTCCGTGTCATTTGTCCAGCACTGCCTCGAAATGCACTTGAACGATGGGAAGGAATTGGAAATAATGGCAAGGAAGTCCACCGCGGTAGCGTAGATGGTAGTATGTCTGCCTCAACTTCGAGGTCCCAAGCTCGAATCTCGGTCAGGCTTAGTTACCTGGATAAGGTTTTTTTCCCGGGTTTTCCCTTATCCTGAAAGGCGAAAGTCAGGTAACTTTAAGCTTTGTGCACCCGGGCTCAATGAAGCATCATTTCACCCATTCCATTCATCGTCCGATATGACTTAAAGTTGGAGGACGTAAATTAAAATAAAAAAGGCATTGACATCGTGGTAGATGAGCAGCTTACTATAGCATTCGCCTACTGAACGCGGAAAAACATACAAAACCAAAACTCAGAGTATCGAGGGGAATCGAACACGTTACCTCTCAAATGCGTGTCTAAAATTTCAGTGAATAACCATTTTTCGCGGTGTCAAGATGTCTTAGGATTTTGCTTAGAATTTTAGAATTAAGATTTTTGAAAATTCTTACTACATAATAACATTTGCGATCAATACCCTTCAGCAATGCCTAACATATCAACTTCTGTTTACCTTAATCATTTTGAAGGCTTGATTACCTTCTGAAATATGTGGGATGTCGCTGTAGAAGTCTGTACTGAGGATATCAGTGCACTTGGATTAAATCAGATATTGGGAAAATTTTCTTGAATCTTCTTCGACCTCTCACACATCAACTTTCGACCTCTTGCACGTCAACTTTATCGTGCAACACCGTTGCTGGTGATACCTTTACTGTTTTCAAAAATCTATTTCTTAAACAAGCATCTTGGACCAGTGTCACCATCACCCCTGGATATTTTCTGGTTATAACTACTGCTATTTTCAGCGTTCCATTCTATGATGGACGTGAAAGACCATTTAATTTTGCTCAAAAGTCTCTCCATTAGGCTTACCGTAAATCTTTGAAATGGGACAGCCGGCATTAATTGACTTCCGGAGGAAGAATGCTAAGGAATATTACACCGGAAAAGAAGTTCATCTACCTCCGTCGGGTGTTAACCTTCTACCTCGGTAACCACAGGCTGGCATGTTTCCTCTAGTCCACGGAGACAGTCTACTTTGCGTAGGTGCCTCCTATACAGGACAATAAGGGCATTTAGGAAGTTTCAAACCAGAGTTTATTTCACCTGAGATACGGAGAGTGTGAGGCAGAGAATTATTTTTTCATGCACATACTCTTAGACTACAGCTCAGGTAGCAAATACTTCTGCCTGGTAAACTGAGTTTTGTCGAGGTTAATACCTGTAACACTTATCTACATGTAAAACCTGTTCACGATTTTGTTCCTTTAAGTGATTCGTCTGTGAACCACACAATGTTTTCACCATTTATCAGGACTAATATCCTCCAAATAGTTCATTGAGCCCTGAGATTTGCGTAAATGGAGGTAAGGAACAGTACCGAGTAAACAATAGGCCAGACGGCATATTTGGTACCAGAATGTCTAGGACATGTTTTTGACATTTAAGTTCAGTATCATCAAAGATGCGGCCGGAAGATTTTCAAGAACCATCCTCCAATACAAGCCACCACTTATACGCATATATGTTTGATAATTTTATTTTTTTATTAAAATACCATGTATGTAAGAAGTTTATATTACAAATAAAATACATATATTGAAATAAACGACAACATCTTGAGGTACAAATCATTCAAAGGGAGTATTGTTTAATTTTGTGTAACGTTTGAACGGTAATAACCATCCAAAATAATAGAATTTAAAAACTGTAGATCTTCTTATAACATACAACTTAATAGAAATAACTTATCCTATGCTTTAGTAGTTTCTTAGTGATGTTATACAGTTTTTCCTCACGAAGTCATGAAAATGGAGAATCCTAAATTATAACGATCATCTTTTAAACAACCGAGTGTCGATTCGAATTCACCTGTTTCCCGGAAGCTTAACGAAATTTGTAATGAAACGCCTTATATATAACGTGTTCCAACGGAAGTTCTATCGAACAATATATTGTCGCCGTTCCTCCCCTGTTGCTGCTAACGCAATCCTGACGTTGAACGTCCGGTGCTGTTACAACCTGCCTCGCGTAGTAACCCCTCTTGATGAGATCTCAGCAGCCTGAATCCTGATGGTCCGGTCGTCTAGTAGATTAGCTCTATAAGCTATCTATTCCTTTGCCCTGGCTAATCAGTAGAGCTGAGATTACGGTATCTGCAGGATATGCGTGAGATAGGTTGACAAATGAAAACAACACAGTTCCTTGTAATTACTTTACTTCTCACCTTGTTCCGTGCTCACTTTTCAACATGAGTTGCCGCCTTGTTCAGATACAATGACTGGCTTTCCACTATTACGGTTAAAATATACGGAGTGGCTGAAATCTATCATGGTGGAATAAATAGCTCGCACTATTTTCAAAATATACTTCGGCATTTACTTCACTGCTGAGAGATATTTTTCACGTCATAGCATACACGCTACTGATTGTTACTTCTCTGCGCAACTCAAACTTTGTCTAGGGCCGGCTAGACACGTCTGCACCGCACCACGTCTCAGACTAGAAGACTGACTCTAGAACATCATCTCTCCTACCAAAAACAGATATAGCCTCGCTTCCGGATAGTTTCTCAAAACCCACTCTAGCTAGCGAACCGCCAACACTTGGACATTTCCCGGAAATACTGGTTTGAGCCAGGTTTGGACCGGTCCCGACCTGGCTGCTAACGACCCAGGTAGCGACCCATCCCGTGACAAAACCTTTAGAAGTAACATTTTTATCCACATGGACCAGCAACATTACATAGCTCTGAGTTAAAATGTTTATTTGGATCCTAGTAATTAAATTGAAACACTATTGCTTCGATTTATGAACTTATCCACCCGTAATAATCATTATATTAAATTCATTCACATTACTTCCTCATGATAATTTAATTATCATTTTATCCATTATTAAAACCGTATTCAATCATACGGCTAATAAATACGGTATCAAAATGAGGTGGGTGAAATTATGCTCAAAAGATCCTAATGTCCAGGGATCTAAGAGTTACCGCTCATCTTTCAGGATAAAGAAGAGCCCCTTGAAAACCTTATCTAGATAACTCAGCTAGACTGAGATTCGAACTCGGATTTCTTGAATGTGAGGCAGCTGCACTTTCCCTACATCAGAGAGACGTGAAACCCTTCTACAAATGCGTGTCCTGATTATCGATAAATAGCACGAAATAAGATTTTGCAAGAATAGGTTATGGAAAATACGTAAGCTAAGTGAGATAAGTGAATGTAACACATATCATAGACACACATATACGCACATACAGGCACTTATTATCCAATAGTGCACATTTTAATCTGGAGTGCCCAGACATTTGCACGGATTTTTAGTGACAATAACAGTTGAGCAAAGCTGAGCCAAACAGTTGCTCACATGCCCTGATAACACTCCACTTTCCAGCATTTGAGTTGTATAAGGGAATAATACCGTTCAATTTAACACTGACTAATACTTTGCTCTATCCAATTAGAAATCACTTCCAGCTGCGTCACAATCGCATGGCTAGGAAACTTTAATAATGTCTACATGGTAACCTTTATAGGGCTCATTTTGCTGTCAAAATATTGTTATTAATAATAATAATCATTAGTCATAACACTAGACTTTAGTGCATGCGTCATCTTCCGTACTTACATGTTTATGATACAAGCTATTGTTGACCAAAATAATGAGTGTGAGAGGGCCTCTGACCAACTGAATAAGTTTGTTCCACAGAACAAGTGAAGGTCGTGGCCTTGGCTTAACAGAATTTGTAATACTCCTGTTCTAAGAGTTATATTTCAAGAACAATAGTGTTATATGTAGTCATTCTACGAATTATACAAGAACGTCTACTTCAGTTGCTGTGTAAATAAAGGTAACCTTGTTACAATTATATTTCAGTAGTAATTCAATAAAGTTATATCAGCGTTAGGGCTGAGGTTAGCGAAAATATATGCCAGTTGTCGATTAAACAACTGCGCATCAATATTCACATAAAATCAACAGTTTTGCTCTTCTATGGCGGCCACAGGCCTACCAAAACAAGATGCTGAAAAAAGCAATGTGAACAACCCAATATTGTATAACTCAGCTCCCAGTTATTCAGCTATAACCCAAACGGGACCCAATAAAGAACAAGCCATAATAATCGAAGCCCACGACGGCATAACACTTAAAGAATACGTAACAGCAATAGGTAACCTAACTAACCCCAGCAACATTCGATTTGTATCTCGAATATCGAACTCCAGAATCTGTATCTACCTCGCCAATAAAAAACTAGTAGGTGAACTGGTATCTAAACACCCAAAAGTAAAGGTGAACAACTTGTACTTGGAAATTAGGCCGCTTCTCACTAAAAATAAAAGAGTGATACTCTCTAATGTGGGCCCTGTTATTCCCAATCATGTTATCGAAGAACACCTTCTGGCCCATGGAATTAAGCCTGTGTCATCTATATCGTATATCAGGGCGGGAATAACTATCCCTGGATATACACACATCATGAGCTTTCGCCGACAAATGTATGTAAAACCTGATGACTTTGCCAAGTTACCTGAAATCTTACAGATAAATCATGAGGATACATCCTATTGGATATACCTTTCTTCCGATGTTCCTACCTGTTTTTCATGGAAAATGGAAGGACATTTGGCTAAACAGTGCAAGTCGTCAGATGAAATAAATGATAAGATGGTTAGCTGCTCATCTGAAAGAGATAGTAGACACACCCCAGTCATGCCAGTAAATGACAAAACTAAAGACAACGCAGAAATAATTAAAACTGACACAGGAAGCACAGAAAACGTGTCACAAGAAACTGTTTCTATAAAAGAAAATGGCACCTCCCAGTCTGAACCTCCTTCGACACCATTGCCACAACTTAACACAGAATTGAACTTCCCTACTTTAGGGCAAAACCTTAAGACAGGAGCCAAAAAGCGGCCTATTTCAACATCCAGTAAGTATACTGAATCTGCAACCGATGATGACGAAAATCTATCTGACTCATCTTTAATGACTTTAGATGAGACAGAAAAAACAGAACATAACCTAGTAAACAAACATATACACAAAAAGCCAAAAAAGATTGACACCCTTTCGCTCATAAATGACCAGATACCTGTAAAAAAAGTACTATGGAAGAAAGACCGGACGACCACGTTTTAAATTACCTCCAGTTCTAAAGCTTTTTTGAAAATTCTGTTGGAACATCTGATATAATATCACTTGCGCTTAGCTACACTGATGACTTGAAAGGACTCCTGGATACAGTCAAAAAGCTTCATCCCTTATTTACCAATAGAACAATGAAAAATCGAAACACCCGTATAGGAAAGAAACTGCTTTCCGAAATAAATAGAAACAACACAGTTTCTTAAACATTTTGTTAGTTATGTAGTAGAAGTTTTTGCTAACACCATCTAACTGAAGCCCTATACATAGTAAACCTTAAAAGTAAAAACCATAACATATAATGGAACACAACATATTACAATGAAACATAAATGGATTTCATTCTCAACTGGATCACCTCCAACTCTTAATTAATAAACATAACCCAGTAGTTGTTTGTGCGCAAGAAACAAATTTTAAGCATGATTATGTTGCTCCATTAAGAGGTTACAATGCCTATAATAAAAATCGAGAAGAATGTACACATGCCAGTGGTGGAGTAGTCACCTATGTTAAAGAAACACTGCCGCAACGTGCTATCTCGCTCAATACTACTTTAGAGGCTACTGCAGTTTCTGTTCTTTTGACAGTAGAACTATGTATATGTAATATATATCTCCCCAACAGCCACAGTTTAGATCTTGCAAAACTAAATGAACTGGAGCAACAACTACCCCGTCCTTACCTTATTCTCGGAGATTTCAACAGTCACAACACATTATGGGGATGCAGCTCCACCAACTCACGAGGAAAACTCATTGAACAGTTTATAAACGATTTAGATCTAATTCTATTCAATTCACTGGAGCCTACTCATTTCAGTCTAGCTTATGGAACACTCAGCTCCATAGACCGAAGTT
This sequence comes from Mantis religiosa, assembly GCA_030765055.1. NCBI lineage: Eukaryota > Metazoa > Arthropoda > Insecta > Mantodea > Mantidae > Mantis > Mantis religiosa. Next base: position 100,187,433 of record CM060950.1, read on the forward strand.
TGTGCTCACCAAACATACCAGATTTGTTTGAATACTTCATTTATAAAGAACCTCAAGGAAATAGTGATCACTTTCCTATTATTCTTACTCAACTGAGTGACAGTCCTCAGAAAACCACATCCACGCCAAAATTTAATTTTAAAAAGGCTAATTGGAGTACATTTAAGAGTTTTATAACCAAAGAAATAACCCAGCTGATGCCTGCCACTGAATTTATTCACACTAACATTAATGAAATAATTAAAAACTTCAATTAACTTATTTTAAAATCTGCAAATATTTCTATACCTACAATAGCCCCATACAAGAAAACGGTTCCTTGGTGGAACAGTGAATGCCAAAAAACCATTAATTTTAAGAATAAAGCATATTACCAATACAGACGCCGTCCTACTGAAGAAAATAAGCTTAAATATTTCCAAGCTAGAGATAAAGCAAGAAAAACTGTTAAACAAAGTAAAAAGGATTCATGGTTGAATTTTGTCGCCTCCTTAAACTATCAAACACCTCAGAAAACTGTGTGGAGAAATATCGAGAAAATTAGAGGCAGGTTTAAATATAACTCAGAAATCGTTTTGAAAGACCCTGACTCAAAAACAACTATCACCAATTCACAGTCAGTAGCTAACATTTTAGCAGATTCATTTGCATCTACATCATCCGATGCTAATTATGAGGACGAATTTAAATCCTTTAAAATGAAAAATAATTCAATACCTGACGAACCTGTAAATGACAGTACCGAAAACTTTGATGAGGCCATCGAATATTATGAATATGAAAATGCCCTCGCATTATGCAAAAGCTCCAGTCCTGGACCAGATAATATACACTATGATATGCTGAAACAACTACCAATTGAAGGACATATATATATATATATATCTTCTTCAAATATTCAATCATATCTGGTCTTATAGGTTATTTCCCAATCTTTGGAGTTCGGCAGTTGTGATACCCATACCGAAGCCTAATAAAGACCTCACACTACCAAACAACTACAGACCAATATCTCTTACTTGCACAATGTGCAAAGTTCTTGAAAAGATTATAAATAAAAGATTACGTTGGTTTATTGAAAACAGGAAACTTCTTTCTGAATCACAATATGGTTTCAGACAATTCCGTTCCACTACAGACTGTTTAATCACGATTGAGTCTGAAATAAGAGAAGCCTTTCTCCATAATCAACATCTCATACTAGTTAGTCTAGATATACAAAAGGCATATGATATGACATGGAGAACACGTATACTTCAAAAGACTACGACAAAATAAAATATCAGGAAATATGTTTTATTTTATTCAGAATTTTCTCCAGCATCGCACCATTAGAGTGCGTACAAATGGCACATTATCCAAGGAAGTTAAGTTAGACAATGGAGTACCCCAAGGCTCCGTGCTTAGCGTTACACTTTTCCTGCTGGCAATAAACGACATACTGAACACTATTCATCCCCCTGTAAAAGCGTGCCTATTTGCTGATGATCTGACCTTTTTCTGTAAAGGTAATAACATCTCAACCACCCAAGCTTTACTTCAAGACACTGTAACAAGGATACAAATTTGGACATCACAAACAGGATTCAGTTTTTCTCAGCAAAAGTAAAAATGTATTTGCTTTACCAAAAGTTCAATGCATCTTCCAAACCCTACCATCCACCTGTATGGAAAACCCATTGACACAACCAAACAATTGAAATTATTGGGGCTTATCTTCGACCACAATCTATCATGGAAAACACATATTTCGAACCTAAAGGAAGACTGTTCAAGGCGCCTAAACATATTAAAAACATTATCACACCGCAATTGGGGTGCTGATCAACATGTCCTACAACTGACGTATCAAGCTTTAATCCTAAGCAAACTTGACTTTGGAGTTATAGTGTACAACTCTGCAGCACCGGCGTTACTTAAGCTACTGGACGTGATTAAAAATTCTGCTATGAGGATTATATTAGGAGCATATCGTACTAGTCCGGTCTCTAGCCTACTGATAGAAGCCAATCAACCACCGTTAAACACCAGGAGAATACAATTAAGCATAAAATATGGAATCAAAATAGCAGCAAGACCTCATTCAAGTATCCATTCATATGTTTTTCCCAATACAAAAAGCAACAAGACCTGTCATCCAAAAAAGTATTCCTTACCCTTCTATCAACGACTTGCTAACTATTTAAACACTAACAGCATAAAGATCCCTCCCATAATGACCAGGGACTTCCATGAAGGACCATACTGGAAACTCAAAATTCCCAAGATATATACCGACCTAACATTTCACCAGAAATGGAATACCGCTGCAATTGTTTACCAAACACTATTTTATGAAATGTGCAACAATTTCCCCAATTATCAATTTATTTACACTGATGGATCAAAAACGGATCATGGTACTGGATGTGCAATAATAACTCCTGATAAAATTCTACAGCAGCGGTTACCTGACTATTATTCCACCTACAGTGCTGAACTATACGCCATCTATCAAGCACTTACTTACATACTGACAGCACACCACAACTGCTATGCAATATGCTCTGACTCCCTGAGTACCTTGCAGAGCATGAAGAACTACGCAACAGACAACAAATTAGTTCAGGACACACAGACACTATTCAGTAACATCACCGATGCTGGTAAAGACGTGGTTTTCATTTGGATCCCTTCCCATCAAGGAACAACAGGGAATGAAAGAGCGGACGAAGCTGCTAAAGACGCTACATCATTACGCCAACAAACGGACGTCCAAATTCCATATTCAGATATTATAAATCACGTCTCCAAAACACCAGTACAAAAATGGAAATCTGAATGAAATCAACAACAATCAGGAAAATTACACCAAGTGCGAAAAGGTTCCACCGCTCTTCACCCAACCAAACCGCTTACTAGAAAGGAACCAGTCATTCTCACCCGTCTACGAATTGGTCACTCCAGCCTCACTCATTCATATCTTCTCTCAAGACAGCCGCAGCCTACGTGTAAAGAATGTAATGAAAGCCGTAAAATTTACCACCTTCTCATAGAATGCAATGAATACGAAAGAAACAGAAAACAACACGGAATCCCACAGGACATCTCCATACTGCTAAACAGTTTCAAATTACGACGCAATCTATTTAATTACCTAAAGGATATAGACATTTGGAAATTAATATAAATTATGTGCAATATACTTTAATCAATTGTATTTCATAATCTATGTAATGGTGTTAAAGTAATGAAATTTTTGTTTTGCAAAATAGTGTTGTTAACTTATATTTTTCTTGTCTTTGTTTTCAGTTATCTGTATTTAATGTAAATTGTTTTCATAATTAATGTTATTAATGTGTATATTTTATGTTTGATTGTAACCCTGTATTTTGAATGTAAATTTTTATATATGTTACTAATTGTATTATTTTGTAAAAATGGTCGCGATATGACCCAGGAAGTTAAAGCGACCTTAAATAAATAAAAAAAAGTTTGTTCCGGCTTTAAGCACAGTTGCCAGGAAATTTCCTGAATTATACCTGTTTTTCTGGTCAGCCAGTGCATCCAACATGCCAATCTTCTCCCTGCACTAATAAGTGTACTGGGTGCCTCAAAAGGATTTTTAACAGTGATTTGGGTGGCGCTTCTATTTTAATATACTGGGAACTGAAGGTTCTCCTTTTGTGATATAGGTACTGGGAAATGAAATATTTCACCTCTGTTCTGATCTGTAGGTTATTTGTCCCTCATTAAATCGTCGGGCACCATATTGAACATGAGTTGGCATAGTTGCAGATGCTGCACTAGTTCATTTTATGAGTTGATTTATGTGCAAGTAGTTCATGGTGAAAAGAGCTCTATAATTGTATGCCAAAAAGTGGTCTATGGGAGTAGGATTCGGGGATCTCGAAAGCCATTCTAGGGCTTCTTCACCCAGTATATCGATGGTAATATTTCGTATGCAATATCTCCTCTATCCGTGCTGATGTGGTATGGGAAAGAATGTTGAAAGAGCTCTCTTGACGAATGTCTAGTGGCACATTCTGTAACAAAGTATCCAAATGCTGTTCTAGAGAAATCTGGTAAACTTCGGTTACAATTTGTTCGTGCTTGCCTGCTATGATTTCGAGGCTCTTCAAAAACAAACAACGTGTAACAATTCATTGTTTCCGTATTATAGCCAGTCCATAATAACACGATTGAAGAACAAATAACAATGGACTGCGAGTCATGGCCTCAGCATGTATCCATCAAATCGTTGCGTGTTCAGCCTGCGCAGTAATAATCAAGAAGGCGTAAAGCCTTGAACAGGTGGGCCGCCAAACATACTGTTATCTATTAGTATGTATCTATGAGCCAAACAATATAACTTAATGGTAAACCACGTTGCCGCATGCAAGGATCCAGAGGATTGTGGCATCACATCTAATGTGATAGCTACGCCTGGCATGGACACGGGTATGTGCCATAGCACAGTTTATTCTACTATGACGAATAGCTTGACGTTTATAAGCGAAAATAATGGGCGGAGATGCAGTGAAACATTCAGTAGCGCTGTAGAGAACAGTAGAAAATTAATAAAATTCCTCATCATAAGAGAAATTTGTCTTCCTACTGGTTATGCGCTACCATTAATTGGATAGATATATACTATCAGAATACAGTGCACACGAATCATTCGAAACTGCGGGAGTGTAAATTTATAAATATTTGTTACGATTCTGAGACGCTTTACTAAAAGGTATAATTCTTGATGATAGTTTCTCGGGCTAACAGCCAGGTCAGATTAGGGTAACTACCCGTAGGGTAGTTACTAATCTGACCTGGCTGTTAGCCCGAGAAACTATCATCAATAATCAACGCCGGGAAAGCTTCAAGTCATTAAGGTATAATTCTACTTCTTCTTTCCGAGTCAATAACAAAAATGCGTAGGTGTTTTGCAATGCATGTATTACAGTCCTGAGTAGAAAAACATTTTCACTCACTTATAGGAATATTTGTCTCAAATTCACCTAACCCTGGTGGATCAAAAGAGAGAAGCAAGAATGCTGTTAGATATATTAATTGGAAAATCATAGTGCAGGTATGTGATTTGTGCACAAGGTTAAACATTTGCATTGAAAAGCTTGCTCTAAAGGTGGTGTTGATTTTGGAATGTGAAGAAGTTAGTATGTTTAGAGAGTGAAATATAACCGAGTGCCCGGGGGCTGAGTAGTTTTGTGCTCCTGCCCTCATGCATAAGTCTTGGGTAGTTAAGTTTCACACTCTGATAACTGCGAGCGTAATTTAGCGCAGAAAATATCGTGATGCAGAAGCTAGTATCTCTTCCCCTTAGCCCTACCTTCATGGCCGAAATGCTTTCTTATGCCTGTAGTTGGTATCTGCCTTTGCGTAGAAAATGGAATTTGCGAAAGGAATTGCCAAAAGAGTAAATCATACCTCAAGAAAACCGCTGCTGTTATTTTAACAATTAATAACACAGTAATGCTGCAGAAGTGCTACAGGAAGTGCACTTCGACTTACTGAAAGTTGAACAAAATACTGTCTTAAATTCAGAGGAAAATTTTCAATTCCTTTAAGGGGAGACTAAATCACAGAACTGTCAAAAATTACAATTTTAGTTTATTTCTCTGTAATTTAACAAACTGAATTTCACATTTAGTTATATATAATATGACATTCAAAATGCTACTGTATCTGCCACTTTGTACTCTTAATTCTACTTCACCTAACAGGGAAAATGCATAACACCTGTAGATTTTAGAAAAGACTGTACGATTTTAGCGAATGATTTGGGAGAAGGCTGGTTCTTAAAATTGGTACTACAGTGTAATTTGACAGGGTCCATACATATATCCAAGCAATTTAATTGTTTGATGTGTAACCTCCCCCCCCCCCCATTTCACTTAAACAGTACTTTTTTCTGAATAAGGTTTCTGATATACATCGCCAGATTTACTCACAAATATTAATAAATTAATATATAGCTAAGAAAACCCTTACCTTGCATAATAAATTACCTACATGACAAAGTGAGTACTTGAGTGAACCTGAAAGGCATGCATATAACGAGAATATATTTCAGTCTCATTTCTCGAATATTTAAATCTCAAATGTTTCCTGAAATGAGGTAAACAAACATTACATGGACAGCATAAGGCTTTTAATTCTTCTGTTAACAAATATGGGTGCAATGGCTACAAAATTAGAGAAAAAGGATTAAAATCCGTGGCAAACTCTATTATTGCTGTAGATGAGGTTGTGAATATGTGGGTAAGCTCAGGATTAGGATTACTACGAGGGGAATCGGTACGACCAGCCTTGATCTATTGTACCTATGCCCCAAGTGGGGAATCCCCGGGAACGGATGAGGTGAGAGGAGGCAGAGGGTAGCCGTCCCAAGGAGCCACGAAAGTGCAGAGAGCAAGGACCTTTACATTTACTTTGAAACCTCCCCCGACAGGCCAGGACAACCGACATTCCCACCTACTGTAGTTCGGAAACAGTCTCAGCAGCCGGTATGAAAAAGGGTCTCGGCAGCCGCTTCGGAGACTGGCAACCGATCTACCGGGGCAGGAAGTGGTTCACTCGGAGCATATCATCCTGTCATGCACCACCGAGACACCCGCCGATACTTCTACTCTGAAAGAGACCATCAGATGAGAGATGATGTGAAATGATAGGTAATGGAGATGAAATGGAGCGACAGAAAATTCGGGGAATGTCCTACCCAGCATTCAATGTGGATCCGGGGGTCTGGTAGATCACGATTACGGTAATCGAACCCGAGCCTCCCGAATGTGGGTCACAGAAGAAATCTCCTGATCCATCCCGCTCGATGTGGGTAAACTTAATCCTAACGCATTTAAAGTATAACGTCTGTACTTAAGAATTTAGACTTTAATATATAACTAAAAAGCAACTTTGAAGCATTCTCCCATCCACTCCTTTTTACATCATATGGAACGTTTTTAAACTTATTCAAACAGCCTGAATAGTTTAGTCTTGTCTCCCTCTGTTTAAAACTTTCTTCTGCTTCTAACAAGTCGGCGATTTCCTTGCTGTCATGTTAAAAGAAGTTTCTAGAAACCGAGTTTCACCTAATCAACATGGATGGCTTTATATTTCATTAAAAACAAGCGCGGCTTCATCTGTCCGGTATCTGAGTGCTACTCACGCATGTAAGAAGAAATAAAGACAGAGGTAAGTATTCCAAACATCTTACAGCACTCTCTTATTTTCACATGGTAGAAACGCTCATCCGTTACACCAGGGGGGGGGGGAGCAATTTATTGCACTTCACCTCAGCTGAGAAGATTATGGCTCTCCTTCACACATGTTACATCGCACTCGTATATCATCCCTTTGGGTGGGAAAAAAGTGGGTTGAACTTAGCTGTTAAAAATAACGTTTAAAGGAACACATGTCTTCAAACACTATAATTTGTAAATTATTTATTTTAGGTGATGCTAATTTCAGAAGATATGTCGCAAACAACTCTCTTGATAGTCAAACTACGGAGTAAGGTGAAATTATATAATTGCCTAATTATTTAATGTATAGAAGAATAATTCGAATTTTTATGATTTAAAAACCGTGCATTGAAGTCTATGGGTCGTATTCAGGAGGCCCGAATTTGGGTAACCAGTAGCCTTGTCGAGGATATAAAGTGATTTTACCAGATCTGCTCGGAAAAACGAGCTTCCTATCGTTCTACCAAGCGAGATTACTTTGCAGCAACATGAGAGGATTATTTTCGGAAGATATCGTATGTGAATCTCATATGTTCTCCATACCGACGAGGCGTTTTTCGTGGTTTCTACTGGTCGGTAGACGAATGCCAGGTGGTTCCTTTTCCGCCACGAATTTTCCATACATAATTATATATACCATAAGTTCCTTTGTTCTGTTTCACCTCATATGCTTCAGGATGCACCAGGTGGAGTTTGTGGATGTGCGTTGCGGCAGGACGTAATCTGTGCTATTGAAACAATTCCTTCCCGGCACTTGACGGTCTGCTGTGACTTCTTCCTTCATGGGGATATCTTGTCTCTACCCAAAACCCCCAGAATTTGGGTGCTAAGGGATTTCTGCCCGGGTTTTGAACTGGTATTATGCTGAAGCCTTTAAGGTCCCTAGCTACCACACATTGTTCTCGAATCTGGTCAACAGTCGAGTCCCCACAAGGACCATCTTGGAAACACAAAGACCTGACCACTCTTAACTTCTACCTTCACAGTAATTGCGAGAAGAGTGGCTCTTTCTCATTAAAAAGCCTGATAGTTACGGGTAAAAGAATAATTAAACAAATATTAAATTTGTATATATACAGGTATTTGTACAAGATCTTATACCCAAGATGCCCTTGGACAACTGTTATTTGACTGTCTTGAGTTTTTCACTTCAAGTGTTTCTTCGAATTGTTATGAACGCCGCAAGAGTTCCCCTCTTATCCTATGTTGTCATGCACAAATTAATTCCTAACGTACCGTTGACACTCTACTACGTTCCGCGTTATATCTCAACACTCACTATAATTAACACTCAACTCACGTCCATCATAATAAGCAACGATGACATATCTATGAGATTAATGGGGATATATCTGAAAATGGCATCTCGGATAATTATCTTTCGCCTAGTATTGTAAATGCCTAGTAGCACAGTTAAATTTGATTAATCGAGGGAAGTGACCTTAATTGGAACTAGAAAGTAGTGACGGCTCCAATTTCTTGCATAATGTGTATGCTGGTAAAATGTTTATTGTCAGGTTGTTTATTCTTTTAGATCCCACCAAGGGCAAAGCTCAGGAATATAGAACACTTCACTGTGAGCTCTGTTTTTACGAAGTATTTACTGTCACTTTACTAATGTAAATTAACTCAGCTTTCTCTATTATTTCACCTCTGTTCGCATAGTAGCAGCGTAATAGAGTACGCGCAAAGCCTCCTCTTTGGATATTTCACTCGCTTAGTCCACCAGAAACTTGTCTAATCTGTTGCGGTAGTAGCATACACTGTATGTCACAGCTCTCTCATCACAATGCACTCGTAGAACCGCCTCTGATATCCTATCATAAAAAAAATCGCCAACTTACTAAACGGTTCATTTGCAAAAATGTTTGCTTAGAGAAGCTGGATTCTTCCGCAGAGGCTCAGAAAGTTCTAGAGGCGGGGAGACACGAAACGTGCCGAAGATTCTGGTTAACTCTCGATAACGCCTCTGCAGTTTGATTTTTAACAATGAAATAGGTAGGCTGATCAATGCATTTGTAACAGACGATATTATTGCTGCTATCATTCTTACTAAATAGAGCGAGAGTACTTAACAGCAGCCCAGTCAATCGGCCATCGCATTCTAATGAGTCTAGATCCTCGTTATATCACAGTAAGATAGTATCACCAATCATTCAAACACAACTGAATTTATGGGCTAATTCAGTGCCAAGCTTTATTATTAACTTAATCATTAAAGGCCCAGTCAGTTTAGGGCAGATTGAAACAAAACTGCTTTCCACGTTCATTTACAGCCATGTAATCAAAGAATAGGTCATGTTGCCAAACGCGTCTTCTTCTTTAATGTTTTTCACTCCTCATACTTAGGACTTACCCCCAGGACCCAAAAGTGAGCGCTTGGGAAGATGTCAGTTGAGGAGTACATATTGTGAATCAGAGCGAGCAACCAGGATGGATGATCAGCCTGATGCCTGGTAGAAGAGTGAGAAGTAGACGAGAGGATGACGTTAAAATGAATGAAAGTAATGGTGATAATGGAAAAATTGGTGGAATGATGGTAGGGGATACCGGAGATCCCGGAGAAAACCCGCTCTTGCGCCGTGTTGTTTGCCACAAACCTGACTTGAAGTCCGCTGGGTTAGAACCGGGGCCCTCTTGGTGAGAGTCAAGTGGTCTAACCACTTGGTCTGGATATTAGTTGTTCAGTGTCGCACTGGCAGATGATTATTTTGAGATTTGAAAGATGACTGAGAACGCCAATAACGAACTACTAAGCATATATATTTCTATACACGGGAAGCAGTTTTAAAGACATTCTAATCCAGTAATTACACCCACCTTATTTAAACACAAACTTATCAGCATCAGATGACAATTTGGTTTAATACCATTAACTGTGTTATGTTTAGCAGTAGACCATGCATTGCCTATGTCAACTGGCTTATATTATTCACTTTTACAATCGCTGACATTATTTCGGTATAGTTCATTAACATGCTGTGTACACTAAATGTAGGCAGGTTAATTAACAGCACAGAATGCACCTAATTCAGCCACCATGAGCAGGAAGTGTATCAAGAGACATATTATATCATTGTACTATATTTGCCTTTGATGTACATCTCTATTTACTATACTTTATTAGCAGCAATTTTTTTTTTTCATTTGCAGTTGCATTTGTATTTGCATTTTCATTTGCTCTACCACATTTCCTCCATCCAACTCTTTACTCTGGAAAGTATGTAAAAAAAATATGCCTGCATTTTATGCAAATGTATATTTGGTTTATTTTACTTTTAATGTGGAATTAAGTTTTGCACTAAGATTAACTTTATTATGTAAGTATAAAATTTTATTGTGTAAGTGTGCTTTGCACATTCCGGATGTTTCTGCATATTGAATCTCTTTAGCATACATAGTGCATGTAATACAACTGTGTATAACCTTTTAATTTCAAAATAATATTTTAAACCCATAAGAAAACAAATAATAAAATATTCACTGTGAGGACGTAACCTGCAAAGAGATTTAGCTATCATCAAGACATGTTTCAAAGTTTTCACTAGAATAAAAAGAATATATTTGCGTTTGTATCAATCTTTATTAGTTCTTAGTGACGCACAGGAGAAACCTTAGAGTGCTTATTTAAAGTACCAGGAAAATAAATCTGTAAACCCTGCAGTGTTGTACTGACAAATACTGATGTACTGAAATTGAAGTTTTGAGCCATGCCGGAAAATATCAAGGTGAAAACATGGTAATTTCCAATTTTATCCAATAACACCTGTAGACGAATGATCCTTCGCAGCATACAACTTGTGTGTCTTGAAATTTAGAGCAGATTATAAGTCTGTACGAGCAATAAGTTAAACTACAACCACCAGAATGAGTTCTTAAGCATGCTATAAACGTAACATTAGGTAAAAGTTTTAATACATAAGCACAGTTTTCAATGCTCGCCTCGGTTGCGTAGATGGTAGCGCGTCTGCCTCATGTTCAAGAAGTCTCGAGTTCGAATCTGGGTTAGGGTGAGTTACCTGCATAAGGTTTTCTCCGGGGTTCTCCCTCATCCTCATAGACGAATGTCGGGTAACTCTAAGCTCCGAAGACCCCGGACTCATTTGAGCATCATTTCACTCATTTCATGCATCGTCCGATATGACTAAACGTTGGAGGGCGTAAATTACAAACCAAAAAAAGAATCACAGTTTTCAATGTGATAGAGCATATTTTATAGGTTTTAGCAAAATAAATGCATACATATTTCTGATATTTTAGTACTAAAAATCAGACGTCCAGTTATAAAACACCCTGATACCTTAAGAGTACACTAGGCTAATTTTATAAGCCAATTAGAAAAATTTAGCCATATGTTATAAAGAGCAGTGTCCGGACAACTACTGCTGAAGAATTTAAAATTACGTTAGGCTTAAGTTCCACGAGTTTACCGTTTACAGCTGTAGATACAAAGCGACGAGAAAATACAATGATGACGGTGTTTGTACAAGGGGAAACCAGCCTTGCTTGGCAGTGTTTGTGTTGCCGGCAACCTCAATAGGGAAGAGAACAAAGTGCCTCCTGACGTGCCAAGTGGTAAACATCTTAAGTTCACAGTCGTATCTTCTACTGGACAGTAGATGCGCATACCATCAATTTGCCCCAAGCTCACTTTCTCAGCATTTGCTTGTTTGGACTTCACGGTTATGCCGCGAGCCCTCTCGTTTGTGAATCCAGATCAGTTAGGGAACTAGACTAACAGTGGAACATGGGTGCTTGTTTATCTCTGGCTAATGCTCCTCCACTTTCTACCTGCACATAAACAACCCTGGGTCTTTACTGTATTTTAATGAATCTGGAACCTTAGGGAACAGTATCAAAATCCCTCCAACATAAAAGCCTGTGAATTAACATTTAACTACTTTAAGGGTAGAACCTGAAAACGTAAAATGAAACAAGAATAGGAATTATTTATTGCCAAAATAGTACCTAATTTGCACGTTATGACGTGTCAATATCCTAATTCTTACTTAGAAAAGCATAACAAAATGCAGATAATGTTCACTTTATCATAATTTTTGACACCATGACCTCTCTAGTCAACCAATGATCCTTGGGCTGCTGATAAGTAAATTCAAGGCATTCAAATACAGATTTAAAAACCAGGACAAAAGAATTCTCTTGTTTTGAGTACCTCCATTTTGGAATATATCTTTACCGCTTGTAAAATTTTACGGCCATTACACGAATAAAATAAACTGATGAAGTTGTAAAATAAGATTTCAAGTACTTGGAAAAAGTTAAGACAATTCATTGGTCCATGCTGATATATTGACATAAATATAGTTAATGAACCTGCATTAATAGTGACAGCTTGAATTTTAATCAATTCTTATAGTTTTTTTCGTTTACATTTCTAATGCAACCTGTACTAAAGACATTTGCGATTACATTGGTTGGTATTTGCCCTAATTCACAGCTTTTCATTTGATTCAGTACCCATTTTGTAGTTCGGCTAGATCTTTTGAAGGCCATATTTTCTTTCCAATTTTATCCTTGTTTTCGCTGCACACATGTTTGTTACGCAACACGGGTTCAAAAATAGGATAACAAAATATAATCCTTAATTATGCATAGGGACTCGACAATTGCTTGATTTCTGTCACTTACTTACACATGTTTGTTATATATAAGATGAATGGCGTGTGGAAAAATCAATATAAAGTTCATTTGATTACAGCTCATATATAAGCCAATAACTTTGCATGGCACTTTAATTGCTCTAATTTTTAGAATGTGCATGAAAGCTATCTGTGGACAAGAACCTCATATTGGGGAATGCTGCGAGAGAGTAAAATTGCAAATATATCCTTTTTATCTAAATCTAAAGTCTACAGCAAATTTTTACTTATTTACCTTTATGTTCAGGCACAGGGAAAGAATTTGGTGACTTAAGACTGTGTAAAATACAAACGCTATGGTTAAGGTGGTTTCTTAGATAAAAGTGGCCATAATATTATAACTCCTTCTGTTTTCTATCAATATACTTTATAAGTTGAAGCGTCTTATGGAATAGCTCCATAAATAGGGATATGAAGTGCGATGGAGAAGATCACAGGAACAAGAATCACCTAACAACACGATAGTGGTACAACTAGGGAAGGTAAAGAAAACGAAGAAGTGGAAGAAGAAGAAATGTGATAGAGCTCTACATTTTATTGGTATTTTTCATTACTTAAAATGCTCAACGTTTTACATTTTTTCGAACGGTCAACGTCCAATTTTCAGAAAAACTTCGTGAATCATTAATTAACAGCCTTATTTAAAAGTTTTGAGATTGTATAAATACGTTATTTTTTATTAAATATGTTAATATAATAACATATTTAATATTTTATAACATGTTATTACATATATAATGACAATTAAAATGTAAAAATAAAAAAAATTGTTTTGTGCTTTGTAGCACAGCTTTATTTAAATGTAAAACCTGGTGTGTTAGGGGGAAAATAAAATCCTTCAAGGTTATAAAATCTGTTTGTCACTTTAAATATATTTAATACATATTAAATGAGACTACAACATAAAACATTAATATTTCTGAAACAAATGTAGGTATGAGGTTGAAGCTTTATGTTATAGTTATATTAGTTTAGAATATGGTGATTGTAAAACGAGTTGCTGAAAAAAATATTTTTGATCGTTAGGTTTTTTACAGTGTTAATCAGAAATTCAATATCCTCGGACAGTGGCACTTTTTCTTATATCAAATCAAAAACTATTTTACTGAAATTTCAAGAAGAAAACCCTTCAAATATGTCTATAAATGTTAACGTGATCACCTAACCTGAATAAATACCTGGGATATAGTTTACCGTAAACAAAATATTCCAAGTTTAAGCCTAAGGAAATGAAGCGGTTGCACAATATGGCCTGTAAGATCAGACGTTGCCCTCTTAAACTGGTATTTAACTTGGGACAATTGAAATACCAGGTGGCCTAATGACCATCTCCGGCCACATAAAGCTTACCGGCAGTCAGCACCTGTACAAAGGTCAATGTGGCAAGAACACGCTGGGGCTTTTCAACTATGAATGCTGGCAAAGACGGAATGCACTAGCAGGTCTGGGTTTCAATGAGTAAACCTTCGCAGCACTGCATTATGATGAGATCCTGTACGAGCGCCCGTATTAATTACAGCGGAAGAGGAAAGAGAAAAATGTGACTGCGGTCGTTGCGAGACAATGAAGAAACAGCTCCAGAAGTTGGTCTCTTTGTTGGCAGTCCGAAAGTACCACTGCACTGTATCCGAAACAACTATGATATTCCAAGCGTGCTTTAATTACGAAGAGGGCACAAGGGATGAGGTCGTCGATACGATCCCGAGCAACTCCTCTTCCCCTCTTCACCTCGCCCGTTCCATCGTTCATCTTTCTCCATGTCACTTTTCTTTGGCCGCGAATTGGAAAAGAAAGGGGGGAGAACTTCCACAGAGATGCATGCATCTGTATTGCAGTAGCTATGCATATGAAAAACCAGAGATGTTCTGAATACTCCTACTTGTCACACACAGCAGCATCTGGAACTTTGGCAGTTGCTTTTATTTCAAAACATAGTAAGAAATAGATCTAGTCACTCAAACTCTTTGTACTCAAAATAAACGGAAATATTGAGATAATGTAAAAAACTAATTTCACGTTATCAGAAATATTAAGCAGACTGCATTTATCTTACATTGAGTGCTGAATTTAATTCATGGCACTACAACCTCTTTGAGCCTTGGCCTATTACTCTGACTTTCCACCCCACGCCCACATAGGACGATTATCCAGCTGAGTAGGTGAGAAGATATACACACCACTTTGCCACCCATTCAGAACGTTAACTTTGAGCTACAGACCGTCAGTGCTTATTATAGCTCCTCAAATTTATCACGGTGTTTAGTGGATAACGTTACTCTACATGGGTCGAAAACCCTATACCTTATGAATGAACCCGAATTCATGTGCGTTACCTGACTGGGAACGGGAGCACTGTACTTGAACCCACAACGCTATGTAGCAAAACAGACTTCCGCGTTAAAGGTATTTAATATTCAATAACTTCGTGCTCCAAAAGATATACTATGCGCCATAGAAACCATTATTTACTAACATTACTCTACTTTTTAGAGACTGATACCCTTCAGAAGCAATTACCGTAGTTCCGATTATACTGCTCCAAATTCCGTAACCTTGCCCCAGTAAGATAGTGAATACTTTTAACTCTTTCCAAAACGTTGCTTTAATCACAGATTGTATCACGCCTTAAAACACAACTATTATATGACGCGAGAACTTGGAACCATTCCTGCTTCCAAATTTTAATGGCGGGAAAAGCCCATACAAAGTCTCCCATGAAACAGATTTTACCGTACTTATCGGCTGTTAATTCCCGGTCCTCACAATGAAAATAACTTTTTTTCCCTTTATTTCTCAACATAATCACCAGAAAGGCTAATACATTTGTCATATCGGTGTTCTAATTTAATTAAACCATCTGTGTAGTGCGATTTATCATGCTCCTCAAAATAGTTGTTTACCATATCAATGACCTCCACGTTGCTGTGAAATCTTCGTTCTCTAAGAAATTTTTCAGGTTAGGGAACAGGTTGTGCTAAAACTGATGAATAGAGTGAATGTTCAAGCAATTCTAACCTTAATTCACACATTTTTCCCATTGCAATGACTGAACGATTGACTGGAGCATTGACGCGAGGAAACAAGACCTTTTCATTTCCATATGAGGTCTTTGTATTTTCACCTCATCACTGAAAGTCTGCAGTAAGCTAGCGTAACAGTCAACAGTGATACTTTTACCCTTTTTCAAGTAATCAATAAAAATAATTCCCTATGTATCCCAGAAAGCACTCGCCGTAAGCTTGTTTGCTGACAAAATTGACTTTGCCTTTTTTTGGAGTTGGTTCACCTGGCACAATCCAGTGCTTTGAGAGTGATGTACTTTCTGCGGTGTAGTGATGTATCCAAGGTTCGTCCATGGTAGTAAGCCGTCTCAAAAAATCACTGGGAATTTTACGGTAGACTCCAAATCCTTTACAGAAACCGTTCTTCTTTGCAACTTTTGATCAGGTGTCAACATACGCATCACCCATTTTGCACAGGCCTTGTGAAAGCTCAAAACATTACTTAAAACTTTACCTACACTTTATTTTGATATGTTTACAGCTTCTGCTGTCTCAAACAACTTTAATCTGCGGTCTTCCAGTAATAAACGATGAATTGTTTCAGTAATCTCTGGAGTTGTGACTTCCACAGGACGTCCAGAACGAGACTCATCATTAGTGCTCGTGCGTCCAATTTTAAACTCTGAAACCCACCTTTTAACCAATGTATATGAAGGGGCAGAGACTTTTAATGTACTGTCCATTTCGCTCTTGATGTTTTTAGGCGTTAAGCTTTTCAAGTGGAAGTATTTAATCACAACTCATTTTTCCAAATCCTCCATTTTCTTAAAACCTCTACACTCGTGTTGTTTAAAATGCTGTCATTCAAAAACTAAACGAGCTATTGAACTGCAACTATGAATGAAAGTTAATCTAGAACTGAACTATATAATGCTGTCCGTCAAACTGGGCCAACGACGCCTTCTCTAAATAAGGCCCGGAACTTATCAGCTGACCCTCGCATTATTTGGCTCATGCTATTCGCATGTTTCACCAAGAGGTCGTTCTCGACTTTATCATCATTGGAATTACGGATAATAATATAAAGCGGACACAACGAAGTTGATGTACGTGATATACTGGGGTAATAATTATAATGTACTTAGCATTGCGTTTCAAATTCGCAAGTGCCTTAAGGAAAGCGCTTCTCTCGATATCTGAGCAAAGAACTACTGATTAGAAACAATTTGAATTACGAAGTAACATAGAAGCAGAGTATCTTAGTCATACGTAAATACTCGTACACATGTTTCACTGTTATTGCAGAACAATAATCTGGAAACTAGTGTTGCTTTTGGGAATGGGAATTCTTACTCAAAAATATCCATTTTAACATCTCTAGCTGTATTTACTAAAAGGAAAACTTTTGCCTATACAGACGAATTCTCTGTTCTGATAGAACCAGAAGATGATTATAAATTTACCTTAATATTCCCAAAATGCAGTACCTACCATAATTGCAGACCTTTATATAGAAATATTCATCAGTTAGCCCATCTGCAATTGGAGCCCATGACAATGTACAAGACAAACGTCACACTAAAAATTCCAAATATAATGTATCATTATCTTCAATTATACAAGTACCACATTTTTAAAACTATCTAAATAGTTTCATTCAAACCACCGCAGACAAAACCATTTGTGCCCAGTCAAAGCACAAATTTGTTCTCTTTACCTGCAGGACTTGGCGAAAATATAAGATACTTTAGCGTTTCGAAACTACCTCTTCTTTACTCCTTTGAACCTCCTTGGGTAGAAAGTGTGGTAAACTTAGACAAAACCATTGTTTACAGTTTATGTATGGATGTGAATTATAGGCTGCTAAAGAACTTCAAAAGCTACCGCAATCTTATTTTCCACAATACCATCACGAAATGTCTTGTAAGACAGCCAGGAATCTGTGTCACGATTAAGATATAGGCTACAACCGATTAAGTGCAGTGAGCCGTAATCCAAACTTACGGAGAGACAGTGTACTCAGTATCATGTTTCCTCTAGCCAGAATGCTGTTCGATACCTATCGTATGTTCTGATATTCCTTAGGATGCTGGGCGGGAAGTGGCTATACGAGGCCAAAAATATTGCACCCATGTGGATGGGCTTGAAGCCGACTATTTTCTGTATCAGGTAGTGCAGCACTATGCTTAAAGTGGCTGCGCAGGATGCAAAGAAAACACGTATGTTTAAATCGATATAATATACCATAAGCTGCTCATTTACACTCTGGTTTGATGCATATATCTCCTAAATGTGTAACTTTTTCGAGAATAGTGCTTGATAAGTAAAGTTACTGATTCGATAATTTAAGTCAAATTTTGCATTAAAAAAGCGAAAGGGAAACGAAGAAAAATATGTTAAATTATAAAAAGAGTTATGCATTAGAGTGAGTTACTTCAATAATTTTATTCTTGTCGACTATGTATGAAGTGGCTATTATATGAAGATATTTTCAGTAGAAATAAAACAAGGATTTAGTATTCGAACGATCTAACTAATAAGGCTACATGCACCCATATTAATTGAACACTCTCGAACACATAAAAGACCTTTTCTAAGCACGAAAAATTTACATGCGTCCATTTCTATACATCTGTAATGGTATTTGCATATGTGCCGTTTATTTTATTACTATCACGTATTGTATATAGGTACAAGCTTAGAAGCGATTTGAAATTAAACATTAAGCGCTTTTGTACATAACTTTAGGAAACAAATTTGAGATGATTAGCCGGCAACGATTTCTTGATAGGAAGACAAGAATTGACGCTATAGATTCAAGAGTGTCCCTCAGACATAATAAGGTATTATAAAAATACAATAAACAATGTTTTGAAAAGGGCTCATGATGGGGAAAACATACATACATAGCCGATATGCTTTGATGAGCAGTAAAATTTTCCTAACTCAAATGTATGACTATTCCCTACGATCTAGTTATGCGACCTAAACGTAATTCAGTAAGCACGAAAGGTTTGAGCATCATTTCACATACTTCATTCATCGTCCGATATGACCTAATGTTGGTGGACGTAAATTACAAAAACAAAACAACAAGCACGAAGGGGACTTTAAAAACCATTTACAAAAATATAAATATATGTTTAACCTTGAACATACTTTATTCAAAATACTTGGTAATTTATGAGAAAAGATACAAATATTTTTCTCCAAGAAGAGAAAATAGGGATGGCAGAACTTTCTTGGGCAGCTTCACCCGGAATACCTAAACACTCCCTGACTAAATATGGAACTAAGCAGATATAAATTGTGACCAATATGCGGAACCAGGGGCTTTTTATTTAAGAAAGCTATATTGTTCTTTTTTTAAACCTCAAAGCGGAAATTTCCGGTCTAATATGAAAATGTAATATTTGCGGTAAATTAGGAACTGCTTCTCCGCCGATCTTATGTAGGTTGTGGAAAAAACAGTACTATTCAACGTCTTAGTAGTGAACTATTGAAGGAAAGAACAACACTAAAATGGTACCTAAATCTAAGTTCTACATCATATGAAGCAATAATCTCCCTTAGATTTTTCTGGATTGTCAAGCATGGCGTCTCCATTTAGCTTTTAATAAGTATAACTTTGGATAAATATTGGAAGAAAACTCAAATAAAACATAAAATGTGTGTGTTTTTGGTTGGCATATAGGAAAAACTAGTTAATGAAGAAGAGTCGAGTTGGCCATACTCAGATTGCTGTTATACAGCTCCAGGGAATAGAAACTTAGAAAAAGAGTAGTCACAGCAGTTTCAGGTGAGCCATACATCACTACCAAAGTGAAAAGCACATCCAGACCATACATTACAGCCACAGTACCAAAACAACGAGCTGTGGCCGTATTCTAACTTCTTTCCACATGTTAACCCTAAAGCAGTTGAATGTACAGTATCTGGTTTAAATTTCCTGAACCTGTTTCCGACACGAAATAGTCAGGTGCGCGGCAATGGTACTGTGATAGTGGGTTTTAAGTTGGATTAACTAGTATACAGATTTGAAGAAGCATTTTAGATTGTACACTTAATGAAGCATCCTGCAACTATATGAACTATTAGAATTACACACAGAAAACGAATTTCCAGAGTTCTCTGGAAATATAAGATTCTAGGCCTCCTGAATGAGAAGAAAGCAATTTCACATTTTCCAAGAATTTGACCTGATTTTCTTGAAAATGCTCTCACCACAAACTACGCCTGATTTTGATTTTTTTTTTTTTTTTGAAGATAGCTCTAACTATTTTTATTTAAATATCATGCTTTGAGATATTTTCATGCTTTATTAAATGCATATAGGTATTGTAGTTTCTTAGAACAACCTCTGAAGTCCTTTTCTTCCGGGTGACCTTTGTATAATTGGTAAACTGCAAGAGAAGGATAAACCTTTATACAAGGAACTTAGATACTTGTTAAAACACACAATTTGTGTGTGTGTGTGTGTGTGTGTGTGTGTGTATGTATGTGTGTGTGCGCGCGCGCGTGTGTGTCTACTAGCCATACAAGTAGAACGGATTATCAAAGCCATCACGTAGGAAGACTCCTCTTTGATTTGTATATCTCAAAGCCTTCTGTATTTCCAAATTTGCCTTGCACCTACAACTACGTTAGTAACAAGGAAATTTCTGCAAATGTTTATCTCAATAAATATGAATGAGATGGGGAGTAAGCATTTGTGAGAATAGTTCATGCAACGGTAAAGCAAGTCACCAGAGAGCGTTAAATTAGTTTTCTTCCTTTCTTGAGAACACAATTCACCCACCATAAGTATATATTTGTGGCTATAGGTTGTTAGGTCTTTATTTCGCGATGCTTTCGAATGTATAACTGTGCTTTATGCTATACTAAGTTTCACGGAATATTCTTCAACTATATATTTAAGAATAAATTTAATTCTCTCAGTTTACATCGCACAGTCATAAATATCGTGTTAGGTATTGTCACGGCAACAGGCATAAAAGTTTCGGCACAAATAAGAAAACAGTCGGCGTATAAAGTTTCATGGTAATAATGAGCCTTGTTAAGCAGTTAATGATAGCGCGGCTATTGTAAACAAGCGCTGGCAGGCAAGATAACTGAGGTAAAGGCCTCGCCGGCATAGATTAAGTTATGCTTTTAGAATGTGATAGAATATTCGGATTACGCCATTAGATACTTTGTTTTCCAGAAACATCTAGTGATTGACAGAACAGTGTGCTATTCATGAATAGGTGTATAAAAGGAAGCCATGGCTAGTGATGAGTCAGTTGTGTAACAAGAGTGTTGTTGTAACTACAGCTAATGTAATCAGCTGTCACGGTTTGTTATTGTCATCGGCCTTGGAAGGTTGTGTTATATGTGATGTAATGTTGTTACGTGAGAATTTAACAGTGTATCTCTACGGAAATAAAGGAGATTTTTAATTTCTGCAACTTGGCCTTTTAATTCTATGAACCCACAAAGTCACAATATGTATATCCAGCAAGAGCAATTTGGGTTTGTTGCTGCTCGCTCGGTAGCATACTGATCTTTCCCAAAATGGTTAGTCTAAATCTTGTCAAAAGTAACAAGAGCGCATCATAAAGAATTTGCGGTGAGGTGAAATCTCGGTGAGAATGAGGGCATAAATCAACTATGAATTTGTGAGCAAATCGGACAAGATAAGATGATACTGTAAGAAATAACCGGTATGTTTATTTATTTTTACGTAGTTGATTAGTTCATGTCTTTCTCTACGTGTTGGCATATAATTTCCTTCCATATTTCAGTTATGTGTGCATCTATATATATTTTATTTATGCAATTACAGTTGTTATTTTATAGCGTCCTGTGTAACATTTACGAACTGTTAAATATGCCAGAAATAGGCGCTTTTCCTAATGCGAGATAAACTGTGTTTTAAACATATTTGCTGATGTGCATATTGGTATGATGTCGTTTAACTACCTGATTCCTTATCGTATTATTTTATGAACAGTCTGTTAAGTGGCTTCAACTGTATTTCAGCTGTTTTCTAAAAATGTAACTTTTTAAACATTTGCCCGAATTTTTCAAAAGCGACTGTATGTATCTACATGAAAGTTTCTCATGTTGTAGAACTAACTTAGTGAAAATTGTAGATCTGCAAACACGAGTTTTATTTTATTGCCCTTATCCTATGGCTTTTGTGTAATAAAAGTCAAGGTAAAAATGCTAAATCCCTTTATACTGTAAATTGAAAAAAAAAAAAACCATTCTTGATCGGTGGTCCCTCTTGGAACCATTTAATCTGCTATAAAAGTTTCATATCCATATATGGAACTATTAGTTTCACAGGCAATAGGTCATTAAGTTGTGAATTTTAACATTATCAAGATTAGGATGTAACGTCTCACCTCACATACCATATTGAGTTACTATGATAAATCTGCCTACCGGTCCCAGAGCGTTTTAGCTCACAATAGATCTGTGCCACGTCGCAGTGAGGGTTGCTTCCCTCGTTACATTTACATCACATTACCATCTAAAAGACAGTAACGAAAGAAAGTAGATACAATATTTGGGTTAAATGCTATTGCGCTTTGTGTTATGTATTGGACCAGCATAAGTGTGCTAGTTCAACTAATTAGGTAATTACGAATACGAATTGTCTACTTCTCAACTAGAAAAAGGAGAGATAACTTGTGTCATAGTGGACACTGATTTTGTCTGTTTCAGGAAGTTAATCGCTGAAAATACAACAAATGCTTGTTTGGAAATGCCTATGAATGTAAGTCAGATCTCGATATGTCGGCGGTTAGTCCCCAAATAACAGTTCTCCGGTCCTCATAAAAATGAGATTTTCCTAGCTTAGCAATCAGAAAGCTGAGAAAACAGTGATGGGTTCTGGAGGTTGTGCAATTGATCCCTATTTTACTACTTTTGCTCTCTCTTCCTCTACTCGTCATTCCCCGCATTTATCGGTTTTTATATTTTTTTTTACATTCCAAGACTAATGGGAGAATGCCTTTTGTAAATACTGTCATAGTTCTGAATTCATTACACACATCTGAAGTGCTGACAGAACCTGCTATTGCGCAAGGTGTCGCGGCAGGTAGGTTCACAGTTTACATTTCCGATCTTCGTTCTGAACGCACGGCAGTGTTGCGGGGTTGCCAAGAATAGGCCGCGACTTTATTGTAATAGACATATCATTTTTGGATAAACATCTCATTTTAGGAATCTGCGGTAAAGAAACAAATAGCTCATCTTTTGTAACTCTACCTCGTGTCCTAATTGCAAATATAATAATTCAGGTGTGATATATTTGCAATAAAAGCTTCGATTATTCTACTATTTATTTATACAACCATGCACTGCAGATAAAAATGATATAGAAACTTATGTTTCAGCTTATCGTTAGGAAGCTGCCGTTGAAATCTGTGCACTCAGATCCCTAACACCTTTTGATAATCTATCTGAAATAGCATGTAATTAATTCCTTTTTAAGTGGTTAAAACACTGACATATAATCATATAGTAAACCAGCCTTCTTAAGAGTTTGATGAATAGTCATTTTACCCCATAGGGAATCAAACATCATTGCATTAAATTAACAATTGTATAGAAATCACAACATGTAGTTTAAACTGTTATACGGTATCACTTAGAGGTTTGATGTCAAATTTGTTTGAAAAATTACTGTGCATTTCTGATTTGTTTCCAATAACAGATAATATTTCTCTTAATGCAAAACGCGCATGTCAGAATCTAGTCCCTGTGTAAGTATCTACAAAAGAAAAAAGAATTAGGCTTAAGACGGCTCTGAATTAATACTGTGACTTTGTGGGTTCATGAAATGAAAAGTCCAATTACACAAACTCAACAATGTTCTTTATTTCCACCGACTTACAGTTTGACACTTGCCAATTACACAGAATTACGTGCTGCACACAATTACAATTCACCAGTTCGTCCGTTACAATTTCACTTGTACTCGCGATTACGTAAACTCCGATGCACATACACAGTTACGTAAAGTCTTCCGTTGCACAATCTTCTCGTTCATTAACACGGCGCTCCTTTGCTAGCACGTCACTGACTGACTGTCTGTCTGCAACCCCCTTTTTATAGGAATATCGCCGTCTCTTCCCGACTTCTCTAGTTTCCACCCGAAAGTTCCAGATGGCCGTGGGAAAGGGGGAAGGGGCCGCCCGCGCAAGTGACATTTCCTCTAATCTTCCCCCTCAGTTAGTGACAGAGACTAATGGGAGGCGTGGCTCGGCCGCCCCCGGCCTCCTCACAGCTGCCGCCGTCACACCCTCCGCCAATTGGGTGACACTGCTCCCTCCTCAAAGCTGGTCGTCCCGAACAGCACCATCGTAGCGTGCCAGGCGCTCCAGGTGTACCACCAGCATCTGCTCGGAGTCTCAGCCAGTAGTAGCGCTGCCGTAGTTTGTGAATCGTTCGGTTCGCTCCCAGGTGTCCTCCTGAAGTACCGGCGTGCACTTCTTCCAAGACTTCCGGGACCTTACTCCGGTGAAGTACCAACTGTTCTCTCTGCGTCTTCCCATCGGGTGACTCCCATACCCGGAACAGCACGCCCTCTCTGGTCTTCAGCGAGTCCCATTGGGCCCAGTACGACTTGTAGGTGGCGCCCCTTGGTGCGATGTCCTCCCAGGTGGGTGTTGTCCCTGCCTCCACTTCCCTCAAGAGTGGCCCCAAGTCTGCGTCCGTCAGCTGCTCCCTCCTCAGGCCTGCGCTATCCCAGCCGTCCGCAGGGACTGCCACAACTACTCGGACTGCTGCGGCACGCTCCTTCTCTTCCACTCTTGTGCACTGACCGCACTCTACTGGACAGGGTCTTCGGGACATGGCGTCTGCGTTACCGTGGCTCTTCCCTCTACGATGTTCCGAGGTGAAGTCGTACTCCTGCTGCCTCTGGACCCAACGTGCCCTCTGGCCTTCCAGGTTCTTAAAGCTCAATAGCCAGGTTAGGGCGGAATGGTCAGTCCCCAGGTGGAATGGCTGACCGTACAGGTGCTTATGGAAGTGCTCCAAGGTCTTTACTACCGCCAATAACTCTCGTCGGGTGACGCAGTAGTTCTTCTCTGCCTTGGATAGCGTCTTGCTGTAGTAGGCTATCACCCGCTCATGGCCGTCCTGGATCTGCGATAGGACACCTCCAATGCAATGGTCGCTAGCGTCGGTGTCCACCATGAAGGCGCCACCTGGTTGTAGGAGACCCAAAATTGGAGCACTGCACAGGGTTTCCTTCAGGTGCTGGAAAGCGTTTTCGGCGTCCTCTGTCCACACATAAGGCCGGTGTTCCTCTGTCAGGCGGGTGAGGGGTTTTGCGATGTTGTCGGCCTTTTCCTCTAAATCATTAAGGCGGTCATCTACTTGACCCATCCGCTTGCCAGATTCGTGACGTCATCCCTCACGCCGGCCAACCGTTCCTCAAACTTGGCGGCGAGGACCTCGTTCGCCTCCCTCATCTCCGTTGTCAGTTCGGCCATCTTTGCGGTCATTGTCGTGGCCAAGTTGTTGCTTGCCGTTTCCATCTTCGCTGTTAATTCGGCCTTCATTTCTTCCATCTTCCCGGTGATGTTGTCGTCGGCCGTCTTCATTTGTTTCAACTCTGCGGCCAGGTTGTCATTTGCCGCTTCTGTTTTTGTTGTTAACTCGTTCATGTTTGCGGCCAAACTGTTATTTGCCGCTTCCGTCTTCTCTGTTAATTCGGCCTTCATTTCCATCATCTTCTCCAAATTTTTTTCCAATGTCGCGTCCATGGTTGTAATGTTCGGTGATGTTATCGTCCCGCTTCCTGACACCAGTGTGACTTTGTGGGTTCGTGAAATGAAAATTCCAATTACACAAACTCAACAATGTTCTTTATTTCCACCGACTTACAGTTTGACACTTGCCAATTACACAGAATTACGTGCTGCACACAATTACAATTCACCAGTTCGTCCGTTACAATTTCACTTGTACTCGCGATTACGTAAACTCCGATGCACATACACAGTTACGTAAAGTCTTCCGTTGCACAATCTTCTCGTTCATTAACACGGCGCTCCTTTGCTAGCACGTCACTGACTGACTGTCTGTCTGCAACCCCCTTTTTATAGGAATATCGCCGTCTCTTCCCGACTTCTCTAGTTTCCACCCGAAAGTTCCAGATGGCCGTGGGAAAGGGGGAAGGGGCCGCCCGCGCAAGTGACATTTCCTCTAATCTTCCCCCTCAGTTAGTGACAGAGACTAATGGGAGGCGTGGCTCGGCCGCCCCCGGCCTCCTCACAGCTGCCGCCGTCACACCCTCCGCCAATTGGGTGACAATACGAAAAAAGTTTGGGTTCCTCTTTTATGTTTCTGAAGGGGAGGAAATGATTGAACCTGTATATTTATCAGTGATTTATAACTATGGCTTGTGACTCAAATTTTATCTCCAGTATTATACATCAATGACAATTTCTCATTACATTTTGTTACAACACGGTTCATAATTATTCGTATTGTGTAAGTTTAATGTAATATAATATTTCATCATTGTCACATGCATATGAACTGCAATAAGAGTAAAAGTTGCTGGAAGATCTTCCATTTCTTACATTTTTTTACATTGCGTTAACTATGTGAGGTTTACTGTAGTTTATATTTAGTTTACTCATAAAAATAGAAATTGGCTTAGACTTCACTCTTCGGCACTTACACTTACGAATTTGGTTATACTTAATCAGTCAATATTGCTATGTACGTGAATGCCACAGCTCTTTTAACCTCTAATGATGGCATTCCTACTTGTGACGGAAACTTCAAACTGCATTCAAACAATTAGCTTCTTGAATGGGTAGAGCCAGGCTGAAAAATTCAATGCCATAGCCGGAATTTGAACCACGGATCTTCCGCTCTCCGTTCGGTTGCTCTAACCCACTGAGCTACTATGACCAACATGTCAACATGACATTAAATTCTCCAACGCAATATTAAATGCTCTCATATGCTGTGAGACACGCACCTTTTTGTGGCGACTTACTATGCTGTAAGTACTTAAGTCCCAGGCTGCATAGTTAAACAACTATCTTATTCAGGTAAATTTATTGAATTAATCATTTGTTCCACACTAGCCGTGTGTAGGCTAAGGTTTGAATGAGTAGAGTCAGACTGAAACATCCAATGCGACGGATATCCCGCTCTCCATGCGGTTGCTCTAGCCCACTGGGCTATTGTGGCCAACATGCCGATATGGCATTAAATTGTTCATACCATAGTAGCTCAGTGGGTTAGACCAACCGCACGGAGAGCGGGAGAACCGTGGTTCAAATCCCGGCTATGTCACTCAATTTTTCAGTCCGTTTCTACTAACTCAAACCTTAGCCTACACACGGCTAATGTGGAAGAAATGGTTATTTACAATTAGCTTCTTTTCTAATCACCTGGCGCATTGCCCCAAAGGGGACCAAGCAGCAAAAATTTTGCAAAATTTATCAGAAATTTAATTCAGATTTTTATCTTCTTAAGTTGCTCTAAGAAATTTTTGAATCGCTCTTTATTATATTCGGGTGAAAATTAATTACCATTTACATAATTCTAGGTGGAGGTCGTATTTGCGTCTTTTTTGTCTCATTTGCTAAAACTCCCCAATTGTTTATTTATTTTTATTTTTGTGCTAAATTTGCTCCACATATGTTAATCATTATGAATTTTGAGTGAAACTGTACACTCTTCTTTTGGAAAAGTACATAAAAAGTGCTTTTAACCGTTGTTTTCAGCTATAATACTTATATATTTTCAACATAAGAATGCTACTTACAATATAATTTGTATGTTATCGGAGTGAACCGGAAAGACTATCCTCAAAATATGTTGACTAAGCTTATAAAAGTTATATTTGGGAAACTATATTATTTTTACCCTGTATGCACGCGGATTTATTAAAGTGCTTGCTTTACATACCTTTATATGACGTTGTTGGTTTATTTTAAAGATAAAACGTGTAGTTCTTGTTAACATTAGCGTGCATAGATAGAGTGCATGAATAATTATAGTACATGTGTACATGGTTCCAAGAAAGTTCCTCGTTATATATGCGCAAAAGCAATTCATTACATTTTACGACCTCAAGGGTCTAAATCACGCGACAGAGCTATCTTTAGCGATTTTTTTCTAGGTAAATATAGGCTTCTAAATAACCTTAGAGTTCAAAGGCTGCATACGTGCTTCCAAAATTGAAGAGATTCTCATTTGGAAACCCATCGTTGGTTATTTAAAACATTCAACTAAATCTCACTTGTAAGAATCACAAATTTAATTAGAATATCATGTAAGTTCTGTATATACAGTCTGCACAAATGCCCATTTCTTTATATTATATCATAATATAATTATATAATAATTATATAATTATAATATAATCCACTGTTCGGATCTCCGGGTGGGGACATCTGCAGGACGTCAATTACAGAACATCCTCAAAATTCTCCAATGGAAGGCAGGAGGACTTTCAGAGAGTAAAAAAAATGGAACTTCAAAAAGTCGTAGAAGTAAAAGAAATAGAAACATACACAGAATAGGAATTTATACAAGTCCAAATTGTCCTCTGTGCAACAAAGAAGAGGAAACGACTGAAGAACATCTTTTAATCTGTGAAGCCCTACCTGCCGGACACACTACAAAGAAATATTGGAGAGCAAGAGAGCTAATTGCTTCATTGCCAAAGCCTAGTGTTTGAAAACAACAACAACAACATATTAATATATTACACAGTTTCGTTTAAATATACAGGTTGGAAATGATATATTTGTCTACCTTTCTCAATCACGAATAGAAGTCACTCAAAGCAGCAGAAAAAGAAAACAGTCTGCATTAACTTAGTCCACTTCCAACATTTCTTCGAGTAGAGGAAATTTGCACTGTCTACAATATTTTTCAACATTGTATCTCCAAAATAGGGACCGCACTGTCTAGCCTAACAGAACAGCTGCCGTACGAATTAAGTTAACCACAATATCTCGGTCATCTGGTTCATCAAATTGAAGCTTCACACTCGGCCTTTGGCAATGGATTTGTTTTTGTGTTTTTTTCGGTTTGGATATCATTAACATGGTCAATCAGTAAATCTAAGGTCCAAAAGAACCTCAAGCCTAATAAGCGAGGCCTCTGAGCAAAATTATACGGGCTTGTACTTAAAACTGCAGCAGTTAAGTTATACTCTCATAAAGAAAGGCCCATAAAATAATAGTATAGTTCAGACATAGAGCTAGCCTAGATAAAGTCTTTGTTTTAAACGCTCTACAGTGATAGTTAACTATGAATCACGGAAAACGTTTTGCACGAAATCCTCATCGCAAAAGAAATTATATGTTAAAAATATGTAGATGGTAACAATCACTTTACCGGGAAAATCGTAAACAATTGGCCTCAGTCTCATCTGCACAAATGTAGCCGTTTCTAAAATTATGTGAGAAAGCCCATTTTGCGGCTAGGGGCCGAAGTTCTATGCTGCAATACTCCCTTTGATATGTACCAGCGCTCAATAGGTGTTCATTTACGCACTGAAACCTCCAATGGTGTTTACATAAATATGACTAGATAAACTATTGATACAACACATTGATACCAAATAACAATTTTGTGCAGTTTTATGTAATACCTCCGTGAGTAAGTACATTCTGTAACCTTATTTTTAGCCCATATCTTCGATGTTAAAGAGTTAAGATACAACATAATAAGAGAACTTTGATTCCCAATTTTGCTTCTGTTATGAAAACACGGAAACAAGATCTTCCCTATACCCAAACAACACACCACCGAACTGAAACGGTGTTTAAATTGGAGAACCACTGGGAATATTTATGAAATTTAATATACAAAACTGTAATGTTTGAATGTTTTGGACTACTTTTCTTTGTGTGGAGAGCCGGTGTAGCGCAGTGGTTTCGTTCGCGACTCTCGCGCCGAGAGTTGGAGTTCGAATCCCGGCTCTCGGGTGGCGATTTTAAGTCGGCCCTATCCGCACCTTTACCTCTGTCTAGCTCATGTGAAGTTTCCCCTATGCGGATGCCAAATGTGGGTTGGTCCTGTAGGTTCTCTCGCCTCATCGTCATCTTCGCTATCAGCCTATCTTTGGACGTAGTGGACACCGCCTTCTGGGTGCCTCCACCTACAAATGGGTCCGGTCATCACATTCTGGGGCGAGCTTACCCCGAAGGCTGTAGTTGCCATGTGGGGAATGTTGGTATACATGCACTTTTCTTTGTGTAAATTAATAGTTTAACCTTTTCTGAATTTTAAGAGATACTAAGCAATATTATGTGAACTTAATTTAATATTGAGTTTAAGTACATTTTCCACAGTTGAACGCAACTCGAAGTAATTCTTAACAGCCCCCTTTGTACCGTGGGGAAGGACTACGTCCAGATAATGCGGGTATTTACCGATTGATGTGATCTATATTTGAATCGCATGCGATTTTTTTCCAGGTTTCAAGAATGACCCAGTGATACATATAACCTTGAAATGGCCTATTTGTAAATAAAAATGAAAATAAAACAAATAATATAAAACATACAAATCACCAATGCATGTAGCTCCAGTGAATATGAATGATAAGTTACACTCTGCTGGTATATTTACCTTCATTAACAGAAAGAGCAGAATATGCCTAATAAGCAACGTAAAATGTTTAACTGACATGCCGAGTGAGAATGTTACCGAGAATAACAATGTGCATTTGCATTCATATCTCGCCCCTAGATATGGCCCACATTCATAATGTAAGGTGAATTTGTTCCCCTCTCATTTTCTATATATCCGTAAAACATTTTAATATTGAAGCTTAAAATGACATTACAGATTATATTCTTTCAGTAGAAAAATAAGTTCTTCTTTATCAAGAATTTTTTAGTGTTTGCGGTCTTCCCTTCTTCTGTACAGATTAACATTTGACGTTCCTATGATGCACAACAAGGGGTTACGTGTTAAATTTGTTGGAACAATTTTAAGGATACATTAAAATTGCACCTGATTTCCGTTTAGAAAATCTTCTATTTGAATTTTTTACGCCACACACTGATCTAATTTCACATCGGTGCAAAGCAAAACCTTATCTACTGACACGCCAAGCACTTGTGTGATACAGGTCAAGGTTGTATCACAGTGATCTTGGACTTTGTGAGAAGTAGCAGAGCACGTAGGCTTAGGATTATGTAACACGAGGGGATACCGCGTATACTTAAGTCTATATAGATCAGTTGTGGCTACCAAGCACAGGAGGAAGGGATGAAGTGAAGGAACCACAGGAAACTACAGACTATAGAGACGCGCGGAAGTATGTAACAGTTCAAGCTCAAAGACCTGTCCTAATTCTGGAGCTGCCTAGAGAAGCGGATGAACGACTTGT
Organism: Mantis religiosa; assembly: GCA_030765055.1. NCBI lineage: Eukaryota > Metazoa > Arthropoda > Insecta > Mantodea > Mantidae > Mantis > Mantis religiosa. The sequence continues at coordinate 100,218,706 of CM060950.1, forward strand.
TGACCAAGCAGCCTTCTACTAACCATTATCCTTTGAGCAAGCGTTCACATCATGTGTCCTGCCCTGGAGTAAGCCACAAAACCCAACAACATACCTGGAGCCTGAGAAGGAAACGAAATAAAAAGATAATATGGAAAGAAAATCGTGATGAATGAGGAACCACTAAAACATTTGTGGTTTTTATTTTTAGAACCATTATTTGCAGAAACACAACGTATAATCAGTCCAAATTTGGTCACCATTCCTTCAGTACTCATGTAACCAGAAATTATAGTAGTGTAATGCTATAGATTATGTTTAGCTTTCTAATGTGATCCAACTATCATTAAAATATTAACATTATCTGCGAGAAATGTTATCTTATATGTCAACGGGTAGGCCCCAATAAATGACATGACCAATCCTGTGTTACCGTAAGTTAGCTCATGTTATGATACGATACATAAATTAATTTGTGTCGTTGAATGGGAGGACAGGATTCCAGTATGCTGGTTTATCAGATAAGCAACATTCACTTCTACTATCAAGAACCAGACACTTATATCGTAACGCTGTATCTCAACACTTTCTTTCACTTCTAATAACTGACGCTAGCATTATAGCCTACCTTTTTACCTGGTACCATACAGATATGTATGCTAGTAAGAATTACATTTGTTAGCTGGCGTTGCTCGCTTTTGGACGGCTTATCCATACAACATGCAGCCTTAGGTTGCACTGGCCCAGTGGTTTTCAGTAACCAACCGTATAACAGTGAAAAAAGATAAAGCTAAAACAAAAGAAAACAAATTTTACTATAACTTAGGGGAGATCGATGCATATTACATGAACCTCTGTTTCTAGGTTATTTTGTGAGGCTGTGAAAACGTTAGGTAGATATTTTTACTTTGATCATATTCCATTTACCTGTTTGACAGAAATTTAATAATCTTACGCGCTTTTGTGAGCATTGCATAAAATTTGATAATTAAATGTGTGAAACTGATTGGAATTTCGACATAAAATCACGAAGTAACATTTTCCTTGTGTCAAATTTTACATGCAGAAGCGTTTAAGAAACACGCACAGACATATATTTAAAATCTATGACCCATTTACATTAATAAGACTAAAATGGATAACCGTAAACGAAGATAAAGCTTCTTATAATCGCTTTACAGAGCAAAGGAATGAATACATTTAAAATAATTCACTTATTCACAAAGATAAATCAATAAATAGCAATTATCTGAAGCATTTTCCATCAACTACATAAATCTTAAACGTTAAATATGCAGCTAATTGGCATATACCATTTTCTTATAAGTTATACCTATAAAAGAAATCTTGAAATTAAATAAGTTACTGCTGTACTGTAAATTCAAAGAAAACTTCATCAATTCCAAATGGTGAATTTGAATGCGAGTTTTTGCCTATAAAAAGAAATAATCTGTTAAGCAATAGCTAGATAAGAATATGGAAATATAACAGTATAATAATAAACGAAGCACAGTGATACAAATAAGAAACGTGAGTTACAGTTTAGGAAAACTTTTACCTTGCAGAAAACCATTCTTGTTATACCTCTACGAAGTTCATTCGGGCTTATTTAGTCTTAAATGAAAATAAAATCACCTAGGTAGTCAATATTAAATCCGATGAGTCTATGCCCTATTTATGCCCCATTACATGACAAAATATTAAAATATCGGATTGGGTAATGTATAGAATTGGTATGCACAAAATATCTGTTATGAAAGATATGGCTATTTTCTTAGTATATCCGATTTTGGAAATCATTTCCCACTGATTATTTAAAAAGAAATTCAAATGGGTATTAAAATGAAAGTAGATTCCTCACAGCACTATAATATTCTTAGGATTATGAAATTATGGTTAGCTATCTTGTAGTTTGTGCGAAAACGGATCATTTTTCATTTATGACAGAGAATGTCATGAATAAAAACACTGTTGGCTGGCCCCGTAGCTAAGTCGGTAGAGCACCTGCTTACCGTACTAGGGGTCTCGGGTGGGGTGGGGATTTTTCTCTGACCAAGATAATTCCCCATCTTACCCAGAGTTTGGAAGTATGAATGAGAGTGTGAATGTGTGCGTGATGTAATGATTAAAAAAAGAACCAAAAATATAACGAGTTAACACCTTCGATATGTTCCAAAGGAGAACGGCCGCCGATATGACCATAGTAGTTAAAGGCGGGGTATAAATGGAACAAGCAAAAAAAAAAAAAAAAAAAAAAAAAAAAAAAAAACACTGTTTAAAGCGTAACTATATGAAACATATGTGACTTAACTAAATGGCATGGCTTGAGGAGTCATGCTCAGCTCTGGTACTAATATGTAGAGAAAAAGTTTCCCTAAAACATGCTGTAAGTTTTACTTCTCTACGCCAAAGAAAGTAATAGCTATATTTTTCTTCAGAAAATGCTGCAAAAGTATAGTCGAAAATGGCTCATTCAGTTAAGTGCTAAACATTTGGCTTAAATATAAAGACTGTGTCTACAATGATAAATTATACACGTAAAATTGAATAAAGAATTAATAAGACTGCAATAAAAGACGTCCCTTCAGGCAATTTTCGTCACTTACTTTTACTTAAGTAGTTCTTTGTGTGCACAAACCTGTAAGGAGGGTGCAACATTCAAATGTCATGAATAGTTTAGAATAAAATGAACATAAAATTAATAAAGAAACCACATTACCCCTTTGGCCGTGTTACACCGAAGCTTACATCCTTTTAACACTTCGCTAATGGATTACATTCTACACTCTGCTGATTAGATATTAATTCGTAAAGTCTATTTGAAAAGCTTCTTCATTATGCAAATGTTTGAAAGGATAGCAGATCGGTCCAAGAAGTGAAGAAGATACTTAACCGTGTTTCGGTTAGGTACTTAAAACAGCATTAACTCCGTTACCGCCATTGGAACAGAAAGGAACCTAAACTGCAGTCTCTTAGGGAAATCGATATAACGTAATGCTTGAGGCCACACTTCTCACGAGGTAGAGCTCTCTCTTTCTCTCCATACAATATCTAGAAGCTGATAACTTTAAAGGGGTGTAGCTGTAGGTTTCTGATTTCTCGTGTCTTCCATCTTTGTGATCAAACATTTTACCTCAGCATAAGAGACCGGGCAAAAGGATGGGTTACATTATTAATGAAGGTATTTTCACATTCTCAGCACATAACCGTATAAGCTAAAAAGCGTCAAGCCTAAAATGCGATGTCAGTATTTCACAGGAAATATATTTATGACACCTAGAACTCAAAAGAGTCTTTTTAGAAAATGGTCCGTGTGTTTGCAGGTCTATGTGCATGTCTGAACAGGATAAACCGCCTCCCCCTAAAAATGGATTTGCAAGGGTAGAGTACGAACATTTTGAAGAAAATATGCACACCTCAAGCTATTATTTACTTGAAGAACTTTTATAAAAGTTTCAATTTTTAAGAACTTGGCTCAAACGATTTTTATTGAAATAACATATGCTTAGAACATGTTTATATACAAATGCAATATACCTCCTCACGCCCGCCTCGGTAGCGTAGATAGTAGCGTGTCTGCCTCACGTTCAAGAGGTCCCGAGTTCGAATCTCGGTCAGGGTGAGTTACCTGGATACGGTTTTTTCCGGGGTTCTCCCTTATCCTGAAAGACGAATGTTGGGTAGCTCTAAGCTCCATGGACCCCGGACTCATTTGAGCATCATTTCACCCATTTTATTCATCGTCCGATATGACTTAACGTTGGAGGACGTAAATTACAGAGAAAAAAAAACCTCCTCAGTTTTCTAGGAACAGCTTATGAAGTCCTCTTCTCGCTGTATGACCTCAGCATAAATTGCTACGTAACCTTACTACAAAAGAAAATATGTATCCTGGTAACGACAAAACTTGTCAAACAGCTTTTGTTTGATGCAATAAAACATTTATGGCATAAAACCTTTATAGTTTTTCAAACACAAAGCCGCTATTTGTCTTTCTCTTTCTCTAGAACATGCAAAGACAACACGTTTCAAAGTCATTAGCCTACATAGAGAACTCACTCTTAAGGATTCGATTATTCCTCTCAGTATGTTGTACGGAACAAACAATTTCTGGAATTGCTTATCCTGATTAATATAAAGTTGACAGAGAAATTTGTGTTTTAAGCAATTAGTTTGTTACAGTAACGTGTGTTGCGAAAATAATCTGAGCACATATCATCAGTTTTAGAAAAGGTTCGTCTGTGCACGCGTGCCTGCGTATGTGTGTGAACAGTAAATCTCAAACAGGAAGCATGGTTAGATATCAACCTAGGAATTTAAGTTTAAGTTCTTTCAAGAATGCAATAAGGGATCTTCAGAAAATATCTTAGAAAAATGTGTCCATTGCATAGAAAATGCTTGGTCAATTTGTAATTTCTAAAAAAGTAATCATAATATTGTTTATAAAAACATCGTAATGCAAGATATTTCTACGAAAAATGAAGCATATATTATATTTTGGGGGTAATATCCTATGAAGTCATTTACTTTGGAAAGAAATTGTGTATTACTTCGTATAAATATGAAATCGTAAAAGGTAGGCAACCACTTACTTATAATTCTGAAAAGGTATAGATTTTCTCTATTTTTTGTATCAATATTTTGTTAGATTTCCATTGTTACCGTTTTGATTTTTTCAGTAGCTTGACGCTCTTGAAAGTGCTGTCAGTCCTTGAGCTGTTTCTTACCATGTTATTGAAATAATGGGAGATTTCTAGAACAGCATATAGCGATCCACATTTTAACTTCGTTTCTGTTTCCACCGTGCCCCGTTGTACTTTCAATGAAATGTGTTACGAAGTAATTTCTTCAACGTGTTTCTTCGATTATAATGAAGTATATCTCATAAGATCAGCTTACACAATAAATAGTAACCAGTGGATCAAGCGGCGTGATTGTAACAGACCGGGGTTTTGATTACGGTTTTTAAAATTCTCTCAGTGCTACTTTTGTCCATTGTTTCCGCTTACGGTATATTTTTTTAACTAATTGTTCTCGGCGACGTAGGTAAATGTAGAGCTATAATGTTTAGCGGACGCTATTATTTTTATTAACTTATAGCATATAAAGGTTACAAAGGCAGTAAAGGCCTACACTAAGGCAGTAAACGTTATATTAATAGAAAATAGCGCCTAGAGGTTTTATATCTATAACCTGCAGACGTACACACATAAAAAAGAATGAAGAAACACACACAAACACACATTTCACTGTTTTAGTAGGCGTCATATATACATACTTTAACACCTATTAAAGGATCCAAGATTCGTCGAGGCCCTTTTAAACTAACCAAACTAACTATATTTGTGTGGAAGCGCTGTTACAGGGAAGTTCAAGAAGCCCTTTACCACTTAGGTAAGCAGGTACGAAGGTATATTCCACTTATAACTTTAATACAAGCTTTGACAGAGAATATACCTTTCGTAGCCCCTTATATAATTCAATGTCGGATGTGTTTAAAGTTACATTTTCAGTAGCGTTCTTCTGTAAAGCAATTTTTCAAAGATAAATATTCATTATTAATTTTCTCTTCAAAAGTGGTTCATGATTCGGAATAAAGCAGCATATATTTATGTTAAGAACTACCATGGAATATAACATAGGTATCTGCAGCTTCATTCTCATTTATTTTATTCAACTAAGAAAGCATAATGATAAGCTAAAATTTAACACGTAAGATATGGAGCTCATTAAGTATACCTTTGTATCTCTAAGCGTTTCTTAGTACTTTTTGTTTTCAAAATGTCCATCCTTTGTTCTCTAATATGAAAATTCACTCTTGTGGTCATCAATAAAATTATGAAAACGAATTAGTTTGCCTTTTCTTTTTTATAGTTTCAAGTCAGTTGGGCTTATTTAATTAAATACGTATCGATATTTTTCTGTGTTTGTTTAACTATCTGAAATAAATTGTAGGCAAGGATTTAATCATATCTAACATAAATTAAACAGATGAACCGTTTCTATAATAAACAATAAAATAAATACTCAACAGATTATTGCACATTAGACCTTTCTCATAATCTTTATTCATCATTAAGCTTACAAGAAGCAATAGGTGAAACAGTGTATACGAATGCAGTGGCTTTAACACATAATATTATGTATATATGTACTTATACATAATATACAGGATGAGAGGTGAATAAGTGCAAATAATTTTATATATGGTACAGAACAATGCGTATAACACATGTGCATTTCGGTCTGTCGCTTGCTAATAGCAATATCACAAATGATTCACAAAGTTCAGAATATCATATTTTCTGAACGGCTCTGCACACGACCGTGCCTGTGTTTACATCATGCACAAAATCGGCCGTCATTCAAGCGATTTACACCGATGAAATAAGGGCCGATATTCAGCAGCACACTGTCGTTTAGAAAGTAAACAGTATGAGTGGTTTTACGTATGCTGAATTAGCAGATATTCATCTAATTTACGGCGAATCTGGGGAATCTGCCAATGCTGTGAGGGAGCTGTATCGGCAACGATTTCTAAATCGTCGTCTTGAATAGTCGGCACTTGTAGCCATAAAGAAGTTAAAATCATATGTCGTACGCAGTGACATTTTCATTTATTTTATTTAACCGTGGTTGTTTGTAGTTTAAGGAACCGGAGAGAAAATGCATGTATATTGATGTTAATGGTGTTGTATTTAATGCAAATAAAATACATTCAAATAAATCACGGTTGGCCACGCCAACGACAGAGCGGGTCCAGCAGTGTGACTTCTTACGTAATCAGACGTCCATTAGAGGGATGGCCGCGCCATGGCTCAGTGGTTATACCGCTTGACTCTCACCAAGGCGGCCCGGGTTCGATCCCAGGCAACCGAAAAGTGAGATTTGTGGTGGACAACACGGCGCTGGGGCGGGTTTTCTCCGGGATCTCCGGTTTCCAGCGTCATCTCATTCCACCGGTGCTCCATCTTCATTTCATGTATCATCAGTGTCATCGCCTGCATTGCCGTGTGTAGTAAAAGCGAGCGTTAAACACTACACATTTCATGTACATATTAGAGGGAATACTAAGAATATCGCAACATTTTCCCCACGAGCGTTACTATCAGCAACAGTGGAAAAAGTGGACATTACAGGTTCATCATATCGCCCTGAAACGCTGATACAAATATTGCACCTATTCACCTCCCATTCTCAATGATTCCTAACCTTATATTCATTTTATTTCAGATCAAAATTATATATTCTCAACATACTGAAGGCTATTAGGCATTTGCAACGCAAAATTTGAATACAGAGCCACTCGGCAGCTCGGAAGTAGCGGTAACAGTTTGAAGCTTTTGATTACTCTATAACCTAATGTGGGATTTACCTAACTTGAGATCTTCGGGTAGCTCAGTAATTGAAAAGAAGTGGCACTGTTACGAAAAGAGGTTCTAAACATGAAGATCTAAATATAAAATTCTTCTATTTAGAGCATATATGTACTAAGTACTTTCATCAAAACGGGTTTTCCAAGTCAAAAATAAAGTAATATGGATATCCAGCTAGTTTAGTGCGTGCCTTTCTTTAATGTCACATAATTAATAGTAAATAAACATTGTGCTTCCAATATATCTCCTGTATAGTAAAACGATGAGAGGAATTCAGAAAGGAATATATGCATTTAATGGAATAAAAGAGTTGTGCTAATGTTGTAATAAACATTTTAAATATCGAAATACATTCTATCAATAAGATATGTATAACTCTATTACGATATCCTTTCTTTGTCGACTTTGATTCCGAGGTTCGTTTATCAACTGATCATATTAAGTTGATTAGTGTGTTATTTTTATAAACTGGTTTTCTATCAATTTTCATTCTTGTTTTACTTACTCTGCAATGGCGAAGCATCAGACCTGTTCACTCTTAATGTAGAACTAAAATAATAAATGCAGATTTAATGTAAAGCTGAATGAAATAATCATTGTTCTTTCATTTCAGAATATACTTCACTTACGATTTCTCTAAAAATTAGCGTTCTGTAATTCCAGAACAATTCAAAACGAGTTTCAGGAATAATCTTACTGTCTTCGTAATATTTTGTTATTTAATTTAAATACAGAGATATCCGATAACTTGATATTTGCTAGTCCCTACAGTTACGCTGATATTTCCCTTCTCATAGCATGAAAAGCTTTCGATTTTGATCCCTGTTCCCAACACGTATGGAACCATAGAAATGGGGTATGAAAGCTTCTTCTGCAACTCCGCATGATCAATGAATGTTTTCAGATCTCCCTGAAGTGCAGTTCGAGTTAGGGATTTATTGCCCACACTGCCTTAGGGATAAAATCTGCGGTAAGTGTGTATCCATGCCACTTTTGGCTTCTTTCCATTTTAACCTTTTCGAATCTTATATACTTCGTGCTATCAACGAACGCATGAAGCAGATTCTCTACGTAGGTTTATTAAATATTCAAGCCGCACGCTTATAGTATTTTTCATTTACATTCAGCGATACGTACCTAGTTTCTGCTAAACGGTTATGAGGTTTCCTGTTTCTTTAGCTAAAACTGGACTTGGCAAACGAGAATTGTGCAGTGACCTTTCTGTTTGTCCCGCTAATAGGAAGAATCAGAAATATAGATGTATATTTTATATACAGGATGTTAATGAACTACACTGAAATAATGTCAGCGATTTTAGACGTAGCTGATACAAGCAATTTGAGATAGGCGATGCATGGTCTACGGCTAAACATAACGCAGTTAATTCTGTTAAACTTAATTGCCATTAGATACTGATAAGTTGCTATTTAAACAAGATGGGCGAAAATACTGCATTAGAATGTCTTTAAAACTTCTTCCCAAGTATAGAAATATTGATTCTTAGTAGCTCGTTATTGGCGTTCTCAAGATTTAATGCCTCAAAATCTCTCAAATCTCGAAATAATCAACTGCCAGTACGACACTGAACAGTGATTAACTGACTGCTTGTAGTAATGCAACCTACTCTAGGGCTGTGTTTTTAACTTTTCTGGTAGCCCAATCCGTAACGCCGAAAAATCATTGGTTTGGTTCCTGTCATGTAGTTAATTTTTGCCTTCGTCTTTTTAATACGGAAATTCCAATAGCTAGAAATGGCGTGATTCGTAACTAAGAACAGATTGGCCAGTGCAATAATGTTACTACACTTTTTCTGGGATCACCTTAAGTCTCGGGTATGAAGCACCTATTACCTCGGAAAAGAACCTAACTGCCCGAATAATAGCAGCATGTGAAGTTATTCGGCGCACACAAGGAATTTTGAACAGAGACGACAGTCGCTCCTTCACCCCTGTCAATTCTGCACAGGAAACCCAGGTCACCATTTCGAGCAGTTCATATAAACCTGACGTAAATATTTGCTTATATACTGTGTTAAGTTCGTTCACCCTTTAAACCACCTTCCACTTAGATGTGCAGCATGCTAAGGTATTAAGCAGGATTTAACCTGTGTTAGAAAGAATTGTAATTAATTGCATTGACAAGCTGAAATTACTCCGTAAAGGCATATATTTATAAAAGAATTAAAAGCTTAGACAACATGTTATAAAGCAACCAAAAATGAATGAATGAATAATGACAAACTAAATGAAGAATACTTGAACTCACTTAACGTTCACTTATTTAGAAACTTAAATCAGTAGCTTCCAGATTTAAACCAACAGGCCATGTCTCCTATCTAAAATTACTTTCTGAAGATCTCTCAACTTGCTTTGAAAATATTTCGTTGTAGTTCATTAACACCCTCTATAAAATGCATATAGGCTGACACAAGTATGGAACATTAAATGGAAATAAAATATGTTCCTTAACACAGAAATATCGTCAGAAGCTAAGAAATCAACTGCAATCGAAGATAACTAATAGGGTAGCAGCCAGCTTTCCCTTAGATATACTCTTAGCATTGAAGAGGTTTCTAATTTCATTTTCCTATATATGTCATATCAGATGTCTTCATTCCAAACAGTATACATTGTTTGGGGAGAAGCAAGCACATACAAACTGCCTATACAAAATGCCATTACTTCATAACTAATGAACTACACAAAGCAAACTTCAAAACAATCAAAACGATTGAAATGCCCAATCCACCTTTTTACAAACAGAAGAACATGAATGGAAAGTTACCTTGAGCCTTTTGTATTACGTGAAGTGTATAAACATCGATAAAAGGACTTTTCGTGAAAGCTTTCATGTTTAAGTTGCCTGGAGCTGTTCAATCAATGGAGTATAAAAGTTGAAGATGGAGAAACATAAACACGTTGAATAATGAAATAAGTCGGAGTTGCCTCGGGTTGGGTAGCTTGCTTGATGTGCCCAAGACGTATATATCGTAATTTTTTACGAGTTGCATTAAGAAAGGAGTGTGAAATACATTTGCAAGTTGGAGATGAAATAATAATGTATTACAGAACAAAATGTACACAGGGAGGATAGTGTCTGGAGCACTTGTACTAATCACCGCGGTGATCTATTCCTTTCGTTTTTAACAGTATATAAAATGTTTCTGCAAAGGAAATGTCTAATATGCTGCAATCACATCTCTTTCTCATCTGGTACAGTGTCTTTTTACAAACACTTATATATTTATCTACTACATATTATCCCAGATAAACATTTGTAGAAATGGTTTTGTTGCCCTTAAACACACAATTTGAATAAGGGGATATAGATTGTTAAAGTATTAGTCAAACCTCTAAACTGCTGGTTCTGTAATGTCTTTGAAATTCCTTTCCCTTTGCATAAGCAGAAGTTAAAGAAACAAATAACGTCTTTCTATTTAAAGTAAACATTGTGAAAAATTGGCAACACTGAGTTGTACTAAATTCCGTTCATTTGTCACTGTAATCGTTACCCCTGTGCTAACTTAGAACCACTTTCGCTTTCTAGAAATACATAAAATAAGCACCTCAGTATAAATAATCCTTGGTTTCTGTTGCAGGCAGCAACCTGCACAACTCGAACTTCTCGGCGTACAGTGCTCACAGACTAGTACTTACTTTTAGCGGCAGGACTGCTCTGGCCAACTTGATTCACAATAACTCTTATAGATACCCATTGGACAACACATAAGTAGCAACTGAACTCTGACTGGCTCTGGGCTAGCTTTTTAGCTCCCTACCGGTCACAGAAGAATGTCCGAGGAACCAAAAGATCTTGAATCGAGGGAATGAAACACTGTTACAGTCGAATGTTCCAGATCTGTCGAAATCGAAAGGTTTAAAACACTTGCGAGGGACAACAAACGAGATATTTACTGCTCTTGACGACAGCGGTTATCCTTGAATTTTCCTTTGTTTTGCTTCTCTTTACGAGAAAAATACAGAAACGGTGGGATTGGGAGTCTCTCACTTAATTGTTTTGCAGAAGACATTCGCTGCCGATATAACGTAAGTATTGGGAAATGCAGAAATAACACTGAATATCTCGAAAATACTTAGCTCCATAGATAGACAAATGTTATATAAACTGTCATAGCTGTGATAACATACGCTTCTTAAATACGTTTCTGATGCATAGTCAAATTCCCTCTATCGTTAATAATGTAGTGTTGTTTATACTTGAAAGTGCCTGTAGGCACGCCAGTTTGCCTATAAATGGACAGGGCTGTTTTACATAATCAGCTTTTTTTTCTTTTGTAATTTACGTCCTCCAACGGTAAATCATATCGGACGATGAATGGAATGGCTAAAATGATGCGCAGTCCATGGAGCTTAGAGTTACCCGACATTCGTCTTTCAGTATAAGGGAAAAACCCGGAAAAAACCTTATCCAGGTAATCCAACCTGACCGAGATTCGAACTCGGGACGTCTTGAACGTGAGGCAGACATGCTACCACCACGCTACCGAGGCGGGTCTAATCAACTAAATACTTAATGTTTACAAATAAATTTGAATAGTGAAATAAGTTCAAATTATAACACATCACGTAATAACGACAGTGTATATTTCAAGATAAAATTCTCTGATTAGTCTTTCTACGTATCGCCAAACTTAAATATCGTGGATTCCCACGCATAGGGCAGCATTTTCAGTATAAACGAGAAAATGGCTGCAGTATAAAATGAAATTTTCATATTAAGTCTATACTCTATTACGTCACTTTAATAAAGCCTATTAAGTTGTCTTTAGGGATTACAGTGTGTTCTATCTGGTTTGTTAATGCACTGAACTTTCTAATTGAGACTTAGTATCACATTAGAAGTACTTTAAAATTATCTCATTCCATTTTATAGCCTTTTACAATCACTGTCAATCAAAATAGATCAAATACTTCCATGATCCTGCGTTTCACCACTTATTTAGGAACAGTGGCGCAGAAATTTATACATCTGCATTATCATAGTGCTTTAGGTGTTTAGGTGTCTTCCGTGGTTGAATGTTTCATTTAGTGAGTTAGAGGTTGGAAATAAAGCACACACCACTGCCAATCTACTGAGTTTATTACAGTACTTAATTTAACATTTCCACATATTCCACACAAACATAAAAGGAAAAATGTTCTACCTGTCATTGTTCACCGTGTAGGGTATTTCTTATATGTAAATCATTATTCAGCTTAAGATGATTAATCTCAACTTATTTAAGTGCTAGTGTTATAGCTTTAATATATTCCGTTGTAGCTATGCAGTTAATTTTAGAGGTTTCTAATGGTGAATAAAAGAAAATTTAGAAATTGCACTTATTCCTCTGTTTAAAATTGTAAAATCTGGATACTATTAACGTAAGGGTTCTATGCCCTCACAGGAGATGTGTAAGCCCGAAGGGGAGGAGGAAAACTTGTTGAACGAGCCGCATACAGGGAAACAAACCTGTAGTTGTTAGGGACCTTGTCCTCTGCTGTATTTCCTGCATCCGCCGTCCTTGGTCTCCTTTCACCTCACCTCTTTTTCCCTCCGGGGACGCTCCATCAGGGGTACAGGTACAAAATATTTCATTGCTCCAAGGTGCTAAACACCCCTCTGAACCTTGTTCTATGTGGTTTTAGTCAGTCATGCATTCATATCGCACAGTTAATTTAGAAAATATGCATGAATACTTTTACGCCTTGGACATTAACAAAGTGAATCCCAACGTTTGCACACGGCATTCTCTCTCTGCTCTTCAAAGACGTGTCAAACCACCTGAGTAGGAAATCGTGCCAAATGAGAGGGGAAAGGAGCAAAATGTACTTAATGAGCATCCATTGGTCACTTGATTTGGTTACTGATTTACCTGTCGACAATCGGACTAGCAGGATAATAGAAATCAGTGTCTCTAACTTGCCGTATTTTTCACTATTTCCAATTATTTTATTTTCTATGTAAACGAGAGATACAGTCCTATATTTCCTGATGAAAATTATAAGGATTTTGTTGCCTAATGGAATGGAATTAAATTTTTCTAATCCCTAACTTTTCTAATGTATTTTCGATCATATATGCTTCCAAAATTTCAGAAGAATCATTACAATTATTATCTGCGCATTTATGTAATCCATTCTGCGTAGGATTCTATTTAAATTAAAATTCTAAACACTTCCTCTATGATTTGAATATGTTATCTCGTATCTAATGATATCACTTCTGCTTCTAATTTCGTTTATTGTAGGAACGGTGACTGCTTCACTGTACTTTCGAAGTAATGCTGAACCGTATTTGAAATGTACGCGAATTTATACTACTACTGTATGTTCGTTATTCTAATAATAGTTGAAGGCGCTTTAGGGATGACTTGATTACAAGCTGATCTTTTTAGTCACTACCTATCAAACTGAAATAACTATATTTGAAATTATATTGAACTTTCTTCGTAAACTAATTCTGTTTCAAAGGGGGTGTAAGTTAATATGTCGAGAATAATTTGATTTATATTCAATAAATAGTTGGGAAGCAACATAATAGATTGCTGAATATCTCATCTGTGGAGTTATAATGTGATTTTCGTTTGTTTTCTAGGCCCAAATGTAAAAACTGCCGTAGCCATCCTCAACTGCCTGCTCGCCCGTCAGCTATGCTTCGAGGATGCATCCTGTTCAGCCATCCTGGAAATCATCCCCAGAGTGTGCGGCTCCGAATTAGGTAAGTGAGAAATGTTGTTAACTTTCCAAAGCTTTAAATAGTTAAAGATATTCCACTGTTTGTTGAAAATTCCTGAAGTAAGGATGCTCATAAATCAGGTGGTCGAAGTCTTTGTATTAGTTTTCTATAGATGCTATATACGCAGAAATACCTCCAGTAACAGATCGCACAGAAGGCAAGTGTCATTATGATGCTGAGCATGGGACTCCAAGACACAGAAATATGTGGAACGTTTCACTGAAATTAGGAATAAAATCTACCCCAATAGCATTTGCCATAGTAATAGAAGTACTAAATTTCTCATTTATCAAACGTAAAGTTATATTCATTTTAAAACAGTTACCATATGTACTATACAGTATATAAGGTTGAAGCAATTTATTGCTGAAACTACAACTCACTCTCTCCAATAAGGACAAATCTGATGAGTGTATAAACATGAAAGATGAAAAAAAAATTAAGCAGAGTGCCATTGCTTAGAGACTTGGATGATGCAGAGTTGAATACTTGAAGAAATACAGCTGCTACTGTCGTTGTTCGTAGAAAAAGTGACAGAGGTTGAACACAGTGATACACAGAAGGATCATCTCTGAGTTTGTTTTCTCAAGCTTATCTGTTTACTTTGAAACCTCCCGAAAAACTAAAAATTTGTCAGCCTAACAGAGACAAAGTAAAAAGAAAGAAACAGAAAAGAAAGAAAGGACGCAACAAAAAAGTGCAAATTTTCTTTAATGTTATACCATTCCGATAGAAATTCTATGCACTAAAAGGGTACATAATGTAGGTAAAGAAATTGGTAGGTATTGCGTTAAGTTTTGGTATATTGGAGAGCATTATATAATGCTAAATATACTGCGCAAATGCATAATTTATCGGTCAAATAATACAACTGTCAGCAGGCGCCGAAGATGAACCTGTAGTGACAAGAACAAAAGTATAACTCTAAGGTGCCAGGTGCCATGAGGAGATTCAAAGAACAAATATTAACGTTAAGGATTCAATAAATAAAAATAAATGGAATGTTCCAGATATAGAGTATCCAAAGATAAAAACAGGACTCTTTCCCATGATTCTTCTAAGAGTCTTGCGTTTGTGAAATCCATGGGAACCAAAAACACTAGAAGTACTTTCGTGATGCCAGGTATAAGTGCACACTGCGCGTAAGCATATACTCTGAGGTTTTCCGTTTAAAAAATTTCACGTTATTTACTCACGAGTGCTAGTAGCATGCTCCATAAGAGTTCATATTATACATTTTGTTGACACATTCCTGGATGAAATTGTCATATTCCCCATAACTCTTGTTAGGTAATTTTCATAGTTGCCGGAGCATGACCTCTTTTCCATTGAGCCGCAGGACATTCCTGCCGTCCCCGACCGTCTCCTCGTGGCTTCTGAGGGCATTTAGTCCCAGTATCACCTCCTCCTCCACCTCCGCGACGAACACCCACTGACGCAAGGCACTCCGTCCCAAGGTCAACTGCAGCAGAGCCTCCCTCTCCACGGGCAGGGTGTCACCCGATGCCAGCACTAGCTGGTATGATCGTCTTGGTTTCCTCGACGGCAAACCCTTGGCCACGTCAGGTCTGATGATGGTCACGGCTGTTCCGGTGTCAAAGAGTATGCGGCACGGCTTCCCTCTGACCCAACCGTCTGCGATGAGGCTGTCGGCTGACGTCAGCTGACGTCGCGCAGTGTCACTCAAGGGGATGGTGGTGATGGCGCCGACGTGATCCTCGCCACGCCGGTCCTTACTGGTTCCTCCGGCTGCTCTTCCTGGTGTCGGTCATCTTCGAGGTCATCGTCGCGGCCAAGTTGCTAGTTGCAGCTTCCGCCTTTGTTGTTAATTCGGTGTTCATTTCTTCCATCTTCTCGGTGATGTTGTCATCGTCCCGCTTCCTGACACCAATTGTGACTTTGTAGGTTCGAAGAATTAAAAGTCCAATTTTACGAAATTTTAAATGTTCTTTATTTCCGTAGAAATACACTGTTCAATTCTCTTTACAACATTACATCACATATACAACAGCAAGGTTGATGACAGTAACAAACAGCTTACTCAACTTCCACTGTTGACAACACTCTCGTTACATGCCTTTACACAAATCTCTCATCTGTTCTCTGCTTACCTCACTGTTTTACAACTTGCAAATCGACTCCTGACCAGTCGTCGCCTCTTTTTATACCTGCATCGATAATTCCAGATTGTTCTAAAATAAACCAGAACCCGAAGTCTCTATCAGTCCAGAAATTTCCATTTATCTCAGTTTGTTTGCTTCGGCAGACCCTTATTGGCATGCTATCTCTCTCTGTCGGGTCTTTTTTTTTCACACTGCCCGCCTATCGGTTCCTTTTGTGTAAACAAGCCGCGCGATGGTAGATACGGTTTCGCGAAAATATAAAAATAAATATCAGATACACAAACCAATTTCTTATAGTTATTGTGTAAAATATTCTAATGGTAATTGAAAAGAACCAGTTGATTGGGTTGACGAAAATGCACCACAAAAATTTGTTTAAATGTTAAAACAAGAATCCTAAGAAATTTAAAAAATACATAGCAAAGTTGTACCAATGATAATGACTAATGAAGATAAAATAAGTTTAAAAATTAAAAAATATGTCATATTTGTGAAAATAAATTTACTATTGGTAAAAGAAAGCTAAAGGTTCATGATCATTTAACAGGCAAATATAGAAGTGCAGCATATCATGATTGTAATATTAATTTTAAAATCCATCATTTTTACCAATATATATTCACAATTTAGCTAACTATGATGTTAATTTGTTTCTAAAAGAATTAGGTATTGATCGTAATTATATTGATGCAATTCCAGATAATGAAGAAATGTTATTTCATTTAGTAAAAAGGTTAAAGATGGTCTAACTTTAGGATTTTTAGATACCTTTAAATATATGCCTTCAAGTATTGACAAATTGTCAAGTAATTTTAAGAAAGAAAAATTTAAAGAAACAGCTAAATATTTTAAAGGCGAACAACTAGATTTAATAGTATAAAAAGGTGTTTATCCATATGAATACATGAGTTCCAAAGAAGAATTAAAAGAAACAAAATTACCTAAAAGGAATGTTTTTATTCAAGATTTAATAAACCAAACATTACTGATGGAATTTATGAACGAGGAAAGTTAGTTTGGAACAAATTTAATATTGAAACCATTGAAGAATATACAAAATTGTATAACAAATCAGATGAATCACTATTAGCAGATATTTTTGAAAACATTAGAGATACTTGTTAAAAAGCATATAAACTAGATCTATCTTGTCATTTTACAGCACCAGGTTTTGCTTGGGATGCAATGTTAAAAATGACAAAAGTAAAACTAGATTTATTGAATGTTTATGATATAATCTTAATGCTTGAAAAAGGAATTCGTAGTGGTATTTCACAAAGTATATAAAAACATGTTTGCAAAAGGAAATAATAAATATATGAAAAACTATAACGCTAAAGTAGAAAAAACTTATTTAGAATATCTAGATGGAAATAATTTATATGGTTGGGAAATCTCACAATATTTACCTTTTGGCGGATATGAATGGATAGGCACAAAACATTTTTAACTTTAAAAAGATACAAGAAATACCAGATAATTATACATATGGATATATATATATATTTTAAGTTGACTTAGAATATCCAAAAGAATTACATTATTTACATAAACATTTACCATTAGCACCAGAAGGAGGAAATAAGTTATTAACAACATTACATTGTAAGTAAAAATATGTTTGACATCACAGAAATTTAAAACAACATCTAAGTCTTGGTTTAAAATTAAGAAAAATTCATTAGCTTTAACTTTTAAACAATCAAATTGATTACAGAAATATATTGATTTGTATAATGAAATGAGAAGACAGGCAAGTAATGAGTTTGAAAAAGTTTTCTACAAATTAATGAATAATTCATTTTTTGGAAAAACAATGGAGAATATTAGAAATAGAAAAGGTATTAAGTTAATTACTGCTCCAGAGAAATATACAAGATATATTTCTTAACCAAACTATGAAGACACAGCAATATTTTCAGAAAGTTTAGTTGCTGTTCACTTGAAGAAAATAAAAATAAGATTTGATAAACCAATTTATATTGGAATGAGAGTATTAGACATTCCAAAAATAAAGATGTATGATTTTCACTATAATGTTATGAACCTAAGTATGGCGAAAATATAGATTTATGTTACATGGATACTGATTCCTTTATTAATCATATGAAAACTGAAGACTTTTCTGACGATGTGAAAGCATTGATAAATAAATTTGATACAAATGTTTGTTCTAAAGATAATATTTATGGACTAACACTAATTAACAAAAAAGTATTAGGAAAAATGAAAGATGAAAATTGTGGAAAGACAATGGCAGAACGTGTTAGTTTAAAATCTAAAATATATGCATACAAAGTAAATGAACAAGAATGTAAAAAATCTAAACGTGTTAAGAAATTAGTAGTTAAAAATTAAATTACATTTGGTGATTATAAAAGTTTTTTAGAATCTAAAATAAAACAATATATAAAAATGAATTTGATTAGATCATACAAACATGGACTATATACCATTGAAAGTAATAAAATAGCCTTAAGTTCTGACGATGATAGAAGACACAAATTAGAAAATGGAATTAATACATTGCCACATGGGCATTACAAAATAAAACAATTAAAATACAAATTTAAAAATTAAATTAAAAATTAAATTCTAAAACATAATTAATCTTATTAATGTTTCTTAGAAAATAAAACTGAATTTCCAATTGCTTTTTTCATATATGAAATCAATATGACATTCATACTGATTTTTATACACATTCAATAATTGAAAACAATTAAGACCATCTGATTCTATTTACTAAAATTTAAACATTTCAAAGGAATTTTAGCATAACGTCTTTCTTATTAACTTTTATTTTATTATAAAAATATATATAATATATTCTTAATAACTAGCTCCATTTATACAATAAAAATAAATATAAAATTAAAATACATAATTTTAAAAATTAAAAAGCTATATATATATTAATGGAAGCCGTTATTGATATACAAGAGAAGCGTCAGCTAAAGCAGACTTATGTCTGCGACAACAAACTTGTCTTCAATGGCAAAGAAGTCTTTATGATTATTGATGAAGAAAATAATCCATAGTTTAAAGCTAAAGATATTGCTGAAATGTTGGAATACAAAGACACTGATAAAGCTGCTAGAAATAATGTTGATAATGAAGATAAAGTAAGATATGAATATATTTGAAACCCAGACTCCAAAACGCTATTAAAAGTTCATGAAAAAGCTCCTATATTTATTAATGAATCTGGTTTATAAACACTTATCAGCTAAAAAGAAGCTAAGAAGTTAAAAAATTGGTTACTCATGAAGTTTTACCGTCAGTTAGAAAATATGGTGAATATAAACTACAAAACAAAATTAAATATTTAGAAAATAAACTTGAAGATTTAGAAAACGACCATTAACACCATTAACAATGAATATAATTTAGTTTAAAATGCTGGATTCATCACCGCATATAATAATCGTCAACACAAACACAGTAATCTTATTGCTAAATTTAAACCTAATGTACCCTTTAAATATCATATAATTTATGAACCAGCAAATCCTTACGAATTGCCTATTCATCATCATCTTGATTCAGTAAGAGATATTAAAATTTCTATCACAGACGAAAATGAAAATCTGATTGACTTTGGCGGTTCTAAAGTTGAAATAGTTTTACGAATTCATTAGTTTTTTATCATTAAATGGGTATTAAAAGCATCGAACAATACCAAACGAGATCATTTAAATTAAATGACTCAACCAGATGTAATTTAAACAAAACACTCAGTAATTTAGACGTAGATCTAAACATTGCTAATGGAACTTATTTTCCTAGTAGAACAGTTGCTTACATGCAGTTCGAGCCACGTGGAGAGGAAGCAAATGGAGAATTTAATACTGAAGGTAGCATCAAACTTGTAAATAATTACTTACCACGAATGTTTAACAAAGCATATTTAAATGTGGTCAAGTTATAGAAAAAAATAGATAATCCGGGTTTAATAAGCGATGTGCTTATTGATTTATTTGTTCCAATAACAGACATGCATTTATATAATGATGTTGATTTTATTAATGACAATAAACTTAATTATGAAGCAGGACGTATTTATGAAGTATCGTATCCACTAGAATACATATTCAGTTTCTTTAGATATAATAAACAACCTTTATGCAATTTAGGTTTAACTGTTTCTTTCGAAAGAGCAGCTAATGGTGATGCATGCTTTTACAGATGGGACATATTAAAAGCTGATGGATCAATTGATAAAGCTGCACTACATGAGGCTAAAATTATCATAAAAGAATTTAAAATCAGAGTTCCAATCATAGGATATGAACCAGATTTTTCTTTAATTCAGAAACAAAAATTACTAAAAAATCCAAAATTGAAATTTAACTTTATCGTTTAGAGCATTATGTAAGAACATAATTTTACCGGAAAAAGCATTGACATCAATGCTAAAACATCTTTCAATAATTTACAATTCGATAATCCTAATATCTGTATCACAAGTTTTCAAACGAATAGGCCAAACGATCAGAAAAGAAATTCTAGTGAATATGATCATTGTCAGCTAGAGAACTGGTCTTTCAGAAATTCTAGAAATGAAGAATTTCCGATAGAAAGACAAAAATTAAAAATTATGAATCATTGCTATGAAGTTGCATATGATGCTTACGCTTCATTAGCTGAAAGATGGGCAGGAAACAAATGTGTTAGATGGAACGTAGATGAATTTGCTTTAAGACAATTTATGAACATGACAATTAGTGGAGAAAAAACAATAACGATCGATTTAAGTTTAAAAAAGTAACAGAAGAAATTTAACTGTAATTGTCGCTTAATTATATGTGCACACGTTGTGCGAAGCGGCAATTCCTATAATAAACAGCTTAGCTCTGTCCTCAGACCTACTCGACTGACCTCACAAGTGATCGCGCAACTTATCACTCAAGGCTGACCGGCTTCAGTGAACCAAGGAAACATCGCTGACGCTGGCACTGACAGATAGCGCGAAACTTCCACCGGTTTCATTTTTTAAAATCTTAAATTTGTATGTTATATTATGTAAGGTATGTCTTACTTTCTTGATTAATGTATTTAAAAAGCGTAAGAAAAACGTTTCTTCCGAAAGATGAATTATTATTTTTAAATTAAAAACAATATCATTCAACATCACAATCATCTTTTATTTTTTTTAGTTTTTTATTAAAGTTTTAGTTAAAATTATTTCAAAACATCATTGTTCAAGTTTTAGAAATATTACAAAACTTCGTTTTGTAATACATCTAAAACTCAATCAATAATGTTTTGAAATCCTTTTAAAAAATCTAAAACGAACATTTTATTTTTATTGAATTTTATATATAAATAAAAACAAAGAAAAATTAGTAACAATATCCAAAAGCTAAAAGATAAGCTCAAGAAGATTAAAGAGAACAAATGTTTTATAAAATTAGCAGAATTAAATAGGGTAAAACTTACATAATTTCAAATCCAGAATTTATAGCAACTAAGTATGGTCAAAAAGTCACTATAATGATAAATTTAAAATAATCTTACCTGATAAATATACAAATTTATTCTTGGAAGATGAAGATGTATTAGAAAACCTTTCTAGTTTGAAATGTATTTATCGAGGTAAAATGTAAAGTGGTGATCATTGTGTGCATGATATTGATTTTGTTTAAATCTATTATTTTAGACTTTTAATTTTTAATTTTATTTTTTTTTATTTTTAATTTTTTATAATTTTTTTTTAATTTTAATTTTTATAATTTTAATTTTTATAATTTTTAACAACGATGTCTTTTTTATTAACTGCGCTAGGATCCGCGTTTGGTATGTACTCTGTTAACACTTGTATCCATTTCATAACTAATACATTAGTAGAATGGAAGGGGACTTTGGACACAAGCTAAACATAACCTGCTGGTTATGCACAGTGCCAAGCATGTCAGATTATAAGCAATATCTCTGTACCGGGAGCCTCTCCTAGGCTAGCGCAGTGGTCCCATTTTATAACTGTCATCACAAATTTGCAGCATTAAAGCGGAACCATCGCTTATCACGTGATTTGCCCCAACGTGGGGAAGATACTATGATGGCTTTGAGTGACTAAAGGTAGATGCGAATGGATTTCGTGGTTTTCCCCTACGGGTTGTTGAATGTTGCTGATATTCATCTACATCTACCCGGCTTTCAATTTTCCTTTCATTTCGAGTTAGTCTCAGTTTCGGGTGTGCTTTTAGGTTTTATGGCGTATGGCGGTGCCGAAAGTATGCCGTGGATACTTGCTAAAAAAAATTAAAGAAAAGCATTCTCCAGGAAACTCGAGGGCTGTTTGATCGACGGACCGTTCTTCGTTCTCTCTAGACCGTCCTAACAATGGGACGGTCCTTCCAGCCCACAACTGCGTATCTCTGTGGCTTGCTTATCTGCAGGCTGCGGTTTCTACTTTGGTTCCTTCATGTCATGCATTCCTAGAGGCTGTCAGTCACAATAGATCTATGTAGATCCAATGCACAGTGCGTCCTCTTGTGTATTTCCTATATCTATATACCTATAAACAGCCACAAGAGTAGAATTCATTTTCGAGATTCTGAAAAATAAGGCAGTTTAAAGCATGTTTTTATTATAAATATGCACATATGAATCAGTGTTGCTTCACTACATGAGTAGTAATAGATTTTATATTCTTATTCTTTCTTTTTGTGAAAGAGCATAAGTTAACAAGAGCGATTAAACGGAGTAACCTCCAGCCATAATCATACAAGCGTTAGCGTTTGAGCCGGTTTCAATTCTTATTCCTCACAGTGACCGAGATGTGGGACGTAAGGTCCGAAGGTCGAAAAATTCAGAAGCTGGCACGCACTAACACCTGCGGGATCGCTAACAACTTCAAGATGTACCTATTTAGACATTGGCATATCCTTGCCATAAAGTTACCTCCTGGATAACACTCGGATGATGGTGCAACTGACAGGCAGCCAGAGAAAAATCTTTTGCACAGAGTAAATTTCAATGCCTGTTAAAGACACAAATATTTGTTGCCTGGTCCGACAACCCTGAAAAGAAATGTAAGAAAACAAAAGACATGAAATAATACAGTAGTATATAGTCCATCCTAGGACTCGCCTACTGGGCTTTTAAAATCACAGAAATGGGTTATGGGAGAATTCAGGTTTGTAACTCCACGAGGACCTCCCAAAATTGAGCCACAAATATTAACGCCAGAGTCATGTGTCTCGTTTCGAGAGAAAAACATTTTAACTATTCCCGAAGAGCTAAACTATTTTTCACTTTTACATCAGGGATAAAAATTCAATAACCAGGCTGTTGAATATTGCTCTAATTTCCTTATAATTAGTTGATCCAATAATGTATGTCCAACAATGTATTTATGTGTGTTAGACATAGTCTTCTGGAAACGAAAGAACATTGCCATTATAGTCCACTTAAATTAATATCGCTTCAAGTACATAACGCTTAAACAAAATATTTATAATTATTCTTTAGCATAGTGGCTTCCAATTTTACTATTTAACCACAGTTCTAATAACTGTGCTTTTTAAAGCAATATTATAGTTAGTAGAATTTACCATTAGTGGACACAGTAAAAGCTTGTGGTGGTTTTAAAACACTTTTGAAGCTCTAGATGATTTACCCGAGGTTACTCTTTAGATTTCTAAACTCCAGTGATTAATTAGTTAGAATGGAATTGTTCCCTATAGAATTGTGATGCAATGAAATGATATATATATATGGAGTTTTCATGCTCATTTCTCCATTTTAACCCTCATAATTAAGGGGCTCCGTAGTAATTAATGGTATGGGACATTTATGCTAAAACTGAGTTAATGCAAGTAGATAATGGTAAGGTGTCTGTAGTTTATTTATGAGTAAGCTATTTGGTGGTTTCCAAGAGATGGCAGCAATATCAGATTTCTTACCCCGCTGGTTTTCTCTTGTCTCTGGCATTAAAACAATGTTAAGGGACAACAAAATGACTGACAGTAGTAAAGCTTTCTGACTTGATTCTGAGAAACAAGAAGAATTAATGAGCTGTTTAGCAGATTTTGTGACAGAAGTAACTCCGTGAAAGATCCTACTTTGTCCCAGATAAAAATGACTTGGTCCATTCACCCGAAAGTGTCGGTTATGAGATAAATATGGTTTACATATAATTTCATGTAAATAATGTTAACTCTTCTAACGTGATATTGTTTACTTGCCAATGTATGACATCTATACTTAAAGTGTTAAGTGTTACACGATAACATTCTTTTTACTTCCTAAATGTAAGTTTTTGGAAATTGAGTAAACCTTTAAAGGCTATGAATGCTTAACATTAACAAGCATCAGTTTCTGTTAATATTATGCACCTTTTCGTGCTTTTCTAGTACGAACATCAATGTTATTGCAATGATTCTACAAGGATTACACCTCTAAATAAACATACAGACGATAATGATGATAACGATGACGCTGACGATGACGGTGAGCTTATTGTAAATAAAGTATGAGGAAAGTACCACCTCTCTTCATACTGGGCTCAAAAGAAAAAGTATTCAGAAGCATTGCCAATACACCCAAATAAACTAAATGACATACTTTCTAGTCTGAAGTGGATCCCTCTCATATACCATGCCTGGGACAACCTTAAATCTACAAGCACTAGTGAACTTGGTCAAAATGATGATTAGTAATGTATATTGATAAGGATTGTGTTTCAATTTAATGCAGTGTAAAGTATCGTCATATTTTATGTAAACAATCTTAGGTACAACTGCACATTAATAAAAACGTTAAATTTTTTCAATCAGAATACAGTCATAAAATTCTTAAATTGGAAATGCAAGTTCTTTAAACATAAGTTAATGGGAAAACATATTTGATTTCTATGTATGCTTAACAAAACAATTCTGTGTTTTTTCTAAACTTTCAACTCTTTGGTTCTCTAAATATGCTACGTGTCCCTTACCATTGTTTACTACCGAGCCCTTCAATTTTAATTTCGTATAGCCACAAAAATTCCTAATAACGCTGAAGGATATCACAATTTACGCAAAAGGACGAGAAACATTAGTGATATACCTGACTTACTTAATTTTCCTCCATTCTTGCAGCTTCGAATCCAGCAGAACAACAGATTAAATATATGGCGTTTGTAGGCAAAATTAAGATACATATTTCTTATGTCTTAGTTATGAAAGTCCACTATAAGTCACTTCTACGTTTCCCTAGTTTAGATTTCTAAATTAACCTCTGCATTACATCTGAGACTAAAACAGGATGAAATGGCATCTTTGTTTTTTCATTGTGCTACACTGCAGCACTGCTGTTGAATTTCAAAGTGTAATTAATTGTTCAAGAAAGCTGTAACAGGACGCTTAAAACAGTTCGACGGGGATTTGTTTGCTGCAGCATGCGACCAGACTTGGGAAACGATAATTGTCTGCGTGATGTTCACAAACGTTAAGATGGGTGTTTGCGAGTCTTTAGAGAATTTGATCTCATTTTCACGAGCAGTTTACATTAATTTAATGGGATACTTACCACCAGTATAAACAATAATAATAATAATAATAATAATAATAATAATAATAATAATAATAATAATAATAATAATAATAATAATAATAATAATAATAATAATAATAATAATAATAACAATAACAATAACAATAACAATAACAATAACAATAACAATAACAATAACAATAACAATAACAATAACAATAACAATAACAATAACAATAACAATAACAATAACAATAACAATAACAATAACAATAACAATAACAATAACAATAACAATAACAATAACAATAACAATAACAATAACAATAACAATAACAATAACAATAACAATAACAATAACAATAACAATAACAATAACAATAACAATAACAATAACAATAACAATAACAATAACAATAACAATAACAATAACAATAACAATAACAATAACAATAACAATAACAATAACAATAACAATAACAATAACAATAACAATAACAATAACAATAACAATAACAATAACAATAACAATAACAATAACAATAACAATAACAATAACAATAACAATAACAATAACAATAACAATAACAATAACAATAACAATAACAATAACAATAACAATAACAATAACAATAACAATAACAATAACAATAACAATAACAATAACAATAACAATAACAATAACAATAACAATAACAATAACAATAACAATAACAATAACAATAACAATAACAATAACAATAACAATAACAATAACAATAACAATAACAATAACAATAACAATAACAATAACAATAACAATAACAATAACAATAACAATAACAATAACAATAACAATAACAATAACAATAACAATAACAATAACAATAACAATAACAATAACAATAACAATAACAATAACAATAACAATAACAATAACAATAACAATAACAATAACAATAACAATAACAATAACAATAACAATAACAATAACAATAACAATAACAATAACAATAACAATAACAATAACAATAACAATAACAATAACAATAACAATAACAATAACAATAACAATAACAATAACAATAACAATAACAATAACAATAACAATAACAATAACAATAACAATAACAATAACAATAACAATAACAATAACAATAACAATAACAATAACAATAACAATAACAATAACAATAACAATAACAATAACAATAACAATAACAATAACAATAACAATAACAATAACAATAACAATAACAATAACAATAACAATAACAATAACAATAACAATAACAATAACAATAACAATAACAATAACAATAACAATAACAATAACAATAACAATAACAATAACAATAACAATAACAATAACAATAACAATAACAATAACAATAACAATAACAATAACAATAACAATAACAATAACAATAACAATAACAATAACAATAACAATAACAATAACAATAACAATAACAATAACAATAACAATAACAATAACAATAACAATAACAATAACAATAACAATAACAATAACAATAACAATAACAATAACAATAACAATAACAATAACAATAACAATAACAATAACAATAACAATAACAATAACAATAACAATAACAATAACAATAACAATAACAATAACAATAACAATAACAATAACAATAACAATAACAATAACAATAACAATAACAATAACAATAACAATAACAATAACAATAACAATAACAATAACAATAACAATAACAATAACAATAACAATAACAATAACAATAACAATAACAATAACAATAACAATAACAATAACAATAACAATAACAATAACAATAACAATAACAATAACAATAACAATAACAATAACAATAACAATAACAATAACAATAACAATAACAATAACAATAACAATAACAATAACAATAACAATAACAATAACAATAACAATAACAATAACAATAACAATAACAATAACAATAACAATAACAATAACAATAACAATAACAATAACAATAACAATAACAATAACAATAACAATAACAATAACAATAACAATAACAATAACAATAACAATAACAATAACAATAACAATAACAATAACAATAACAATAACAATAACAATAACAATAACAATAACAATAACAATAACAATAACAATAACAATAACAATAACAATAACAATAACAATAACAATAACAATAACAATAACAATAACAATAACAATAACAATAACAATAACAATAACAATAACAATAACAATAACAATAACAATAACAATAACAATAACAATAACAATAACAATAACAATAACAATAACAATAACAATAACAATAACAATAACAATAACAATAACAATAACAATAACAATAACAATAACAATAACAATAACAATAACAATAACAATAACAATAACAATAACAATAACAATAACAATAACAATAACAATAACAATAACAATAACAATAACAATAACAATAACAATAACAATAACAATAACAATAACAATAACAATAACAATAACAATAACAATAACAATAACAATAACAATAACAATAACAATAACAATAACAATAACAATAACAATAACAATAACAATAACAATAACAATAACAATAACAATAACAATAACAATAACAATAACAATAACAATAACAATAACAATAACAATAACAATAACAATAACAATAACAATAACAATAACAATAACAATAACAATAACAATAACAATAACAATAACAATAACAATAACAATAACAATAACAATAACAATAACAATAACAATAACAATAACAATAACAATAACAATAACAATAACAATAACAATAACAATAACAATAACAATAACAATAACAATAACAATAACAATAACAATAACAATAACAATAACAATAACAATAACAATAACAATAACAATAACAATAACAATAACAATAACAATAACAATAACAATAACAATAACAATAACAATAACAATAACAATAACAATAACAATAACAATAACAATAACAATAACAATAACAATAACAATAACAATAACAATAACAATAACAATAACAATAACAATAACAATAACAATAACAATAACAATAACAATAACAATAACAATAACAATAACAATAACAATAACAATAACAATAACAATAACAATAACAATAACAATAACAATAACAATAACAATAACAATAACAATAACAATAACAATAACAATAACAATAACAATAACAATAACAATAACAATAACAATAACAATAACAATAACAATAACAATAACAATAACAATAACAATAACAATAACAATAACAATAACAATAACAATAACAATAACAATAACAATAACAATAACAATAACAATAACAATAACAATAACAATAACAATAACAATAACAATAACAATAACAATAACAATAACAATAACAATAACAATAACAATAACAATAACAATAACAATAACAATAACAATAACAATAACAATAACAATAACAATAACAATAACAATAACAATAACAATAACAATAACAATAACAATAACAATAACAATAACAATAACAATAACAATTGAAATAACAATAACAATTGAAATAACAACAATTGAAATAACAACAATTGAAATAACAACAACAATAATTATAATAATAATTATAATAATAATTATAATAATAATTATAATAATAATTATAATAATAATTATAATAATAATTATAATAATAATTATAATAATAATTATAATAATAATTATAATAATAATAACAATAATAATTGAAATAACAACATTAATAATAATAATAATAATAATAATAATAATAATAATAATAATAACAATAATAATTGAAATAACAACATTAATAATAATAATAATAATAATAATAATAACAATAATAATTGAAATAACAACATTAATAATAATAATAATAATAATAATAATAATAATAATAATAATAATAATAATAATAATAATAACAATAATAATTGAAATAACAACATTAATAATAATAATAATAATAATAATAATAATAATAATAACAATAATAATTGAAATAACAACATTAATAATAATAATAATAATAATAATAATAATAATAACAATAATAATTGAAATAACAACATTAATAATAATAATAATAATAATAATAATAATAATAACAATAATAATTGAAATAACAACATTAATAATAATAATAATAATAATAATAATAATAATAATAATAATAATAATAATAATAATAATAATAACAATAATAATTGAAATAACAACATTAATAATAATAATAATAATAATAATAATAATAACAATAATAATTGAAATAACAACAATAATAATAATAATAATAATAATAACAATAATAATTGAAATAACAACAATAATAATAATAATAATAATAATAATAACAATAATAATTGAAATAACAACAATAATAATAATAATAATAATAATAATAACAATAATAATTGAAATAACAACAATAATAATAATAATAATAATAATAATAATAATAATAATAATAATAATAATAATAATAATAATAATAATAATAATAATAATAATAATAATAATAATAATAATAATAACAATAATAATTGAAATAACAACAATAATAATAATAATAATAATAATAATAATAATAATAATAATAATAATAATAATAATAATAATAACAATAATAATTGAAATAACAACAATAATAATAATAATAATAATAATAATAATAATAATAATAATAATAATAATAATAATAATAATAATAATAATAATAATAATAATAATAATAATAATAATAATAATAATAATAATAATAATAATAATAATAATAATAATAATAATAATAATAACAATAATAATTGAAATAACAACAATAATAATAATAATAATAATAATAATAATAATAATAATAATAATAATAATAATAATAATAATAATAATAATAATAATAACAATAATAATTGAAATAACAACAATAATAATAATAATAATAATAATAATAATAATAATAATAATAATAATAATAATAATAATAATAATAACAATAATAATTGAAATAACAACAATAATAATAATAATAATAATAATAATAATAATAATAATAACAATAATAATTGAAATAACAACAATAATAATAATAATAATAATAATAATAATAATAATAATAATAATAATAATAATAATAATAATAATAATAATAACAATAATAATTGAAATAACAACAATAATAATAATAATAATAATAATAATAATAATAATAATAACAATAATAATTGAAATAACAATAATAATAATAATAATAATAATAATAATAATAATAATAATAATAATAATAATAATAATAATAATAATAATAATAATAATAATAATAATAATAACAATAATAATTGAAATAACAACAATAATAATAATAATAATAATAATAATAATAATAATAATAATAATAATAATAATAATAATAATAATAATAATAATTGAAATAACAACAATAATAATAATAATAATAATAATAATAATAATAATAATAATAATAATAATAATAATAATAATAATAATAATAATAATAATAATAATAATAATAATAATAATAATAATAATAATAATAATAATAATAATAATAACAATAATAATAATTGAAATAACAACAATAATAATAATAATAATAATAATAATAATAATAATAATAATAATAATAATAATAATAATATTAATAATAATAACAATAATAATTGAAATAACAACAATAATAATAATAATAATAATAATAATAATAATAATAATAATAATAATAATAATAATAATAATAATAATAATAATAATAATAATAATAATAACAATAATAATTGAAATAACAACAATAATAATAATAATAATAATAATAATAATAATAATAATAATAATAATAATAACAATAATAATTGAAATAACAACAATAATAATAATAATAATAATAATAATAATAATAATAATAATAATAATAATAATAATAATAATAACAATAATAATTGAAATAACAACAATAATAATAATAATAATAATAATAATAATAATAATAATAATAATAATAACAATAATAATTGAAATAACAACAATAATAATAATAATAATAATAATAATAATTGAAATAACAACAATAATAATAATAATAATAATAATAATAATAATAATAATAATAATAATAATAATAATAATAATAATAATAATAATAATAATAATAATAATAATAATAATAATTGAAATAACAACAATAATAATAATAATAATAATAATAATAATAATAATTGAAATAACAACAATAATAATAATAATAATAATAATAATAATAATAATAATAATAATTGAAATAACAACAATAATAATAATAATAATAATAATAATAATAATAATAATAATTGAAATAACAACAATAATAATAATAATAATAATAATAATAATAATTGAAATAACAACAATAATAATAATAATAATAATAATAATAATAATAATAATAATAATAATAATAATAATAATAATAATAATAATAATTGAAATAATAATAATAATAATAATAATAATAATAATAATAATAATAATAATAATTGAAATAACAACAACAACAATAATAATTGAAATAACAATAATAATAATAATAATTGAAATAACAATAATAATAATAATAATAATAATAATAATAATAATTGAAATAACAATAATAATAATAATAATAATAATTGAAATAACAATAATAATAATAATAATAATAATAATAATAATAATAATTGAAATAACAATAATAATAATAATAATAATAATAATTGAAATAACAATAATAATAATAATAATAATAATAATAATAATAATAATAATAATAATAATAATTGAAATAACAATCATAATAATAATAATAATAATAATAATAATAATAATAATAATAATAATAATAATAATAATAATAATAATAATAATAATAATAATAATAATAATAATAATAATAATAATAATAATAATAATAATAATAATAATAATAATAATAATAATAATTGAAATAACAATCATAATAATAATAATAATAATAATAATAATAATAATAATAATAATAATAATAATAATAATAATAATAATAATAATAATAATAATAATAATAATAATAATAATAATAATAATAATAATAATAATAATAATAATAATAATAATAATAATAATAATAATAATAATAATAATAATAATAATAATAATAATAATTGAAATAACAATAATAATAATAATAATAATAATAATAATAATAATAATAATAATAATAAT
Organism: Mantis religiosa; assembly: GCA_030765055.1. NCBI lineage: Eukaryota > Metazoa > Arthropoda > Insecta > Mantodea > Mantidae > Mantis > Mantis religiosa. The sequence continues at coordinate 100,251,627 of CM060950.1, forward strand.
AATAATAATAATAATAATAATAATAATAATAATAATAATAATAATAATAATAATAATTGAAATAACAACAATAATAATAATAATAATAATAATAATAATAATAATAATAATAATAATAATAATAATAATAATAATAATAATAATAATAATAATAATTGAAATAACAACAATAATAATAATAATAATAATAATAATAATAATAATAATAATAATAATAATAATAATAATAATAATAATAATAATAATAATAATAATAATAATAATAATAATAATAATAATAATAATAATAATTGAAATAACAACAATAATAATAATAATAATAATAATAATAATAATAATAATAATAATAATAATAATAACAATAATAATAATTGAAATAACAACAATAATAATAATAATAATAATAATAATAATAATAATAATAATAATAATAATAATAATAATAATAATAATAATAATAATAATAATAATATTAATAATAATAACAATAATAATTGAAATAACAACAATAATAATAATAATAATAATAATAATAATAATAATAATAATAATAATAATAATAATAATAATAATAATAATAATAATAATAATAATAACAATAATAATTGAAATAACAACAATAATAATAATAATAATAATAATAATAATAATTGAAATAACAATAATAATAATAATAATAATAATTGAAATAACAATAATAATAATAATAATAATAATAATAATAATAATAATAATAATAATAATAATAATAATAATAATTGAAATAACAATAATAATAATAATAATAATAATAATAATAATAATAATAAT